>JAHLJT010009436.1:180201784-180515432 GCA_031308135.1 Acheta domesticus | reverse complement strand
GGCAAAGATGGGGCAAGGCCATAAATCTAGCCCATGCCAACAAAATAGTAAATTTTACTACGACAAAGTCCGAATAGCTGGCTGAGACTATAGGAAATTGAAAACTAATACTGGACTACAGTCTGTGCCATTCTGTAGCCCACCAGTTACTTTCTCGTGTTAGTTACTCAAAGTTATGTAATGCTGCGGAAAATCTATTTCGAGATATTAACGGAAGTACTCGTTTTGGGATCCCCTGATAGATCCCGAAAGGGTGTATGTGTGTTTTGACTTTTTAACGTCCGTTCGTCCGTCCATCGTCTGTGTCTGCCTGTCTGGGCGTATGTGAACACCACTAGCGCCTAAACTATGTGTAGAATTTTTGCTCAACTGAATAAACCCTGTCGATCTGGTCTGAGTCGAAGTTCTGCGATTTTTCAAAACATTCATTAATTTTTGGAGATACTTTTTATTAAGCCCAGGGACATTTTCAACATTTTCTCAAAAATGTCAACCAGGATAGGTGGCTCAGTGCATCAACTGATGTCACTGCAATGCCTCTGACCGAGAGGTGCTAGGTTCGAGTCCCGACGGTGGCAGGATTTTTCAACACTAGCTTGTCAGTTAGATGTAGGAATTCAACCGATGTCTGACGGAAAATTCTAGCGACCGGCTGCTCTGATTGAAGTTTTCCGTAGTTTCTCCGATCAACATCAAACGAATGCCGGTGCAATACCTAACAAACGGACCTCGCGCGATATTTCCTTCCTCTGCCTTGTCCTATCTTCACACACACACACCACACACACACACACACACACACACACTAACTTGCACAACACTACCATATATGCTGGGAGACCAGTGGGAGGATTGGAACTTGTCCCGGCTGTGGGCCGTGCACTGCTGGTGGGAGATACCTTGTTAAGAAAGAACCCGCAAGCCGACAGGTAAATCGGTCGGTGATTTCGAGCTTGTCCCGGCTGGGGTGGTGCCACGCTGGTGGCAGATACCTGGTTGGAAGCCCCGCTAGTGGACGGATGGTCAGCGCCGGATCTCGCCATCGGCATAGCGGGCAACATCTCTTCCACCTCACGATGAAATAAACATGCATTGCACTTACGGGACTAATGACCAAAGCAGTTGACGCGCCCAAAATCACTAACAATCAATCAAAAATTACTCCAAATACTTTCCTTAAATTAATTGTAAGAATAAAGTAAAATACACTCAAGGTGGCATAGCTCTTATTTTCATTGCTGACTGATTTTGGGAAAATTACAAAAGTTCGAATTTTTTTCGGCGTCTTTCTACAACTACAAAATTGAAGATAGAGATTTTCCCTTAAAATTATATTTGTTCTCCATACTTAGTTCTTTCAATAAGGTCATGCACATTTTTTTGAAATTTTTAGTAGTTTTCGCGCAATATTGAGGGCAATTTGTGCAATTTTTAAAAATTACAAGAACAAGATTTTCTCAAAATCGACTTCAACTTTTTTCCTTAAACTTTTGGAAAGGATAGTACCTAATGTACTCTGAGATGACATAAACGACATATTGCTCTATTCCTTTGTTTTTTCAAAACTTACAAAAATGTAATTCTTTGACTAGCCTTATCATTTAGTAAATATTTTCTTTAACGGCGATTTGTTCATATTAGGGAACTTTTGCCACCTCGAACGTTAAGTGCTATCGATCTTTTGCGCATGCGCAGATGCACCAAAGTGATGCGAAACTTGCACTGCGAATGAGCAGAAGATCGATAGTACGTAACGTTCGAGGGTGCAAAAACTCCCTACTATTACATTTACGAGTACATGTGCTTTACATTATGTCTTAAAAGTTCCTCGACAACTCAGATGTTTTCTGTGAAAATGAACTGAAACTTCCGAATTTGCACAAATGTTCAAACGCCATTTTCTCAAATTGCTTCTTCAAACTTTTCGTACGAATGCTATTTGCATTCTTAAAGTTAACATAAAATTAATTTGGCTGTATTTTTTTGATTTTTCAAAAAATAAATAAATGTATTTTTAAGTGTCTCTCACGCCATTAATGTTCACATTTCCAGAAATTTTATACATTATTACATTTGTGAGTAGAAGTGCTTTAAATGTCACCAAATGAAGTTGTTCGAAAACTCGAAAGATTCTTGTGAAAATTCCGAAGCTTCCATTTTCGCATTTACAGTAACGCTTAAACGCCATTTTCTTAAGAGCGGCTCCAAATTTATCAATGAAAATTCCTATATAGGACGAAGTTTTACTCTTCTTTAATATCCTAAAAGTAATATTTCGTATCTACCATTAAGAAGCTGAAAAATGATAAAAGTTCAAAAATGTATTTGGGCGGCGATAGATGTCAGCAAGATGTCAGAAGATGGGGAAAGATGGTAAAACTGGCCCAGACCAAAGATATTAGATTACTATGAGAAAGTATGCGCAATTTGTCCTAAAGTACGAAAACGTTTTAAAAATTCGATTCGGTTATTTTACTGGAAAAAGGATTAACCAGGTGAATTCTATCAAGGTGACAAACGCCGTTTTGAAATGATAAATCGAATCGTAGGATAAAAGAGCTCTTGCGTTATCTCCGCTTGTTTTTTCCGGTAGTGAAATGGTAATGGAAGATCTTAGAAGTACAATATATCTAAATACGATGTGAGGAGATGGAATATGGGTGATATTTACGCAATTAGTTCGATTTTTTCTTTTGAAATCAGCACCAAAGCGGGATCGGTGTTTTGAGTGATACCTCAGACATTCTTATGATGGTATTCGAAGGAAGATGGAATATGTGAATAAGGTAATAGTTTTATACTACTATTAAGATGATATGAGACCGTTTACCCCTAGTACAGCATCGCTAGTTGATATGTGGGGAAAAAATATCTTGAGATGCGAAGTGACGGAAGCATCAACGAAGTGACGGGGTGTCTGGCTTTTTCCCCCCCGAAAGTTCAGCCTCCTTGCCCGTCGCCGCGCCGCGGCGGCCGCCGCCCGGCTCGCCCGTGCCGGCTTGACCGCGCCGCCGGCCAACAATGTCCCGGCGGCGTGGAAGGGGAAGGGGGAGTGGGGTGAGTGTTTTTCGAAATTTCACTTACCGTCGCTCCTATTTATCCGATTTGCATGTTTGACACGGCGTTGGATTCTGGAAGCGTGTCGCCATCGCGCTATAAGCCCACATTTTTTAAATTGTTCCCGGAAGTACGAGAAAAATTTTAAAAATCGAGTTTCTGCTAGTTTTTTTTGAAAACGGGCTTCGTAGCGTAAATTCTATTATAAACAGGAGTCAAATGCCGTTTACAGATCGAAAATCGGACCATTTGTTCAGACGTTATCGGTAAAGTAAATTCCTGCTGATGGTGCTGCGATCTATTGAATTTTCCTACAAGTTTTTTTCGGTACATTTAGCCTTAATGTAATCAGTAACGGCGAACCTTGATCATTGAAGTCTGATGCCGGTTCTGGTTTTGTAAGAACGCAAGAAGTCGCTTTCAGCGAAAGTTTAGGCCATCAACAGGGGTTAGTGGTTAAGATTTGTCGAAAAAAATTAGAGTTAGAGAATGTTAGTTTGGCTGATGAACGAGGATAGTATCTAAAATACAGTGGCGAAGCTAGAGTCATGCAGTTGGGTATTCTGAAAATCTTATCCTACATTTTTTTGTAAATTAGCTCCAGTCATCGGTTTTTTATTCACCAAAAACGTTGAAATTTTGTTATTTAAAGCTTTCGTTTCTGCACAGTTAATTTCCCATTGAATTTCTCAGGAATTTTCAACTCTTGAATGTAACCGTATTCCTTTTCTTTCACGTAATACTGTATATGATGGGAAAGTTAGACTGAGTTGTATCAACCATCTCTTGATTTTTTTCTAGACAAATTTGTCTAACAAATACTTCAGCAAAAAAAACTACAGGCATGTATTTTCCATTATTAATGTATAGATTTGTCAGTTCATTTTGAGGCTGCTCACTGTCAAGAAATGGATATTGATTTATTAGGAAAGAAAACTTTTCTTAATGAAAGGACGCTTTGTAGGTGGAAAACTGCTTTTCGTCAAGAAATTCAATAAAATGAAAGTTTTTGAAATCTTGAAACCTGTAGTCCATCTGAGTCACTACTGTATCAATAATTTTGAATGATACAATTTTGTATCTTTCAAATAATTCTCACCCTCAAAGTTCATTCATAGTTATGTCTACTTTGATGCAGATTTCATTAGTCTCTTCATATCTAAAACTGTATATTATATCGCTACTATTTCTATCTCTACTGCGTATTACTTGACTCGTGATTCCGCATTGTTGAGCGAAAACTGCATTTCGATATTGTGAACCGTTTAGAAGTTATGAGACTGACGCGTAGTCAGTGGGACATTGCAACAATATATCTTAAGCTTTATTATTTGTTTCCTAAAGAAAACACCAACACAAACGGCACATAAACATCTTTACTTTTACACGTCAAGTGATGAGGTGAATTTGCCTAGTCGAGACGTGGGCATGCATCGTTGTACAAGTCCGTGCCTACCGAGAGCCTACGATCCAGCTGGGATCTCTGCCCAATGAATGCAAGTGAATGGGAAATAGCGCACGCTCTCTTATGCGCATGCGCAGCAGAGCCAGCCGGTGTCTATCCACTGGCAGACTCCTCGCTCAGCTACCGTCCCCAAAGAGTATATCTCTACAGCCCTCCTAATTTCCTCACGCGTAAACGGGGAAAGGGAGTCGAACACATCTAATTTTCTTCAACGATTCAGTAAAAAAAAATATTGAAAAATGGCACACAACGACAGATTTTATTGAAAAATTATTTATGTCTTATAAGGCTCTCAGATTACCCTTTAGCATCGTCACTACTAAAAGACCTTCTTCCATTGTTTTGTTGTCGATTAAACCGAATTAGGTATCAAAAGTATCTTTTGATAGCTCTCATTGTTGATGAATAGTATTGCAATGATGTTACTTTATTTGGGATTAATACCAAGCACCTTGGCAATGCAAAAGGAAGCAGATCAGTTATTTGCAATATATTAAATATTGCATTAAATTAAATTTATTAGATGTTTCCGTGTCTCAGCGTAACTGTCCCCAAAATTATAATGAAATTTACAACATTGTTGTAGAAGAATCTCCATTGAAGGAGATTCAAATGTGGTGCAATTTTATTAATATACGAAAGAACTCTATAAACGAAAAAATGTGAAACACGGAAGATGAAACAAAATAATTTGAGAAAAAATAAAAGTATAATTTAGTTTATTTATTATATGCATGTATTTATTAATTATAATAATTTATTAAAATATATTTTTTGTTTTTTTTATTATACACATTTACATGTTTCTCTCATAAGTTTCTTCACAAATTGTTTCACTTTGCTTCAAATGAAAGTTATTTTTGCTAATTTGGAAGTTATTGTTGATAAATTTATAATTTTTTATTTTTTTAAAACAAATGTACCGAATAAAATTGACATATTTTTGTAGGCAGAATTCGAATCTGCAACAAAAATTGGGGGTTACCATTTAAAATTCCAAAGTTACACCTGCCTCACCCCAGGGGATAGGGTGAGGATCGTAACAATAGTAAGCTGATTGATATCTGATATGTGATTATTGGTATATTGAATTTCTAATATATTTATAGTATAAAGTCAATCTGATATACGTATAACATACGTCAAATATATGTTATTACATTCCATACCCTCCCCCCTTCCGAAATAAATGCACTTGAGTCTTAACCTGACCCCTCCCAAAAGAGAAGTCTGGATCCGCGCCTGTACTGAAATAATACAGGAGACGATGTTTTATGCTGAATCATTTACAGGTTGCCATATGACCTGAAGAGCCTCAACTCCAAAAGTATAACGTAGTTTGCTGAATTTGACAAACTTATTTAAATTATTGTGAAAAATTATTGTAATTAATTTGTCTACGTTTATTATAACTTTTAAAATATTAATTACGCATAAAATAGTATCGTGGTCGTTAACGAGGTCAACAAAGCCTCCTAAATTAAATTAAATTTCAAAAGATCCTAATTTGTCAGGTTAAAAGGGGTCATCAGAAATCAGAAAATAAATTACTTTATCACGTACGTGTTGCCTGTTTCTCCGCTCAACACCAGGCGAATGCTAGAGCAGTGCCCTAACCACCGCGCACTCGCGGACCGCTTTCTCTTTCACATAAATGTATTCAAGAGCAAGGGGAAATAAGATTGTTAATCAATATAATCAGTTTGTTATAGGGGGAATTATTTGGCATTTGGGTTTGAAAGGGAAAACAGTTCAATTCATGCGCAAGATTCGAATACATTTTTTTTCCTTTTTGGGAGCATATACAAAATATTTATTTCTTAATTTGTTTAAAAGTGGTCTTTGATATATTTGCAGTCATATTTCATTTTGCATAATACAAATAAAATAACTAACAGCATGGCGAAAATTCCCTTGCATCTCCACGATGCTTTTGGGAACTTTTTCGAGCTTGTGGCATTTTTTATGAGACTGGTCAATACTCATCACAGAAAAAGACATTTTCTTGAGTTTTATGATGAGTATTTTTGTAAGTTAATTAGGATTTTCCTCAGAGAGATCATTACAATACATCATCCATCTCGATCAGGTTTTTCGTCTAGTTTCCCTGATCGTTTAAGCAAATGTTGAGATGGCCACTTGTTTTGCTTCTGGACATAACTGTAACTTCATTATTTGTGCACGTCTTCTAAATTTCAGTGGGAAATCTAGTTATTCAAATTATCGTTCTCCAGATTGTCGCGCCAAAAAGTATTATTCTTTCATGAAGAACATAATGAGAGTTAAGGGTACAAATGTATAGCTAATTTACCTTTGAAAATAGATTTTAACATATAGGAGCGAATATTTTGTCAACAAAACTTGAAAAAAACGCTCTTTTTTTCTGTATTCAAAATTCGACTAGAATATGGCTTGGGAGAGAGATCACAAAATTATGAAAACGTGCACAGATTTCACTTCTCCCCATAGCTCGCCACAAACAGTTTTTAAGTTTTTGACGTAAATAAATAAATAAAATATCTTCATTGATACAACACATCATGGATAACCTCTGTGACGCGGTTATCCAGTCGGGATCTTCAATATCGAAAATTAAGTCGTAGCGAAGCTCCCAATTGTATAACCGCGTCCAGTCGATCAAAAGTCAGAAATCATTCTATGTAAATCAAAGTGTAAGCTCATAAATATTTAGTAAATTCATTTGAGAGTTCTCATTCTTATTGCCTTAATTATTCTCCCTTCGCATGTGGTGAAAGGTGTGCCAGCTAGTAACCACACCGAAATAAATGAAACCTGCGTCAACAGGGGGCTTTGACTGTGTCTTGCCCTTAATCCATTGTAAACGGGTGAACCACCGACGCTCCGGGAGATACACATATAAAACTACCAATTTTCACAGCAATCATTAGGCACAGTGGCCGCTTAAAAGAGGGGTAACTGTATGTCGCTCCTCGTAAGTTTATCGTACCTGTGTAAGCACCCATAAATTTGCTCCGTTCATTTGGAGGAATCCAATGAGCAACTATATGATGCAGTGATGGCCAACAGAATCCCTGCAAGGAAATAAGTTTGCTTAAAATTTCTCAAGTTGGTTGCGCCGTAAATCGAATAACGTACGCTACATAAGTATTCGTACGCCTCAATTTACGTAAAGAAAATACAGTAATAATAAATTCCAATAACAACGGATCCAATGAAACATTCTAGATTCTTAAAACCTCAACGACTAATAATAATTTCACACATGTAAATAACTAGTATTGCTATAAAATCGCACAGATTTCCTTGTACATGTTTAACGGTTATGTAAAATTATAAAGAATGCCTTGCTAATTATGTACCTATAATGTTTCAGCCAATTTCGTTTTTCTATCTTTCCTTCATTACGATTTGGAAACTGAATAGGACGTGAAAGTCTGTGCAATTTTATAGCACCATTACATTATTGCATTTGTGGCTTTAAGTATTTCAAATGATTTCTAATGAAGTTTCTTATAAATGGCTCCAATTTTGTGTTTAAACTTTTTGTACGGGTTAGGCTAAACGCATTGACTAACGTGATGTAAATGACAATTTGATCTATTCATTTCTGTATTCTTTATTTTTCAAAAAAAATGCGCCCATAATTTTTCGAAATCCACAAGAGGATAATATTATGGAATAGAGAACTAAATTAGCCTTTGGGTTCAGATAGATGAGTTCGATTGAGTTTGGTTTTGGGGCGCTGATGGCTTTAAAGGGAATGTACACGTAGGTGTATGGGTATGAGTTAGGGACAAGACTAGAGATGGGACAAGGAAGAGGAAGGAAAGATCGCGCGCTGTCGATGGCCCGTTTGTTAGGGTACTGCTCCGGCATTCACCTGGTGTTGATCGGAGAAACCGCGGAAAACTACCTATCAAAGTAGCCGACCGCTAGAATGCTTCTTCACACCGCGACTGAATTCGACCTATCTAATTAGTGTCGTAAGTCTGCCACCCTCACAATTCGAACCCAAGACCTCCTGCTCAGAATCGCTACAGAGACAACGGTAATGCTGACTTTGAGCCAACGCTTGTGCTCTGTCCGTACCAAAAATTAAAAGAAGAAATTAGAGCAGTTTATGAGAAAATTTTGTTTAATAATAATAATAATAATAATAATAATAATAATAATAATAATAATAATAATGTCTTTATTTCTGGCAAGGTTCAGGCCGTAAGGCCTGCTCTTCCGCCTAACCGCTTAAATATTTTGTAAACTGTTTACGTATTTGTTTTTAAAATTCTGTCGTCTTTTTGACAATACCGAAAAAAATTGTATTTTCAAAAAAATGGATAACATTACTTAGAGATCTAATTTTGAAGAGCAGTTTTTATTAAGAATTTCATTTCTGTTTTCAGAAACTTAGTTGAAGGGTGTCCAAAAAAAGTTTGCAATTTTTTAAATTACAGGTTCTTCAATGAAAATCGGATCTGCGTCTGATATTTATAAGCGTATTTTGCTTTATTCGAGCGGGAAAAAATGTTAAAGAATCAATTTTTGAGAAAATGATGAAACTCTTGTCGGGGCTTAATGTAATATATCAGCAAATTATCCATTTCAAATTCTCAGGCCCTCGAAAGCAGATAACTCGATTGGGAATATTATGTTTTGGAGAAGATCCTGCCAACGGTTCAGGTGCTAGTGTTGTTGAATGTCTGACTGTTCGATGGACCGGACAGACGGACGAACAAACAGACTGACGGACAAACGGACCGTCTGTTCGACCATCAGACACACAAACAGGATGAGTATAGAAAAGTGATATTTTCTCTGATGATAAAGATATTGTTCATGAAGAGATCAAAAAAATCCGTTTATTTATTAAGCACTTATAGCCAGTTATTCTACTAGAAATCTCATTAACTTTGAAAAAAATGCCGAAAGACTTCAAGAATCGTAACGAAAAAAAGTTGAATGTTTTGGAACGTGGCATATTAATGTTTTCCGTTTCCAAATATCCTTTACAAGACATAATCCCTTTTCTGGGCCATTTCCAAGCTAAGTTAATTTAAACGTGATTATTATCATTTCCAATAACAAGTTTGAACGAATTCATTTTCACACATTAATTTCATAAAGTTAAGTGTCTTTACAATTTTTATCAGCAGACACCTAGCCCGTTTGTAACGGAGCCTAGTCACAGAAATCATTTAACCTTTTAACCGATGTTTTGGCGAATTATTCTTTTTGTTGTAAATCAATGGAAACCCATTAGTGTATCGGGGCCACCGTATTACTCTATGGTACTGTACAAATGCGTGAAAAGATAAAATAATTTTTTTAAATGTTTACAAAGAATGTATTCAATAATTTTGGAACAAAATGGAAACATAATTCTATTTTACACTAAAATAATTTAACAAGCTTGTATATCTAAGTGTAGAAGAATTTGGTATTTGTGGATAAACTCCTGTATTAATTACACTAATTGTATGTTGATTATCTGATAGTTAACTTAATCTTAAAATAACAAAACGTACACTCACCCCTATAAATCCTTGAGCCATGCGAAGGCATACCAATGCCCATAAATTCCATTTGGCAAACAAAGGAATAAAGTACGTTGCAAGACATAAAAAGAGGTTGCTGAGACCGAATACAGCCTTCGTCCCGTAACGTAGTGCAAGACTTCCTCCCAAAATCTGGCTCGTCCAATAGGACCAGAAAAATGCACCCAGTACGTGACTTTGTTCATGCTCGTTCCAATCGAAGCGGGCCTGAATCAAAAAAGAAATAAAACTCAGAGGAAAAGTAGATGAAATTTTTACAATCTGAAATTTATATTGTTTTTCATACAACTAAAAAATCAATTATCATCACCAGTGATAATGATGATAAAATTCGATATGCTCTAAAAATATGACGTCTAAAATATGTAGTGGTCTGAATGGTTTATCGACGTTTATACTGAAAAGTTATAATGCACTTACCCAAACTTTACACTTAATTTACAATCTTAAGTCTGGCAACTTTCTTAAGAAATGGAACTTTACTATTATGTCTCAACTAGTACACAAAAATGGTACTAAAACAAAAATTGAAAGTTATACATCAAAAGCCATAAATTATTATCCTTCTTAAGTTTTTGAACAAATGTTATACTTAAAAAATTATCAAATGTTATCTATATTATTTTCAACATGGACTGATTACAGGCAGGTCTGCTACCATAAATCTTGTAAATTTTGTTCAGTTTGTTTCTGAAATTTTAGACCATACAGTTCAGGTTGATATTATTTGCACGTTTTCCAAAGCATTAAACAAGATTAATCACAGCATACTGTAATCTAAATTATTTTTATTTGGATTTCCATAGTACATGCTCAAATTAATGAGTTCTTAATTGACAAATAGCGACCAATATGATACATTTTATCTACACAAATCATATGTTTATGAGACTGATTCTGTAGTGTATCAAGGTTCAAACCTTGAGTCTTTATTCTTTCTAATTTATATTAATGATTGGCCTAGTGTAAATCAAAATTCAAAATGTTTCCCTATATAAAATGAAACTGGTCAAATATCTGAAGAATTTGCAGAAAGCAAAATCATTACCGTATATAGAAAAGGAAACACAACTTAATGGGAAAACTATAGAACAATTTCTCTAATATACCACGCTGCCACAATTCTCGTCGCAATAATAAAAAGCCGAATAAAAGGTAAAATTGAACACAATTTGGATGAAGAACAATTTGGATTTAGATCAGTAAAGGGTACGAGAGAAGCTGTTTTTTCACTCAGGAGCATCTTAGACAGAAGAATGGATATGAACATGGCCACATATGTAGCATTCATAAACTTGGAGAAAGCGTTTGACGACGTTCCCTGGAAAAGACTATTTCAGATCATGAAAGGCGTACACTCAGACTGGAAGGACCGTAGAATTATCCTACATTTCTATAAAAATCAATAAGCAAGAATTACCATCAATAACCAGGTGACCAAAGCGAAGATTAAAAATGGAGTAAGACAAGTATGCTCCCTTTCACCCCATTTATTCAACTGGTTTATATAAGAAGCAATACACTCTTCAAAGGAAAAGAAAACGGCATAAAATTTAATTGTTTAGAAATATACTGTTTAAGATAGGCTAATGATTTAGCAATCTTAGCTAGTTCAAGAAAAGATTTACGGAAAATAATAAATAGCCACGAAAGAAATCTGCAAAGGTTCCTCATCAATATTAACGAAATTAATCAAAGAAATTAATTAAAGAAATCTAAATTCATGATATTTGGCGAAGAGAAAAACTACAAATAAAATAAAATAATGTTAGATACAATAGAAATAGAACATGTACACAACTTTTGCTTTGGGTTGCACTTTCACCAAAGACAATAAAAGCCCGACAGAAATAAGTAGGGAAAGGATTTTATGGTGCGGCACCTTTTCAAAAACATAGCGGTTTTCGTACAGATAGTTTAATACATGTATTTGTGGGGATAAAATTAAGCAAAATAAACACAAGTTGCTCCACTTTTCTGGTACCTTTTCGTGAGATTACTACATTTTGTCACCTTTTCCTCATTTTTTCAGCACCTTTTTCTCCCCTCTTTTCTACTTTTTTAAAAGAGGCAGAAAAAGCGTATTTTTTCTCTTCCTGAACAGCTTTTTAAAATCTCATTTAATCAGAAGTCAACAATATTAAATATTAATATATCTTTTACTTAAACCATCAGTAATTTATATCCTAGCAACAATGGTCAATCTGTAGCAAAAAAGGCAAATTTAAATTTCAACAGTGTTGCTGCAAAAGTTTAACTCTTTCAAACTGGATTTCAAGTGCTGGCCCAGGTAAATCGAGGCATTTAAATGGGTGTGTAGAAATCCACTTGTTTGTGACCTGAGGAAAATGTTCACTCTAGCCATTGTGTCGCCATCAATACTAAAAGATCACTGGCAACGGGCTTGTGGATTTGGTGGGCAAAGGCGAGGGGAGTCAGGGTAAGTTGCCTGTGCCAGCAAGAGCACCGAGGGCAAGTGCTCGTACGCAGTTTGACGCGCCTGCGAAGTATGTTCTGCTACCCAATCCGCGGGAAAAACAAGTTCAGTCAATACCGGCAATTATTTACTATTTTTCCATCTACTACAGTGTTGGATAACGTATTACGAATCACCTCTTACGGACTCTATAAAGAAGAAACATTTGCTGCAAAATGATACGTATATTCTAGAAACTGAGATCATGTTACTGGTTTAAATATTAATACAGTTGTTTCAGCAGCACCTTTTTGCACGTATTTTCAGACCTTTTTGCCCCTTTTACGACCATTATTTTCACATTTCCCTAGCAAAGAAGTCGTTCCTAAATAAAATAAATTTGCTCACCTAAATTTGGAATTTAGAAAGAGATTTCTGAAAAGTCTAGAGTGTCCTATTATACGGTTGTGAAGAATGGACGTTTTTACGAACGGACAAGAGTCGTTTAGAAGCTTGTGAGATGTGATTGTGGCGAAAACTAATTTTTTACTACACCTTTAGAACAAGTGAAGGAGAAGAGATCCCTACTAAAAACCATTTGGAACAGGAAAGCAAAATTCTTTGGACACATTTTTAGAAATAACCAATTCTTAAAAACAATTTCGGACTGTAAAATAGTTGTAAGAAGAGGAAAAGGAAGACCTAGAATGAACATTTTAGAACAACTTCAAACCGAATTACATTTCAAAAACTAAGCAGAGATAAGGCGGCAGAGACAAGGCACTTTTTGGCCTTTAGGATGATGATGATGATTATGATGATAATTGAAAATGAAAATGATTTTAAAAATTTGAAAGCTGATATGAATGTCAAGAGATATAACGTAGAGAATGAGTTGAACTTTAGTATAAAACTACCACAACATACTTTCTCGCATTATTTTCACCTTTTACAATTTTCAAAAATTTAGAGTTCAACGAAAATGAGATCCGCGCCATTCGTTTTAATTCCCATTTTAATTAAAAACCAATAGGTCAAGCTGCTAATGTCAGAGAAGTCTATATTGCTGTTTCTGTTGTAGAAAGTGGGTTACCCACATCAGCGGTTAACTCTTTGGAAATCAGACCTCTTCCTAAAGCAGGATCCCGAGGAATAACCATAAGAGAACAAAGACTTTCAAATCTGCCATTTTAACTAGCACTCGTTTTTAATAAGGAATTCGATTACAGCCACAAGGAAGATTAGAGAAAAGACCTATACTAAAAACCGAAGAAAAACAAAAAAAGAAGCTTGTTCTCAAAGAGCTATGTTTCTAAGCAAAGATCAAGATCTAATATGTCGAAAAAGGACATTCGAGAGCTCCGAAGATGAGGAAAGGGGTATATTCCTAGTTTGTTACGAACCATTTCAAATATCAAAGGGTGAAGAGAACTGGGTGCAGTGTGTAACTTGTAAGAAATGGACTCATGTGAACTGTACTAAAACTTCAGTACATTGTTTGTATTCACAGCCATTCGGATGTTGAAACAATGAAGATTAAATAAAAGTTAGCATATTTACGAATCAGGATTGTAGAGACGTTTGTTGTATTTGAATATAACAATATTCCAGTTTCTTTTACACGTATCGTGCCCCAGTCCAGTCACAACTTGTCCCGTAGAGGGGCAGGTGGTAACAAAGTGCACTGACACATAAAATTGTTAATATATATTATTCAAAATATTATGTATTTTAAATACAATTATATGGAAATGTATACAAAGAGCCATTTTATTAGTTCTATTTATTATAAGTTTTAAATTATGGCCAATACACCTTCAAAAATTATATTAATTAAAATTGTCACAATTAGTCCCGGACTCCCCTACACCAAATATAGTTCATAAATGGCGTATCGCCTATGTCAGATCCCAATGGATAGATCCGATGTTTATATGGAGAGCATTGCAGTCACTGCGTCATATGTATTGTTGCATATGCGTTCTAAAATTTCATTTTCTCTTCTTCCCTTTGACAAGGTCTTGCGCAACATTCCAACAGTCCAGTCGAATCTCAAGGTGTGATAAACAAATGTGCAACTTAGAAATTTACATCTGTGGAGTATTTTGGAACATCGTAGAGTAAACGCCACAAATAAATTTCTTCAGAATTCCAAGTTCGATTAGGATACTGGCATTGCAGCTCTAAAGTCATTTCATCGAGGAGGAGCGTGTCAGTTTCTCGCACTATGAACAGGCAGGAACGGAGATAGAGGGAACTTCCGAGTATGTGATTTCCAGGTGACGTTACCGAAATCGTCGCTTACTCCCATTGGACTACGGACATTCACCAGACTGTCATCATCGCGAAGATTTTACATTGAAAATTACCTCCCCATCATTGAGCAGTTCATAACTTTGTTGGATCAACGGGTATCAGCATACGAATTGAAGAGTTTCCTACAACAACCAAGCCAGTCCAAATTCGAGATTTTTTTCAGGAGGCACCAGAATCTTCATAGCATAGACGTGCGTAGTGATGAATTTATGATTTTTTCCCCGCCTTATGTATTTCAATTTATTTGGCACTTGTCGAAAGGAAAGATCCCAGCAGATAACCCCTGTTGTAGGGAATAACTTGTTGAAATATCTCAAAACATGAAATTTTCGACTTGTTAGGTTCTGATCAGATCCCACCCTCAATTGGTCTCTACACGTTTTGGTTTCTTGGCTAGACTCGAGCATTTGGGTACAGAAGAATTATTTTAACAAGCAAAACTGTTAAGTCAAATTTTACAAAAATGATGTGGACAAAAATCTTGTGATTGAGATTGTTCAATAAGCGGAATTCTAAAACAATCTGCACAAGATAAAGGACATTTCTGCCGAGGACAATATACGTTCAGTTTAGTAATACAAAAGCAAGTCCAGGATGCTTTCCCTAACATTGAAATCATTTTGGAAATTTATCTTCTTTTGGATATTACTAAGTACATTCCTGAAAGATCATTTTCAAAATTGAAAATAGTTAAAAACAAATTGCGAACGACATTGACTTAACATTTCAATGATATCACCTTTTTAAGCACCAGTAATGATGTTCTCAGAAAAATATGTTTTGACCATGTGAATGACGATTTTGCGAGAACAAAGTGCCTCGTTAACACATTTAAATGCATTTATTACATGGTTACCAAAAATTATTAATTGTGGCACAGTTAAATTCATGAATAATATGGTTACCGAAAATGTGAGTGTGTGCGTGCGTGCGTGCGCGCGCGCACGCGCACGCACACACACACATACACGCGCGCGCGCGCGCGCGTGTGTACGTGTATGGGTGTAGGTATGGGTGTGTATGTAATTAGTTAATTTTAAAATAAACCATTGCACAATGAGACTTATTTTCTGCATTGAAATATTAAGAAAGTTTATTTATTGTCTCTACAATGAGATGGGTAATGAGTAAATTGAGAAAACATTCAAAACAAAATGGAGAAAACAAAAGTAAGTAATGGAACTTTTCAACTCTGTAGCATCCGTGGCTTATCTGAAAGTGAACCTAATACAAATTTACTAAAAACTTAAGCAAAAAGCAAATAATGGTCAATACTATACACCATTAATTCCGAACAATAAAAAATTCAATAGAGGAGACAAATTGGGTAAAATGGAGTTATAAGCTAAGAAATGACCTAAATAAATTCATAAATAATATATAATAATAAATATTTTAGTTGTGGTATGTTAATAAAAGGTGTTAGTGAATTCACTTACCTCTTTATACACATTTTTAGTCTCTTCGGTTCCATTTGTTGAAACATTAACTGACAATTCTCTTGTGAAACATTCACTTTGAGGAATACCAACTTCTTCTCTTTCATTTACCATTGCCACAATGGCAATATTAATATTTGCTCTGATCATATAATTTACTGCACATCCTAAAAATACCAGATACCACAACACTGTTCGACAATTTATATCTGTAAAAGAAGAATATATTTCTCATTCTTGTAGCTATTATTTATTAAACATGATAAATATATTTCATTTGTGATCTAAATATTCTGGTCAAATGATCCATTCTGATATTCATTTCCACTCCTCCTTTTTTCTTCCTCTTTCTTTTCTTTATTTATTTTTTAATTCATTTTACCTTTTTCTGAACTGACTGATACAAGAGAAACATTTTAATAGGAAAATGCATCCCTCACTAAAATGTTACAATTTTTTCTTATTTTATTAATAATTTCATTTGGAATTCTTACAACCAAATGGAAGGAAGTTCTTCTGTTTATTCTGGGATACATACAAGTTTATTTTCTAATTACTTATTTTATATTTTTTAGAGTATTTTTCAATTTTCTTTTTATATGTACTTTTAGTAATTATAAATTACTACAGATGATAATAGAAAATGCACATTGCACATATTAATAAAAATTCAGTTTTCTCTTCCTTGGAAGTAATTTTCCTAACGTATAGACATAAATTCACACTATATGTAAATTATTCAAAATAGCTTACCTCTGCATATCATTTTTGGTGTTGATATTCGTTGTGCCTGACAGATTCACAGTTTACAAGTAAATCATTGGATCACTGAGAAATGTTTCAGGTTCTAAAAATGAATGAGATGTTCCTGAGAGAAAAATGAAGTAGGGTAGAGAATTACATCATTTAACGTCATAGGAGTCATTCATAAATCAAAGTGCTTTCTTCGTATGAAAAGCAAAGCTCTGGATGGAAACTGATGTTCTTATCTGTGACCTTGTCTTTCCACAGAAGAATATATTAGTAGCTTGTCCATTAATTTATTAAGAGAGTTCATGAAATGTATCACATTGTATTCAATATTCTTCTTGACAACAGGAAAAGGACCAAAGAATAAATGTTTCTTATATCTTTGTGGGCAATTCATAAGAGGATTTTAGAAAACATCTGGTGTATTTTGTTTGGATGAGGGCTCTTCCCAGGAGAAGCAAGAACCAAAACCCAATGGATATTGTTCTGAAGACTGTCAGATTTGCTAAATGTATTGGATAACAATGTGTTCTGGGTTCAATTTATTTTGTACATTTGTTATAAAGTTTAACAGCTCTATTAAAAAGTTATTTCAAGAAAAGTATCACTGGCAACTATTCCAAAATGTGCTGGAAATAAGTAAATAGGCAATGAATGAGTTGGGAAGAAAAGAGAAATGAAATAAAATATCCTATTTAGGCTTTTATTAATTTTGGATCATAATCTGTATGTAATATTTGGTGGTGATAGAGAATCTACTACTTTTAATTCCTACAGAAAAATTAGAGGGAATGGGCGAGTTACCAACCTTCCCACCTTTTAGTGTTACTGCTCACAAACTACTCATATCTATTTTAATAAAGGGCATGACACAGTGGCGAGTGTCTTCGAGGACGAGGGAAGCACTACAGTGATCTACCGGCCGATCGCTACTCTGGTAGTAATAGTAGTTATTTTTAGTAATTCTTTAGTCGAACAATTTTGCTAATAATGATAATAGTAGTAAAGTGAATTTGGCATTTTGAGTCAATTATCTAACTTTGCCGGCTAGCTAACGGTGTCCCTCGAGCCTGCGCCTTGTTTAATTCCCATGCTTGGGGGAACAGAGAGACATGGTGAACATGATGCATTCCCTTCACCGTACCTACATTGAGATATTTATAACTTTGACCCTGACAGGAATCAGCTGTTTCGCGTCCATCCAATCGGGAGCGTATATTTCGCTATAGTGACGTCACAATGGTGACGTTCAAGCTCCCGATTGGATGAAACTGTCAACACCTGATTCCTGTGAGGGGCAAAGTTTAAAAAATCGCAGTATAGCAAACCTCGCTTGCCTGAGCTTTTCTTCGCCTCACAGCTAAAGAAACTGAAACGATTTTAAAGAAAGCCACGACTCTAGTTTTGCTCCGACCGGGAATTGAATCCGAGATCGCTCCTCGGAAAGCTAGTATGCTGCCCATGCCAAAAAGTGGCTAAGGCCTTATGGCTAATAATAATAATAATAATAATAATAATAATAATAATAATTACTCACCCTTTTTGAGGCGATTTCCTTAATTAATTACGTGTGAATAACCCTTGTCATGTTATTTCTAATGTAAATCTATCTCTAACGGAGTCCGGAGCCTTGAGGAATACAAAATCTACTACTACTCATGATAATAAAATCCTCCTGTCTTTATTTCCGAATTCATCTGTCACTAGACTATGAAATTCTTCTTCAGTTTCAGTTTGCGTCAGTTTCACTTACTTCTTTTCACTAAAGAGAAATGTCGGCTGAAAAATCCTTTCCTACTCTTGTGTGTTCCTGCAATTGGTGTGAAAGGGCGTTCGGCGACAGCGCTAGTAATTGGAATTGTGGCAATTAATCTACAAAGCCATGATAACTCTTTAAATGCAGACGTTGACAAACCAGTTTTATTCTGATAAGTAATGTAGAAACGCCCATAGGTATATATTCATTTGTTGAATACGCAACGCAAAGTTCACTTCTGAGCCTAGCAAAATCGAAATGTTGACCATAGATTTGTTTTAGAGAAGAAAATGCTTATTTTCGAAACGAATTTTTTTACATTTTTAATCTAGAAGATGTAGGAATCCAGACTGTTGAATCTGATTTGGTGCATTGTGAAATATTTCGCAATAATGCATTTCACTGAATCTACACTGCGCTTCTTTCTGGGTTTTCCCAAATCCTCTTCACATTTACGCCGTATTACCATAAAACATTTATTCATCCATGATACTACCTCAAATTGATTTCTCTTATTTTTGAGAAGCTCTCTTGTTTCTTTTACCTTTCCAATGCAATACTTTACATCAAGCAACCTAGCCTGTCACAGCGAATCCGTCAGATAAAATAATTCACTAAAAGTCAGTATCAAGAAATTAAATTGAAAATCAGAACGCTCAGTTTCAATGCCCTGAGTCTCATTGTACGTGTCTTTATCCCACTGGATTGTCGAGAAGAGAGGGGGGAAATGTGCTAAATCATCTCTGTTCTCCCAGATTGTCTCAACAAGTCGTGAATTATAATTCCACCTTGTATGGCACATTTTGAGATATCTTGTCACTTCTGAGTCAATAAGTTTTGTGGGATTAGAAGAAAATGAAGAAAAGCTTCCAAGTGTCGTGAAAAAAATGTTACACTCTGATTCTTGACACTGACTGGGAGAGCACTAAATTAAGTCTATGTGCCAGGCAGAGCACGGACACTGCATCGTGATATATGTCTTTAACTCGTCTCTGAAGCCCATTTATTTCACCACACATTACTGCAGCTCTATCGTATCACTGACCAACTAGTTTAGAATTACACTCCTATATTGAGTGTGTGAAAACATGTTCTGCTAAAGCACTGATTGCTGTGCGATTTGAGCTGACGGCAGTAAACTGTAGGAAACGTTCGACTATTTCCCCACTGGGAAGTAAATATCGTACAACAGTCGACAATTTTAGAACATTAACAAAAGTTAGTACAAACAGTAAGCTTACTAAACCTTCTAGAAAAGTGTACTTCTGAACCCATCAATTGTTAGTCTAAGCATGAGATTCTCGCGTTTCCATTGTCAACTAAAACTTTAAACACATTTATCTCATATCTTCAATATTACCTTCTCACCCACTGCGTACTCGAATAGTAAAGAGAAGAGAACAGTGGCAAGTTTTCGACAGGAAACTTATATTGTGACATAGAGTAAAGATGTATACATCCTTAGTCTATGATTGTGAGTCCCTTCTACCAAAAAAGTGGATAGTTCTTACATCTATATCTAGTAAATTACGTCATCAAATACTTTGGGAAGCCAGAATACACGTTTTGTCGGTCCTTGTTACCGAAAAATTGATTTATGGCAAAACGTCTGTCTGTCTGTCTGTCTGTCTGTCCGTCCATCCGCCAGCAGCAGCTAAAGCGTTCAGACGATTTTCTCCAAAACTGACATTCCCCGATCGATATGGCCGAACTCGAGGCCCTGCTAATTTGAGACGAGTTATTTAATTTTGGAGGATTCTTCACATGAAGCCTCAATGACACTTTCAAAATTTTCCATAAAAAGACTTCAAATTATACTTTCTCGGTAGAGTAATATACGTAGTGTAGAGAAAGTTATGTAATGCTGCGGAAAATCGATTTCGAGATTTCATCGGAAATATGCGTTTTGGGGTCCCCTGATACCGAAAAGGTGGTTCTTTTCAAAACGTTCGTCCGTCCGTCTGTCGTCTGTGAACAACGCTATTGTTCAAATAATATGTCTGTCTACTTTGACAGAAAGCTGCTAACTGGGGAGAAGAGGTTCCGTAATCCAGAGACTTCAAATTTTGCTGACGCTACTGCAGGATTGCCGAGACTTCTTCGTCTTCTTCTTCTCCTTCAGGTATATAGGCACTGTTACTCCTCCGTTCCATCTGGTCACGCCATCTCTTCTTCGGGCAGCCAGGATTTCTTCGTCATTGTCGGCAGTTTTGTAGAATTCTTTCCGGCAGACGATTGCCTTGCATCCTTTCAATGTGCTGTGTTCAGGAATTACGGTGATACTGTAATCCCTCGACATCCACGAATTCGCTATTCGAGAGTTCCGAACATTCGCGATTAGAGATATGCTACCGGTTTTAACATTCGCGACTTCAACATTCGCGAGTCCGTCTTTTGGTCGCATTACATTTTTAAAGCAAGCACATTTCATTTACTTTAGCAGCGTCATGTAGGAAATGAACTCGGCAGACATCGGATCTCAAAGTATCACATCAAAACCGTCAAATACTATGGAAAACTGTCAAAATCGGAATGTGAATTCACATTAATAGTATAACACTTTTGTACAATAATTCAATTCCGTTGCGTCAAATTGGAGGTAAGGGTTTTGGCCAAATGAACAGAAAAGCCGTTCAGGACCAATGCAAGTCTCATTATAATGGCCTCACTGAAAAGGAGCTTCGGAAAATCGTCAGTAAAGAAAACCTCGAACGTAATGATGAAGTAACATAAGCGAAACTGTATAATGGAGCAATTTCAATGTCAAAACTGTTAATGGCGTTCTAAAAACCAGCAAGTTCTGGCGGAAAGGGAATATGATCGGAACATGGAAATAACTTCGAAATCTATGAGAGAAATAGAAGCTGTAACTCTTGCATATTTGGATATTAGAACAATAAGGAGGGTGATTGAACAAAAATTAACCCAAACCTATATCCAGTCACTTTCAACTTTGAAATAAGTTTCAAATATTGTTTTATTTCTTCTCTTTGGAATGTTAATTGTGAATTCTGTGTGTATTAGTGCTTACCCAGTTCTACGGCAGTTGTTTGGCAATTTTTTTGTTTCCCCTTTAAACAGTTTTTCGATGTCCATGAACCTAACCCACCTTTCGTCATTAAAAGATAGACTCAACATTTGCGGATTTGACATTCGCGATGTTTTTTGGGAACCTAATTCACGCGAATGTTGAGGGATTACTGTAGTTAATTGTCTCTTGAAGATTACATACTCCAAGTTCTTTACGCATTTCTAAATTCATTTTCTTGTTCATCAGCTTATAAACAGCTACTGATCTCATAAATCTCATTGCAGCACTTTGAAGTCTTGTGCTATCTTTTTTGGTCATTGTCCAGTTTTCACTTCCATATAGATTTATTGGGATACTTAATACCTAACAGAACATAATCATCGTTTCCTTTCTGTCTTTTTCAGGGTTCTCAGGATTGTTCCGTTCATGCGATTTAGTCTTTCAATTTTCCCTTGTATATCTATTTCCCCTCTGTATGACATTTTGTATCCCAAGAAATTGAAACTTGAAACGTGCTCTGCAGGCGAATTGTATACAACTAATTTGGATGTAATCGGTTCCATCCCTTCAAAGGCCATGACTTTTTTGTAGAAGGTACGCAGAGATTTAACATTTCAGTTATTTGTGTAATTCAAACAGTGTTTTCTGGAGGCTGTATTCAACATTTGTCATTAAAAGTTGATCATCTGCGAATAATATGGTCATTACGTTTTTTTCTTGTCCCATGTCATGACTATGAGATTTTAGCCTGGACATCCGCGTATTTAATGCTTCATCTAAATATAAATTAAAAAGGATTGGTGTCAGACTACATCTTTGCCGTACTCCTTGATTTATTATCTCTTTCTTATGTTCTTGGCCCTTGATACAAATTTCAGAGTTACTGTACATGTTCCTAATGACCGGAATCAGCTGTGGTGGGAGACCTTTACGATGCAATACATTCCATAGTTTACTTCTGTTTACGGTGTAAAAAGCTTTCGAGTAATTATGCAGAGCACGTGTGTTTTTTTATTAAATTCTTATTAAGAACTTATTTATTAAGAAAAAATGAAATCTGCCGGCCTGGATAGCCGAGATTGTTAACCCTTAACTGATGATGTGCGGTCTCTGAGACCGCTGAGGAAAAATAAACGCGTAGCTCTCCTTTCTGGTAAGTTGCAATACGTTTTTCTTTACAGTACCTTCCTATCTCTTTCTAAACTACACTCACACGCAGGGCAGCGGATCCAGTGATAGACGTTCGCCTTTGAGAACCAGTTAAAGTTTCGGAGCGATCTCGCCGACCTCACATCACCAGTAGTGGGACTTCTCTTCCCACAGTGAATGCACATTGCAAATTTTTTATTAATGGACAATTCTCGTGTAACAATGCATTATACTATTTAAATGAAGGTTTTTAATATAGTGAATAATATTTCAAACCATTCTACGAGTTCGATACGATAATTAATAGTGAAAAAAAGGTATGGAACAAATTACAGCCAGAAATTTACTTGGCGAGTAATAAATAATTATATTATTTTCATTTTACATATTAACAACATATTC
Organism: Acheta domesticus; assembly: GCA_031308135.1. NCBI lineage: Eukaryota > Metazoa > Arthropoda > Insecta > Orthoptera > Gryllidae > Acheta > Acheta domesticus. Next base: position 180,492,117 of record JAHLJT010009436.1, on the reverse strand, counting down.
TTTTATTTTCTTTTTTGTTATAGAATTGTTAATGTGAAAAAAAATTGGCAAGTCAACATGAAATGGAACACCGAAAATAATCTGCATAAAATTGTTGGGGTCTCACAGACCGGACGTCACGGGAAAGAGAAGTTTTAAGACACGTCACCAGTTAACGGTTTAAGGCTGAAGGGTCGTATCTTCTCGGCTCGGAGGATCGCGGGTTCGAATCCCGCCTCCCGCATTGATGTTTGTTTGTTTGTGTTCTCCTTACGTGTTCTATTTATAATTTCCCCATCAGTTTAAAAAGCACAGTGGTCGCTATTCTCGTGTAACAATGCATTATACTATTTAAATGAAGGTTTTTAATATAGTGAATAATATTTCAAACCATTCTACGAGTTCGATAATTAATAGTGAAAAAAAGGTATGGAACAAATTACAGCCAGAAATTTACTTCGCGAGTAATAAATAATTATATTATTTTCATTTTGTTGATGTTGAAAAGCGACCTTCAAAAAAATTACAGAGCGAAGAATTGTAAACTGAAGAGCGCCATTACTTCTTTGGTTACGCATCATGTGTGGTTCTCTGCCACCTACTGTTGTGTGTTCGTATTGCGATTTGTTTTTTGTTACTGTTGTGATCTGATCCTAGAGCGACCACACGACCCCGAGCCGAGCCGTCTGCCGCCCGAGTAATTGGCAACATCGCTCTACCCCACTCCATCTGTCAAGTAAACTAATGTTATACGACTAAACTATGCGTAGGCTTTTTTCCAAACTGAATAAACCTCTGCCGATCTACTCACTCAAAGCTCTGTTTTTTCACAAACATTCATTAATTTTTGGGGGTACTCAGTGGCGTAGCTTCAGTTGTGGCCACCCGCGGCAAAACTAATGGTATCATCCCCCTAAATTACATATAAAAATATCTCTTACAGAATTGTTTATACATTATTTAATAAAAATACAAGTAAATTTGCGCATGACATTTATTAGCAATACATTAAAAAACGATGTAATTCAAAATAATTGATGTATATTTTTAAATAAATAATCTAAAACAAAGAATAACAAATTAAGAAATGCATGGTTTTATAAAAACACTTTTCCAGATTTAAGGGTGGCAAACTTATGTATAATTTCATCCAAATCTTTACAAACTCTATGAAAGTTTTTAATTGGTGACATCTCGAAAATGGTGACACCCGGGGTGGACCGCCCCCCCCCTGCCCCTCCACAACTATACCACTGGGGGTACAAAACCCTTGAACATTTAAAACAGCTTACAAGAGAATTGTCTCAAAAGTATTGGACATTGTTTTTTCTTATTGAGGATAACTTGAGGAGAAATGTTTCGCACAATATATATAATAGGTTGTTTATATTACATTGTTTCCACATATTTGTGAATTCTGTCTCTTTGTAAAATGGATTAAGTAGCCTACTAGGGAAAGCAAGACTCCAACCTCTTCGTGATAGCTCTTAAATTATTGATATTATTGTATTATTTGATAGAACATAATATAGGTCAATTAGTTGTTAACTTTACGGTGCTCAAGGATAATCAACAGAATAGCCTAATAATTTTCTTTTCTATATCCATATAATCAACTTTGTAAGCAAGTTTGAAGGGTAGCAAATCTGAATTTTTAGTTGGATTAATCTGATAAAAAATTGACTATCCTTGTTGGGCGTTTCTTTCATTTCAAGGCTTTCCTGACTTACATGTACATTGTATGAATGCTTTGTCAAGAGACACTACAAGAATATCTTTCAAACTTACATATTTAGTTAATAATTTTTAAACTTAATGTTTTTATATACGTTCATTTAAAAAAAAAAGTTCTGCTTTCTTGGTCTTTGTACAGTTTTTGAACAACACAGTCATTATTTAAACATGTTTTTAAAACTTGAATGGAAAATTTCCCATTTATAAAGATAATCTACACTACTAAAATTTAACAAAATAGATTGCTAAAGGAACATGGAATTTAGGAAGTTTTCTTCTCATGTTTCTGTAACAGTACAATTTCATCTGAACATAACATTTTTAGCAACATTTTATCTGAAAATTGCTTGTAAGAGATAAAAAGCAGCATTTAAAGGTGCAATTTCTCTTTAAATGTTAGTAGAGAACGATATTATATTGAAATGTGTGGCATTTCACTTATCAATTCAGTCATTTATTAGTAAGTTAAATTTTTCATGAAGTTTATTTTTGTATTTATAGAGATTCCTATGCATGTATTCCCTTAGGTGACTCAGGGCGTCAATTGATGTCAACTGCAGTGCCTCTGACTGAGAGGTCCCAGGGTTCGAGTACTGATGGTGTCATCATTTTTGACATTGTCAAGATAGCTAGATCGAATTCAATCACTGTCTGGAGGAGAATTCTAGCAGCCAGCTGGTCCGGGCTCCAATTAACACCAGACGAATGACAGAGCAGTACCCTAACAAGTGGACCACAGATCACAAGCAATCTTTCCTTCCTCTTCCTTTTTCTTTCCTCACCCTTACTTACACTCACTTATATGCATTACACTAGCACACATGTCAGGAGCTTAGAGTTTGTCCTGGCTGGGTTGGTGGAGTGGGGGTGCAGGAGTGCAGGGGTGCTGGAGTGCTGGTATGCAGGAGTGCTGGGATGCCGGAGTGCAGGAGTGCTTTGTGCAGGAGTGCTGGGGTGCAACATTGGGGGAAAATCCTTGGTTGGGAAAAACCCACAAGCCAACATGTAGTCTAGCACCAGATCTTCCCATCTAGTGGAGGAAGATCACTGACACCTCCCACAATAAAAACATGCACTACACTTATGGGGCTAATGACCTTAGCAGTTGATGCTAATTAGTCGATAACTAATTAATCAATCTACTTGGCTAATTAATCAGTTAACCATCTATGCATGTTAACTTAGTTGTTATTATTTTTCTGAACAATAAATGATAGCTTTAAATTTCATGTTCCATTAGATTTGTTTTATAACATTTTTGGAATGTGTATCAAAAAATTATATGTGAAAAAGAGAGCAAATTGCAAGTATTTAGAACAAAATGGGAAACAATTGTTACAAAATATTCTTTTTGTACTATTCATATTAAATTGATTGTCAATATTAATGGTTTCTGATCTACATGGCTAACATGCAAATTATTTCTTCAAAATTGCATTTTCCACAAAGATTGTTTGTAACTTAAATAAAGAATGCGCCTATAGCCCTCACATGACTACTTAAGGATTAAAGTACTTTTGCATGAAGTATTTAGTAAATGAATTGTGTAGGGGCACACACTACATATTTAGTTATTAATGGAAATAATTATTATTAAAAATAAATTCTGAAAAATGCTTTTTGTTAATTATATAAATTAACTTGTAATATTAATCGAGCCTTTTGTAACAAACGATTTTGTATGTTTAAGAATGGTCAACATCTATTACATAAATATTTTTATAAATTTCTGGTATATATTTATTTTATAGTTAATAATGTAATCAAAATTATGAAAAAAAATTACATTTGTTAATGTAATGTCACATGTGATAAAACATAATAAAATGAAACTATGATGCACAAAGAAGAAAAATTAACAATTTGAAAAACATTATGCAAGAATTTGAGAAAAGTAATAAAATTCTAGGGAAATAAAGTTGCCTCATTTCACCACGTTTGCTAGTGCAACTTTGCCAAATAACAATATTGTGTCTAAATGTAACATAAAATTTACTACAAAAAGTGGATCAAAAGAGAATCACATGTTGCATTAAACAAAGCAGTTTTTATTTTAAGTGTTACTGAATGAGCAGGGTGAGACACTTTGGTAATACATATACAGAAAACTTTAGTGAAGTTCTGTATTTAAGTGATAAGCCAGTAAATGCATGAAAAGCCTGTTCTTCAATGTCTTGCCTGCACAAGAAGTCATTGTCATCTTCATTTGTAGGATCAGGAACATGGTAGGGTGAGAAATAATATTGCAAAGTTGCCAGTTGTGGGGCTAAGATTCTGACAGACTAAACTTGAGCACAATTGCAGGGTCACATGTGATACTTCAACTTTGTCAGCTCACAAATTTTCATTTTTCATCATAGGTATCTGAAAAAGGAAATTATTTGCTTTGCCTATACTGAGAAATATCCTCACTTTTTTGTCTCAAATATCAGCACAACTCTCTGGATGAAAAACAGAAATCAGGAAACTGCTGGGTAGAAACAAAGCATTTCTCTGCAAAATGACATTAGATATGTTTGTTTTGAGGAGAAGATGGTACTTTTCTTTTCCATCTGAAATTACTCACCTGTATAGTGCACAAAGGAAATAATTATTTGTTTCAATTTTGAAGGACATTGGAAAATGATGAAGTAATAAGTATACCTACATTTTTTTTTAATAAAAAAAAGCTGTAGCAACAATAAAGCACCAGGCTTTCATGTGAAACAAAGATGATTTATGATCACTTAAACACAATATCAGTGACAGGTGCATTATAAAGGTGCAACAAAATTTGATACAGTTGACGGCATGCATATTAAGTTGGCTGTCCGGGTGACGCCGCGTCCATGGCAAAGGTGCCGACGTTTCGGTCGCCATTCTGCGACCTTCCTCAGGGCGTAATGCGTCATTACGCCCTGAGGAAGGTCGCAGAATGGCGACCGAAACGTCGGCACCTTTGCCATGGACGCGGCGTCACCCGGACAGCCAACTTAATATTGACTCCGGCCGCGGAAGCCTACGCTCTCACGAAGGCATGCATGTTTTGTTTAGAATTTTAAAATGTAGATTTTTTTTCCATTCAGCATTTGTTTATTTGTATGGTCAGTGTCAATGTCTTTTATTTCCCTACACTATTTTTATACATTTTGAGACTGAAAATGCTTCTTGAGTAAAAAATGAAAGAACCATAGATCTTGACTACATAGAATTAGCTCAGTGCAAATGTATGTTGTGGGGATTTTTAAAGATGCTCGCAATTTGTTGTGATAAATCAGTAAAGAAATGACAGAAAAAATGTATTGTATATTGTCTTTGACATAGTACTATATAATGTGTTCTGGCTATGAAAAATTTCCTAGTGCATTTAAAAGAAGGCAATGGACAAGTTGCAACACTCCCAACAAGGAACCACAGAATAGTTTCTAGGGAAACTTGCATTAAATTTCAGTTAATTATGCCACTTACAACAAACAACACTTAATACATGATCAATAATCGTCAACCAGCTTGTGTTTATACATATGTGAAAGAAATTTTCTGCACTCACAGTGCAACGGAATTTTCTTTGAGAAACTTGCATTTGTTACCACTTATTATCATTACCATTTATTACCACTTACAATTTGTTACCCCTTATCATCAATGAACACACTCATATTTTTATCACTCTATCAGCTCACATAACATTTAATAATATTTTCATTATAATATCACAATTTCAACCTACATCACTTTTAACTGTTGAAACTAACTTTGAAAAAATTGATTTTTGAATTTAATTTCGTGAATAAACATATGGATTAATTGTTTTTTGTAATAAAATATTTAGTTAGAAAATAAGCCAAATACATCTTAATAGAAGAACCAAAACTGCTGTGTGTATGTTATAAAATTTCATTATTTGAAATATCATAATAACATTCATATATTAATATTTATGAAATAAATATCAAAAGACATCTTATTACAATATGAGATTAAAGAATTATCAAATAAGGCTGTTTGATTGATAACTGATTGAGTACGCATTGTAAGTGTTACGCTATGAAAATTGTACACTGTAACCTCTTTGTAAACATTCCACTGTAAAATAATTTCTGATTAAATTTGAAAATTCATCCTGTGAAACAGGACAGACTAATATTGACAGTAGCAAATTGGAGACCATGAATTGTTATAGTTGGATTCTTTACTAACTTTATGAAATTGATCACTGTTGTGAGGTATGGAATATTAGTACACTCTTATCATAATAACACTTATTATAATGCCAATCTCAGTTTTGTAATTATGGACAAAAGATATTTACATTTCTTAGAGTACTAAATGATAAATACATATTGATAATTTAAACTTAGAAAATAAAGACTTATATAAATATTAATAGATGTTTGTCATAATTTTAAATGCAGTTTCTTGATTATTGATGTTAACATGTAAAACGAACTATATTGATATAGTTACTACTTACTATTGATTCTGTTTGCATTATGCCTGTTTCTTTTCATCTGTGACTTTGTTGTTATAATTTTTCATTGTTTGAACACATTCTGGGCATTTGTAATAAAATTTCAGAACTATTCAAATCATTTCAAATTAATTGAAAATAACCAGGAAGTTTTCGCGGTAATTCTACTTTTTTATGAAATTTCAGTTGTTGCTACCTCTAAGAAGTCAAAAAACATTTTTGCTTAGATCCTTCTGTTATTTGAAACATTTTCAGTCTGCAAGTATTTTTGTTGTGAAATATCCCTTTTCTCGTACCAAACTCTTTTGTTTAGAAACCCTATAACTCTTTGGTTACCTTTATCCTTCCCTAAAATTGTCAATGCCTGCAGAACATGAATAAAGTTTTCTCAATACAAAGAAATGTTGGTTTGTGATATTTTACCTAGATTTCGAAGCATTATAATGCTGGTTAACAGGCTGAGTGTTGTTGAAAGTCATTTCTCAGCTAATGCTGACCCAAAAAATATTTGTATCCTCCCTATTCTATAAACTGTAATCTTTGTAAATCTCTCTTGTAAAATTTGAATGGTCCTCACCAATTTTAGTTGATGAGCATTCATTAACACGCACAAATTTGCTTCTTCCTCAGATGTTTTTTTTTAGGTTACAAAGTTCTTTAATATTTATGTAAATCGAGTCATCACTTTTTTACTTTGGTAGTTATTACACATTTGATCTTAACCTCCCTTTTGTTATTTACACCATTTGATGAAAATCAATTATTGTTTAATAAATGTGCTTCTTTCTCTGTATCCTGGTCATTAACAGATTCTTCTCTGTATTCATTATGAAGCCTAATTTGTTCCTCTCTTATTCCTGCATTGTCTATGGACCCATCTGCTGGCACAGCTTTCATTTTATAATCTTGTGTGTCAGATTCTGGGGAATTCCAAGGCTGAACCTCAGAAGAAGCCAACAGTAGGTAAAGTATTCCAGGCACAATCATCATTAGAGCAGAAATAATGAACACCATCTGCCATTGCGTTGTGGTTTGCTGCAATCAGAATGATATCAAGTTTTATATCTTTTTTCCATTCTTGCTCATGTGTTATGAAAAGAAACTTTTCAAGAAATGCACTACTTCCCCCCCCCCCCCGTATTTCTGCTTGTTTTTTTTGTAGAAACATGTATATTCCCTTGCTTTTTAAACATTAAAGGTATAAAACTAATTTTGAGACAACTTTTTAAATATATGCATTTCAATGAATAAAATTCTACTTACATTTTGAAAGGTGAGATATCCAACAATAATAGGTGAAATAAATCCTGGCACAACTGTGATCATATTAGAGATTCCTAAAATTATACCTGAAAATTGGGTCAAATTTTTAAACACATTTTTAAGAAAGAATGTGAATTTTACTATTAATTATGTGAACATCTTCACCGTGAGAGTTCTGAAACTTACTAGCAAAGTTGGGTCCAACATCAACCAGGCTGGCTAGTGGACCTGTAGACACAGCTCCACTAGCTCCAACTGCCAGCATTAAACATACAACAGCTGCGAAGGAATTGCATCCAGAAAATGCCAGACCCATGATAAATAATCCATGTACTATTGTACCTGTTTCAAACAGAATGAATTTTCTAAATGGTTGAGCATTTACATTGCAAATTGCCATTTTTTTACTATTCTCTATTACAAAGATAGAATGAAGCAATCTTTCATGTTCTGAAAAGGATACCTTTCTTATGACAAAGGCTATGCAAGTTTCAGTTATGATAGAATTGTTTCAGTATGGATGACTTACATACAGAAGTTGCAAACTTTCGAACCCAAGTTCTTGACATAATTTTTTTCCTCAGTAAGGTATCTCCAAAAATAGAGAACAGAACAGCAAACAACACTCTGCATACATGAGGAGCTCCAGACAAAATTCCTGTCTACAAAGTCATCATAAAGAAAATTTTGTAATAATTTAAAGACATTTGGTTTTAACACAAGGAGAGGCAGTTTGATGCAAGTATAAAAATTATGGATACTATTGAATTTTATTCTAAATATCACATACCTTGCGAACACTCATTCCATGTATGTTATTGAAATATGTTGGAGCTTGAGTCAGAAGAGTAAATAAACCCCAAATTCCTCCCCACTGAGCTAAAATATTCATCCATACAGGTCTTGACAACAAAATTTGCAACCATGGTGTTTTAAGCTGAAAAATGTTGAATAGAAGCAAGGAAATTTGAAACAATGGAGTTCTTGACTTCCAAGATAAGTTCATTTACCTTCTTCTCTGTAACATTGTCACCAATACAATTTTCAATATAAACTCTTTCTTTTTCAGATATGTGTGGATGTTTAGCTGGAGTGTCATAAACCAAAAACCACCAACACAAATACCAAATTGTTCCAATTACTCCAGTCGCATAAAACACAGAGGGCCAGTCAAACCACTCTATTAGATAGCCACACATTGGAAAAGTAAGTGCAGCACCCACAGAACTACCTATCTAACACATAGGATTGTTTAAAGAGAATATTTTAGAAAAAAAATTGCATATATTCATTTTGTACATGTGTTTACGAACTAACCAAGATATGCTGACACAAATCTGCTTCTTTCATTTGGGGGAATCCAATTAGCTGCCATATTATGCATTGAAGGCCAGGCAAGTCCCTTGAAACAATTAAATATACAATTTACATATTTTATTTGTGTCAGTTTGGAGCTCCTACTAGAGAAGACTTTCAAAGTGGCTGGAGAAAACAATAGGCATTAGAAATCAAAAGGGGTGATCATCTTAACACTTGCTTTACACATTACTGAGAAATTGGAGGAAGTAATTAGATGGTAATGATCTTTAATACCTTTTTTATTTTTGGTTGAAAAGTCCACCACAGTAAAATTCATTACAAATTCACAGAATAATTCATACTTACTGCTACCAATCCTTGAATAATTCTGAGAAAGACAATTGCTTGATAACCCAGATCTGCACAGAATGGTATCAGCATTGCTAATAAACAGGAAAGAAAATTGCTGAGCCCAAATATTAATTTTGTGCCATATTGTTTTGCAAGGATGCCTCCAGGTACTTGCGTGACCCAGTGAAGCCAAAAAAATCCTCCTAAAATATGGGCTTGTTGGGTTTCATCCCACGTATATCTGGGCTTCAAAGTGAAATTGTTATTAATTAATTATCAAAAATATGGAGACATTATTTTTAACATGAATATGTATCCGATAACCGACCTTATCACTTGATGTACCTTGTTCAGTCGTATTGACATTATTGAACACGAACGTTTCTTCAAAACATTCACTTGTTAATGAAACATTTTTATGTGTTCGTTTCACCATAGAGACTATAGCAATATTTAGATTAACCCGTATCATGTAATTGACTGCAAAGCCAAAGAATACAAGAAACCACAAAATATTTCGTTTAGAGAGCCACTCTGAAAGTAAATGATGTGGGAAATTAATTTGTAGGTACATCCAGTAATTCAATACAAACAGTTTTGCAATCAAATTAAATTATATAAATCCGCAAATATATTGAGAATTGACATTAAAATTGATTTGGTGTCTAATATGTTATCACTAGTTTATTTTTTCAATAGAAAAATATTTTATTTAAAATTGTGTGACTTACCCTCTTTAGCCATGATGCTGGAGTTTAATAAGCCCCTTGTCTTTGTTACGAACTAGAGTGTTCTGTGCAGGAAGATATCATACTGTTTGCTTAGGGCCTGCTGTTATCACCTCCCAGAGCAACTGTAAATCACACACGCATTATTTTTGTAAACTTTGCTCATTTGCTCCATTTATTCTGCCTCTGTTTCACATGACCTATTCTCTGGCATCTGTTGTTGCTCACTAATTGTTACAGAGTACTTTGAGCATTACTAATTCCACATTACAGTTTCTAAGCAAGTGATTGAGTGTGTTTGAACTAGATTAATCAGCACTTAAGCTTTTTATGCTTCATTGAATTATTATTAACCAGTAACATATTTATGAATTTTGCGCAGCTGTGAACATTTGTTGAGAAGCAGGCACTAAAATGATCCTGTAAGAAATTTATGGGTTGAGTATTTTAAATTTCTAGTGCATTTGTAATCCGTAGCATTATTTTAAATTCCTGGAAATTACATGAAAATATGTACCAATTGTTAGAGGCTTTGTTTTGTACCAAAAGATAAGTTAATTCATTTGATTTTTCTCAAATCTGTTCTTAAGGCCAGTGTTAGACCAGTTCTTTTAAATTACCTTTTCTCCAATAATTTTTTCACATCCTACATTTTCACATCCTAGTTCTTCTGTTTTCTTCTCTAAGCCCTGTAGATTACTTTCCGATCTTCTCTCCTTCTACACCCATTCTCTGCTATTATTTTAAAACACACCTACATGTTTTCCAATTATTTCCAGTCTCCCTATCAACATCTGATTGTAACACTCTTCTCTGTATCTCATTATTACCTCATTTCTGTCACACATTTCCTTTCTACAATTTAATTTTACTTGTATATCTCTGTTCATCTGCTCTTGTTTTTATAATAGATTGGATAGCATTTTGCTTGCAAAGTATTATTTATTCTTTTGAGAAAATCAAGATAAAAGTAAGTGTTGGTCGTCTTTGCGCCTGCGTGTCTTCTGTCTCACCAGGCTTTATCTTCCCCGAGGCACAACCCCACGCCGTTCATTCGTCGTGGGAGTGAATGGGCGCGCCGGGGGTGTCCGCCCCCGCGCCCTTTGGCCTCTTCTCTTGTCTTTGGGGCGCATTGTCCACTTGCTTTTCCGCGCGCGCCTTCTGTTTGCCGCTGTCCACATCCCCCGCCCGCGCCACGCTGCCCATTCTTGGCAGCGGCCTCGCGCGTCGCCACGGCCTTCACCGCTGACAGGTGGTTGTGGCTTCACTGAAAACACAATATTGTCTTAGTGTTCGTATTTTGTGAAATTGTTGAGGAACGAGGGAACGTCAGTTCTAGGAACGACGTGGTGAGACCAAAAATTACGGCACAGGAAAAAAGAAAAAGCTTTCTAGAAATTGGAGGCAAAATCCATCTAGCGATTAAAATTATATATTTCGTCGAGATTTGAAAACGTTCAAGTTTTACTTTTATAACACGCTTTTTTAATAAGTAAAACAGAATGTAGGAGAACAATCCTGATAATTCTTTCTTTCAGTGACGTTGGAAATACCGTGTACGTGAACTTCACATTTATTGTCAATAAGCGAATTAACAACATTTCTCACTGTTGATACAACGTACGTGCAGTATATAGTCTGTTTGTTTGTTCATCGATTGGATAAATGAACCAGATGAACTACAAAGACATGTAAGCAAATTGATGTTGGGAGGTGGAAACACCAGGCGTATCGATTAGGAAGCGCAGAGCGATCTTTCTCCAATGTTATCTTTGAAAGGACCAATCGACAACCTTAAAACTATTTCATTACGACTTCCTATTATTTTATTGTAGTAATAATGATAATAATAATACTTTTCTAATAACAACAACAACAATAATAATAATAATAATAATAATAATAATAATAATAATAATAATAATAATAATAATAATAACCACTATCTAGACAGTTGTCGCAAGCTGACTTTGGTTACAAGCTCCATGGTGATGAAAGGCCAGTATCACATTTGTTTTACATGGATGATCTGAAAGTGTTTGCTAAGAATGAAGGGATTCTCTCCCAAATGCTGTCTGTCGTGAATGACTTTAGCAATGACATCTGCATGAAGTTTGGTCTTGACAAGTGTGCAAAAATCAATTCAAAAAGAGGGAAGCTGACAACGTCTGAGAACATTGAAATTGACACGCACACTGTGATTCAAGATCTTGAGCCAGGTAAAACTTACAAATATCTGGGCATTGAAGAATGTGAGACCATCTCGAACGACACAATGAAAGAGAGAATTCGCAAGGAGTATTATAGAAGAGTGAGACTTGTCCTGCAGTCCGCTCTGAACTCAAGGAATATCAGCAATAGGTAGTTTGGCGGTGCCTATAGCCGAATACAGTTTCGGACTAGTAGACTGGACTGAACAGGAAATTCGCATCATGGATCGAAAAACCAGAAAACTGCTTACAATGCATCATGTTGCCCACCCCCGGGCTGATGTACATAGACTTTATGTGTCACGTAAGGAAGGAGGAAGAGGCTTGAGACAAATTGAAGCCTCGTGGCACAATGCAATAACTGGGATGGGAAAGTATGTAGTCAGCCATCAAGATGACCCACTAATGAGACAGGTCATGAAATCTGACCGAAGAATGGGAAACAGAGGCATTGTTAGTGTAGCAAGAAGCATTGCGAACAAGACTATGCAAGACACCCAGAATGATAGAGACACTGAACTTCTGATGCTACTTAACATGAAATTTGAGACACAAAAAATGTTAAAGCAATCGTGAAGAGACAAACCACTCCGTGGACAATATTTGAAACGAATGGACAAGGTGCAGATCAATAAAGATCAATCATTTATGTGGCTTAAAAGGGGACGAATGAAGCCAGAATCGGAAGCACTTGTAATAGCTGCCCAAGATCAGGCTTTGAGAACACGACATTATGATAAAGCGGTTCTCAAAATTTCCCAAGATGATAAATGCCGCATTTGCCAGGAGCAAGTAGAAACAATTGATCATATTGTCTCAGCTTGTCCAGTCCTAGCAAAGACCGAATACCTGAACAGACATGACAGGGTGTGAAGCTAAAAATTCATTGCCGGGCCGTGAAAACGAAAAAGTGGATAAAATCAGTTCCTAAATTAAGAAAAAAATCTCCTAACACGTGGTGTAGCCAGAAATCCTGTTTTGTGGGTCCTTGATACCGAAAAACCAATGAAAGGAAAATGTCCGTCTGTGAACACTGCTCGCGCCTAAACCATACGTACGATTTCTTCCAAAATGGATATTCCGCTGTCGATCTGATTCTAGTCGAAGCTTTGAAATTTTCCAAAAGGTTCTTCAAAATTTGGAGGTATTTTATATGAAGCCCCACGGGGATTTTCGAAATTTTCTCTAAAACGGCTCCAAATTTGTCTTCAAATTTCTTGTATAAATAGAGTAAAATACACTTATTAACTTGGCATAGGTCCGATTTTTACAAATAACTGTGAATTTTCGAAAATTGTGAAAGTTTGAACTTTGTTCGGCGTCTTTCTCCAACTACAAAATTGAAGATGGAGATTTTTTCTTCAAATAAAATTTGTTCTGCATATTGAGTTCTTTCATAAATTTCTTGTAAATGCTTTTCAATATTTTAGTAGTTTTCATGCAATATTGCGTGCAATATGTGCAATTTTAAAACATTACAAAAACAAAATTTTCTCAAAAACGGCTCCAAATTTTTTCTTTAAACTTTAGGCAGGGATAGTGGTAAATGTACTGTATCAGATGACATAAAAGCCATATTGCTCTATAGGTTGGTTTTTTCAAAAATTACAAAAATGTGAATTTTTTCACATGTTTCTCACGTCGATAATATTTACATTAGCGGCGATTTTTCACATTATTATATTTACGAGTACATGTGCTTTAAATAATGTCAAGTAAAGTTTCTCGAAATCACAACCGTTTTCTGTGAAAAGTAGCTCAAAATTTCGCATTTTCAGAAACGCTCAAACGCCATTTTCTCATATATGGCTGCAATGTTTTTCTTCAAACTTTTGTAACGGATAGTGCTAATTACACTCTTTAGTATAGCGTAAAGTTTATTTTGAGTTATTCTTTTGTTTCTTCAAAACTTACATAATTGTAATTTGTTTGAAAGATATCTCACATCTTTAATATGCACATTACCAGCAATTTGTAAACATTATTATATTTGTGAGTGCAAGTGCTTCAAATAACTTCATATAAAGTGTTTTGAAAACTCAAACATTTTCTGTGAAAATGAGCTTCAAATTTCGCATTTTTAGTAGCGCTAAAACGCCATTTTCTCTTAAACGGCACGTAATTTTTAAAAGAAAATTGCCATTTATGACTAGGTTTTTGTGTTCTTTAATATTCTAAAATTAATGTCTCCGTTCTACCAATAGGAAACCGAAAAATTAAGAAAATGACAAAAAAATATACTTTTGGCGGTGATAGATGACAGCTGGCAAGAAAGTTTGTGGCAATTCCGAATAGCTAGCGTAGATCCATGGAAATAGAAAACGGGAAAGTCTGTGCCATTCTGTAGCACCAGTGGTTCGTTATCACGGCCCGGCAATGAATTTTTTTCCGCCGAAAATTTGCCATTTTTTGGCGCAGCATTACGTAACTTTCCCTATATTACGTATATCACTCCGTGTATACGTACGTATACGGGAAAGTAAAAACCAGTTGCTAAATTAAGAAAAAAATCCCCTAACACGTGGTGTAGCCAGAAACCCTGTTTTCTAGGTCCTTGATACCGAAAACCCAATTGAAAGGAAAACGTCCGTCTGTCTGACCGTCTGTCCGTCTGTGAACACTGCTACCGCCTATACCATACGTACGATTTCTTCCAAAATGGATATTCCCCGGTCGACCAGATTCTAGTCGAAGCTTGTGGATTTTGAAAAAGATTCTTCAAGATTTGGGGGTCCTTTATATGAATTCCCCGGGGATTTTCAAAATTTTCTCAAAAACGACTCCAAATTCTTTTCTTTAAATTTCTTGTATGAATAGAGTAAAATTCACTTATTGATATGGCATAGGTCCGATTTTCACGGATAACTGTGAATTTTCAAAAATTGTGAAAGTTTGAATTTTTTTCGGCGTCTTTCTCCAACTACAAAATTGAAGATAGAGATTTTTTCTTCAAATAAAATGTTTTTCTGCATATTGAGTTCTTTCATAAAGGTCATGTAAATGTTTTTCAAAATTTTAGTAGTTTTGTGCAATATTGTGTGCAATAAGTTCAATTTAAAAAAAATACAAAATCTAGATTTTCTCAAAAACGGCTCCAAAGATTTTCTTTAAACTTTTGGTAGCGAAAGTGGTAAATGTACCCGATGAGATGACATAAACGCCATTTTGCTGTATTCTTTTGTTTTTTCAAAAATTGCAAAAATGTAATTTTTTGGACTTGTCTCTCACGTACTTAATATTTACACTAGCGGCGAATTGTTCACATTATTATATTCATGAGTACATGTGCTTTAAATAATGTCAAGGAAAGTTTATGTAAAACATAACCGTTTTTTGTGAAAACTAGCTCAAATTTCCGCATTTTGAAATGCTCAAACGCCATTTTCTCATAAATGGCTACAAAATTTTTTCTTCAAACTTTTCTAAAGGATAGTGCTAATTGCACTCTTTAATATGACTTAAAGTTTATTTCGAGGAATATTTTTGTTTTTTCAAAAATTACACATATGTTTTCTTAAAGGATCTCTCACATCTTTAATATTCACATTACCAGCAATTTCTAAACATTATATTTGTGAGTGTAAGTGCTTCAAATAACTTAAAATAAAGTATTTTGAAAACTTAAAATTTTTCTGTGAAAATGAGCTTCAAATTTTGCATTTTTAGTAGCGCTAAAACGCAATTTTCTTTAAAACGGCACATAATTTTTAAAAGAAAATTGCCATGAAGGGCTAGGTTTTTGTGTTCTTTAATATTCTAAAATTAATTTTGTTGTTCTAGCAATAGGAAACCGAAAAAAATAAGAAAATAACAAAAAAATGTAATTTTCGCGGTGATAGATGGTAGCTGGCAAGAAAGTTTGTGGCAATTCCGAATAGCTGGCGAAGACCCAAGGAAATAGAAAACTAATACGGAGAAGTCTGTGCCATTTTGTAGCAGCACTAGTTTTTCTTAATTTAGCAACTGGATTTATCCACTTCTTCGTTACCATGGCCCTGTAAGACGAGTTTTTCTGCCGAAAATCCGCTGTTTTTTCGCGCTGCAATACATAACTTTCCCTATACTATACGTACGTATAGTATACGGGAAAGTGAAAAACAGATTTTCCCATTTTTTGATGATCTGTTTTTGATGAACACATTTCATTAAAAAAAACATTTATCTTTATAATTGTTGTGGTAGAAAGAGGGCTAGGAAATTTTGAATTTTTTCAATATTCGAATAATTAGGGTTTTCAACCAACATGAGACCTGCACTATTTTCAAAAACGGTTTTTGTACTATCCAACAACAAAATTTCATCAAACTCTTTGGCGTCATTTTTTTGAAAATTTTGAAAATTCCCCAGGTTCTTCATATAAAGTACTCCCTAAAATTAAAATATCGGTTTCAAATTGAAGGGTCCACGGCACGGAATTTTGGAGAAAATCGGCCAAACCCTTTAGTCGCTAGCGTTGTTCACAGGCAGACGGACAGACGTTTTGTCGTGAATAGTTTTTTCGATATCAAGGTGCCATAAAACTTGGATTCTGCGTGCACCACGTGATAGAGGATTTTTTTTTCTAAATTTATCAATTGTCTTTATGCACTTTGTACCCTGTAAAAAAGAGATTTTCCGGCGAAAATTCACCGTTTTTCGCGCAGCATTACATTACTTTCTCTTCTTAAGAAGTTCCTTTTTAAGCGCGAGAAAGTAAAAAGATCAGTTTCCCACCAGGAGACGGAGACGCATCGAATCATACCTAGTTTGCCTGGGATGGTGAATTAGAAGAGGTATAACCGTGACTGACGGAACGACGCGACGCAAGGTTACTCGATTAAATGCGGCGTCTTTTACAATATGGGGAATTCTTTTCAAAAGAATGGAAAAACTGAAAATGTGTTGCGGCTAGTATTGTTCATTGGTTTTGATTTGAAGACTGTTGGATGAATGTATTTTACAGACTTGGAGATAATCTGACTTATCGTTTAATGCTCGTCTACCTCAGAGCGAGGAAATTGCCCGTGCGTTTAAAGGATTTTAGATCTGCAAAATATCAGTTTATTTTTGCTTCACTTTACGAGTGTGGTCTTATTCGTATTTCGTGCTTTTGATAATGTTAAAAGAATTAACTGTAATCACGTGAAGCTATATGTAGGTAATTTTAAATGTGGAATTCTTGATTCTCGGAACAAAGGAAGTTCTGTAACTTCAATTGTGCCTGTTGATTGACGTTCTTTATTAATTAGTGGGAACTTTTAGTAGTGTTTGCATATTTGCGAAGAGTTGTTTTAGCTCCTTTAAATTACACTGCAAATCTCAATTACCCCCCCTCACTTATCAGATTGCCTGGTAGATATTCACCTTGATTACAGCACCACAGTATAAATTAGCACTCTGCGGTATACACAGTGGGGATTTTGTGGCGTCGAAAGAAGATAATATCGTTACAGCAACATTCTTAAACATTTAACGAAGTAAACGTAAGAGAATAACATTTTCATTCATATTCAAACGCTGCCAAAACATTTTCAAATGAGATTATCGCAGAATTCCAACCGATGAATTGTTCATCTATCGTCAAAAGAGTACGTAAGTGGTTGAAGGTTGATTTGGGAGTGGTGGTGTTTGACGAGGGCAAGGCATGCATATATTGAATTGCAATCGGATTTGGGCTTTCTAGTAGAAAGTAAGTGGTGTTACAGAGAGGGACATATTTTCTCGAACTAGTTAGTTTCCTTATCGCATTAGTCTGGGCTATTATTTCGTTTTTGCCCCACACTCTTCTCAGCTTCTCCCTTCTATTGGTGCGTGAAATTTTTTTTTCATGATATATCACTTTTTCGAATTCATAATGGTAGAATTCACATACAATTTTTAAAATATTATGGAAGTGTAAAGTCCGTCTCTGGATGAACTTTTTCACTGAAACCTTTGGAGCCAATTTAAGAAAACATTGTTTCTCAAAATGCTCATTTCAAAGCTCTTTTTCATTCAAAACTTTCACGAGAATTTATTTGAAGCAATTGCTCTCACAAATGCGATAATTTGTAAGAAACGCCTTTAACCCGGGAGTGGTAACGCGGGGGTCTGTGGGACCCCCACGATCCTTTCTTCCCGCTTGTTGTATTTTCCATGTTGGCTACCCTGAACACTGCTTTAGTACCTTTCTCTTTTTGTATCATGATATTTAGAGTGGTCTCAGTTTGCCAGTTTAGTGAGTTTTATTCGTGTAGCAAGCTATTGTTTTGTTTCGGGTGCCCAGAGACCCCCGCGTTACCTTCTACGTTATCAAAGGTGTCTTGAGTCTCGAACATTCTGTTAGTTTGGGAACGTATTGCATGCTGTATTTTTACGTTGGAATTCCCCTGCAAAACTAATACTGAAGTACTACGAACATTATAGGTCACTTTATATGTTAAGAAAGGAGTGGAAGGATACGCCAACTTCTGCTGAAAGCAGGAACAGAATATCGTTACTCACCGCCCTGAAAAAAGCAGTCTGCAGGGATACCAGGATAATCTTTTCCTTGTTTATTGATTTGGATATAACTGAGAGAATGACAGAATCCACCAACATCAAAAATTTAATGGATTTAGAGAGGAATAAAAATGATCGCAGCGACAATAAGACTGACAAAGGGGAAATAAAGGCAGTATTGTGCTACGTATTTTGGCTGAGTTCGTGAAATCAGGGCACCCAAATCTTGCTGAATTGTGGAAAGTGGATAATATGGGTATTGAAAATTTCCATTGTACTTTGAATTTGAAAAGACTTTCTATCTGCTAGGAAACATGGGCTTGGATGTGACAACACGCACAGAAAAATTAACGGTAGAAAAATTAACTCCGAATATTAGATACTTTCCTGATAAATTCTCAGGGGTGTTTAGCAACTAAATTGTTAGTAAATTGTTTAATTACACGCAAAAAATTGTTAATAATAGAAGAAGAATATTATATTAATTTATTTTTTAATAATTAGCATATATCATGAAAAGAGTGTGAGGGTCTGGAAACACCCCACATTACCACTTTTGTTTCAAAAAGTCACGTTACCACTGCCGGGTTAATGCAAATTTTCATTGGCCTACGTTTCACAAAAAAATAAGCGAAATCTACAAACATTTTTGAAAAATTTAATTTAACCTTATTTCAAGATCTATTTTTGATAAACAGATTTTATTAAGGGGAGAAGGTACCCTGAAATAGGTCAAATTTTCGATTTTGGTTTTTTGGCCAATTAAATAGTTTAAACTTTGCTCTTTCCAAATATATCAACATTTTTCTTCTATTTTTCTTCTCAGGGAATTCCTTTAATTCTTATTAAGTGTCCTTGTGCGCATAAGCCACGCCCCTTTTTGACACTGCGTACAAGAACGGCTATTTTTTCGTAATTTTGAACGCATGTTGTTAATGAGTTATTGAAACATGGACATATTGGCTCTTGGACATACGTTGGTAGCATAGGTCTTTTCCGCTGAAGATATAAATATTAATAATAATAATAATAATAATAATAATAATAATAATAATAATAATAACCCAGGGACCCAGAGCCGGCAGTAGCTCGAAGCCATCGTCAGAGATGGACCCGGGATGAATTAAAGGAGGTGATGTGGTGCTTCTACTATGCAAAAGCGAAAAATGGGGGCTCAGAAACAGAAATAGAAGTTTTTAAGATATGGAGAGAGCGGAACCCAGATATGAGACCTACCCTAGACTCAAAGAAGCTTGCCAGTCAACGACGATACATACTCAGCAGTGGAAAATTCACAGCAGAACAACTTGCAGACATCCAGAGAAACGCGGAGTATGTTCTTCGATCAGACTATCCACATGACGAACATTCAGAACCACCTAATATCCCAGAAAACGATGGTCCCCTTGAAGGTTCATCTCTTCCAAATGAAACATCCGTCAGTGGTGAAAATACATCTGGCCATGAGTCACACGATAAGGACATGATGCGGGACCTCCTCCGACGCGAGATAGAACGAATTCGTCTACTTCCATTCGAATCTCGTGCACCGTTGAGGAGAATTTACGAAAATGCTAAAGCTAAGAGAGTGATAGAAACAGCTAATTCTGTCTTAAATGAGGCTGTACAGACCTCAAGTAGAGATCTAGATATTACTGAAATCAATCACATCGTCTATGCAATTGGATATCTAGTATCTCAGATAATCTTGGGACCAGCCAAGAACACCGATGGCCGACAGCCAGAGTAAAAAGCTCCGTACCCCCATGGATGAAAAGAATTATGAAACGGATAGCCGAAACACGGCGTGAAATATCACTCCTAGCCGAGGCATCTTCTAAGTCAAACCACTCGTATAAAGTTCAATAAAAAATACTCCACGTTAAACAAAAATACTTAATTGACAATGACACAACAAGGCTAATGGTAGCTGAAAAGCTAAAGGAGAAAATCCAAGGATGCGCTCAACGAATAAGACGGTACAAACGTAGAGAAGATTTCCGTGTACAGAACCGGTTGTTTGAAACAGACGCGAAGAGATTCTATCGCAGTCTGACTCAAAAACCGAATGGAAATGCTGTCCCTCCTTCAAAAGATGACGTAGAAACATTTTGGTCAGGAATCTGGGAGGAAACCAGATCCTACAACAAAGACGCATCGTGGCTCCAATCTGAAGTTGATGCTGCCAATGGACTCGTGGAAACAGTGGAACATGCTCAAGGATTCTCGAAAGAGGACCTCTTCCAAACAATTGAGAACATGGGAAACTGGAAATCCCCTCGGGTTGATAAGATCCAGATTTATTGGATTAAGAAATTAACAGCATTACATTTTCATCTAGCAAAGGCTGTTAATAAAATTTTAGAAAACCCTCAGGAACTCCCCGAATGGCTCACTCGCGGCATCACGTATTTGCTACCCAAAGCAGGAGACAGCTCCTTGGCGAAGAACTACAGGCCAATTACGTGCCTGCCAGTAATGTACAAACTTATAACTGCAGCCATAGCTGACAAAATGTATAGGCACCTAGAGAAGAACCATCTGTTGCCAGTTGAACAGAAAGGATGTCGTTAAGGTTCCTATGGCTGTAAGGAAATCTTGCTTCTGAATAAAATAATTTTGAATGATGTAAAGAAACGAAAACGTAATTTAAGCATGGCTTGGATTGACTACCAGAAGGCCTTTGACAGTGTACCACACGATTGGATTTTGAAGACCCTGGAGATCTATCGATTTCATCCTAGACTTGTTGAATTTTGCAAGGCTAGTATGAAGTCGTGTAGCACCAAGTTACTAATCCACAGCGGAAAGGGAGTAGTAGAAACAAGAAGTATTCAGATTAACAGGGGAATTTTTCAAGGAGATTCACTATCCCCTCTGCTGTTTTGCATTAGTTTGATCCCTCTATCGAGACAGCTGTCGCACATTGACTTTGGTTACAAGCTCCATGGTGATGAAAGGCCTGTATCACATTTATTTTACATGGATGATCTTAAAGTGTTTGCTAAAAATGAAGCAATTCTCTCCCAAATGCTGTCATCAATGACATCTGCATGAAGTTTGGTCTTGACAAGTGTGCAAAAGTCAACTTAAAAAGAGGTAAAATGACCACGTAAGAGAACATTGAAGTTGATAGACACACTGTGATTCAAGATCTTGAGCCAGGTAAAACTTACAAATATCTGGGCATTGAAGAATGTGAGACCATCTCGAACGACACAATGAAAGAGAGAATTCGCAAGGAGTATTATAGAAGAGTGAGACTTGTCCTGCAGTCCGCTCTGAACTCAAGGAATATCAGCAATAGGTAGTTTGGCGGTGCCTATAGCCGAATACAGTTTCGGACTAGTAGACTGGACTGAACAGGAAATTCGCATCATGGATCGAAAAACCAGAAAACTGCTTACAATGCATCATGTTGCCCACCCCCGGGCTGATGTACATAGACTTTATGTGTCACGTAAGGAAGGAGGAAGAGGCTTGAGACAAATTGAAGCCTCGTGGCACAATGCAATAACTGGGATGGGAAAGTATGTAGTCAGCCATCAAGATGACCCACTAATGAGACAGGTCATGAAATCTGACCGAAGAATGGGAAACAGAGGCATTGTTAGTGTAGCAAGAAGCATTGCGAACAAGACTATGCAAGACACCCAGAATGATAGAGACACTGAACTTCTGATGCTACTTAACATGAAATTTGAGACACAAAAAATGTTAAAGCAATCGTGAAGAGACAAACCACTCCGTGGACAATATTTGAAACGAATGGACAAGGTGCAGATCAATAAAGATCAATCATTTATGTGGCTTAAAAGGGGACGAATGAAGCCAGAATCGGAAGCACTTGTAATAGCTGCCCAAGATCAGGCTTTGAGAACACGACATTATGATAAAGCGGTTCTCAAAATTTCCCAAGATGATAAATGCCGCATTTGTCAGGAACACGTAGAATCCATCGATCATATTGTCTCAGCTTGTCCAATCCTAGCAAAGACAGAATACTTGAAAAGACACGAAAGGGTGTGTAGCTACTTTCACTGGCAGATCTGTACCACCCTCGAAGTTCCGAACACATGCCCCAAATGGTACGAACACTCACCGAAACCGGTGACGTCTGTTGGATTGTGTACGATATTGTACGACCAACAAATTCAAACTGATCGCACGATAGCATCAAACAAACCGAATATAGTCATCCGGGATTTGGAGAACAAATCGTGTTTACTTGTCGATGTTGCTGTACCTTGCGATCAAAACGTCGTTACCAAGGAGGCTGAGAAACGTCTTAAATACAAGAGTTTGGAAATCGAGATCAGCCGAATGTGGGGCGTAAAAGCACAGGTCGTCCCGATAGTTATCGGAGCTCTGGGATTCGTTCCGCAAAATTTGTGTAAGAACTTGTCTAATCTCCCAGGTAATTCAAATGACTGGGAAGTGCAAGAAATAGTTTTATTTGGAACAGCCCACATTTTGCCCAAAGTATTGTAGAGACACCGACAGTCCCTAGATCTATTCCTTAGGTAGCTGTTTGCAACTTAGAGTAGATTTTATATTCAGCCGACTCATAACATCTTTAGTCGTGATGCAGTGGAATAATAATAAAATGAAGTAAGAAATAATATACAAATTCTAACTTACGTAGCATCCAACTGCGTAATTTGGGGGCATGCAACTGACTGTGAGCAATCTTTATTTCAAATTTATTTCAAATAGGTTTTAAATAATTTCTAAATTATTAATTTGTAGACGTATAACAAAAGCTTCAATGTAAAAAGCCAACAAAGAAATATGAATAATATACATATTGTAACATACGTAGGATCAGAGGCGGGATTTCGGATCTTTTATTGGGGGGTGGCAAATTTTGGCGCTTTATTTATCACGAAAATATTAATTTTTTATTAATGCTTTAAGTTAATTGTGCTGCAATTATATACATTGTTTTCAATTTTGTTAATTTTTAATTGATTTTTATTGAATGTTATTAATTAGATTAGTTGAACAAAGAGGTGGCGATGCTCATTGTTATTTGAACGTGCAGAACTGTAAATTCAAAGATACATTTTCCTCAGTGAATATTATGTCGAAATATTGAACATGTTTATTATTTATAATGATTACAAATGTTTGTATATACTATAGGATACATATTTTAAAACTTACATTAATAAATTCTTTTAATTAAAATGAAATCTTCTCTTTTTGGCAAGATCGAAGGTATTTATAGCTTTAGTTATAGAGGAGAAGGTAATTTGAGCCCCCACTTTTATTTCGAGTTTAAAACAAATGGATTAAATGCTTTTTTAAAAAACAAATATAACTTCATCTTCAACATGTGTGTAAACTTGCCACATACTTTTGCCAACTGCAATCTATCGCCGCCCAAAGTACATTTTTTAAAACTTTTCTCAATTTTTCGGTTTCCTACTAATAGAACCAAAATATTACTTTCAGAATATTAAAAAACAGTAAAATCTCGGCCTAAATGGCAATTTTCATTGAAAAAATTGGAGCCGTTTTTAAGAAAATGGCATTTAAGCGTTACAGTAAATGCGAAATTGTAAGCTCTTTTTCACAGAAAATTTTTAAGTTTTCGAAAAACTTCCCTGAAAGTCATTTAATACACCTTAACTCTGAAATGCAATAGTGTTTAAAATTGCTAGAAATGTGCTGATTAACTGCGTGCGAAATATTTCAAAAAATTACATTTGTGTAATTACTTTGTGTAATTTTTGAAAAACAAAAGAATATCCTCAAATCAACTTTATATCGTATTAAACAATGCATTTAGCATTATCCGTACAAAACTTCTGGAGCTTTTCGAAAACTCAAAAGATGTCTTTGAAAAAGAGCATTCAATTTCGCATTTTCAGTAACGCTAAACGCCATTTTCTTAAGAACGGCAACGAACTTTTCAACAAAAATTTCCTCATATGACGAAGTTTTACTCTTCTTTAATATTCTTAAAGTAATATTTCGGTTCTACCGTTAAGAAACAGAAAAATTGAGATTTTAAAAAAAGAAATATACTTAGGGCAGTGATAGGTGGTAGCGAGCAAGAGGATGGGACAAGAATGTAAGTTTGCCAATACCAACAAAATTAGAAAACTAACTAGTTTGAGAAAGTCTGAGCCTTTCTGTAGTAGACAAGTTATTTTCTCCTATACATACGTATATACGAAGTAATGCGGAAAATCGATTTCGAGTTTTCAACGGTAATTGACGTTTTGGGGTCCCCTAATACCGAAAAAGTGTGTTTTTTCAAAACGCCCGTCACCCTGGTGTTCGTGAACAACACTACCACCTAAACTGTGTGTACGATTGTTTCCAAACTGAATAAACCCCTGCTGATCTGGCAGGGGTTTATTCAATGTTTATAAGTGTATTTTACTCTATTCTTACAAGAAATTTAAAGAAAAAATTTGAAACTATATTTGAGAAAATTTTGAAAATGTCCCAGGGACTTAATGTAAAGTACCCCAAATTGTGAAGAAAGTTTTTCACAATCGTGGCGCCTCGAGTGAAACCAGTTCGACCGGGGAATATTCATTTTGGGAGAAAAAGTATTTATTGTTTAGGCACTATGGTTGTTCACAGACGGACGGACGTTTTGAAATGAAAACAAAAACAAAAAAAACAAAAAAAAACAAAAAAATACTTCTTCGGTATCAGCGGACCCCCAAAAGTGTATTTCCGTTAAAATCTCGAAATCGATTTTCCGCAGCATTATATAACTTTCCCTATACCGCGTATATTACTCCGTATATACGTACGTGTACGGGAAAGTAAAAAATTTTTCTTATTAATAGTTTTATGAAAATAAATTTTCGTAAAAGTAATAGAAAGTCGGTGTCTTGATGAGTTGTTACTATCCGACTGTCACTAGCATTTCAAACGATTGCTCAGTGCTTATTTTAAGTTGAAATGACAAATATATGGAAATACAAATAGGGCCTTTTTACATATTTACTGGGAAGGAAGAGAAGAATCTATTCCCCTGCTACGTCCATCTCAATATTTAATGTTAACCTGAGTATACAAACTGTGTATTTATATAGGTAAAGTGATTGTAAAATGTAAGAAGAAAACAATGTTAAACAAAAAATTAAAATGTTATTAGATTAGTCGAACTCACGCTCCGCACACCCCGCTCTTCCTAATTTTTTTTTCAAAAGCGATATTGCTTCATATTGTATGCCAACTTCAGACGGCCAGCCCTTGAATTGTAAGTGAAATCATCATAGGCCTGTCATGACGAGCCTCGATTCATTTTACTTAGATTTTGAGGTTCTACTATTTTAAAGAAACTAAAAAATAAACTTACATACGGTGCACTTGATGACATTGTTACACGATGTTAAACACTTTGTTATTACAACCCATTATTGTGAAAATTATGTTTCTAAGAAAATCTTAAATGTATTTATTTCTCCCTAAACGAAATAACATTTTAGGGACTCATATCTTTGCAAAAATTGTATTTGATTATTAACACAAAAAATGGAAGATGGCTGCTGAACAGGCGAGGTCAAACTCGTAGTGGCTGCAGTTTTGAATGACTAACCAAATTAGAGTGAACAACGAGTATGAAGGTTGCTGCTCAGGGCAGAGACGAAGCAAGAAGAGGCGACTCTCATGTGGTAGGAACTTCGCGGTCGCTGCCTATAAAAGATAAGCTGCATGACAAAATGCGCAAAGCGAAGTGAGGTTAGAGTGCGACATATTGAAATCACTAATAGCGGCTAGAAGACGACGCGACGGTGCGAAATATAGACATGAGCGCTATCTCTGATGTGGCGAGGTTACTAGGACGAGACGACAGAGACATCTAACGGAGCCACCTACTTTTGTAGAAGAAAATTAGCGGGAAACTCAAAATGGCTCCCAAGAAACTGAACTTTTCGCAGAAATGATGAAGGGCATAGAAGGACTCCAACAGAAATGAAAGGAATGAAAGACGATCTGAAGAGAAGTAGGGGAAACTAGAAAAGAAGCAGACACGTTCCGGAAAGAAATAAGAAAGCAAATAAAGGTGAAAGAGATAGAAAATGATGTAATCGAAAAAGAAAGGAAAAATTCTTAAAGAAATAAAAACCAAAATGAAAGAATTTCGAAAGATACAGAAAAAAATAATCTGCGAAATGATCATAAAGCAAATCAAAAAGTAAAACGAGGTGTGAAAGCAACTGAAAGAAGGATGGATTGGTTGGAAGAAAGATCAGAGAGACAGCTACGAGCGGAAAAGAAGAACAACTTGATATTTAAAATAAAGAAATTCAATAAAACACGCCCTCGAAAACATCAAATGTGACGAAATAGGACCCGGGGAAGTAAGACAAATACCCATTAAAAATTATGGCATAATAGGTTTAAGGGAAATTCGCAGACCGGGAGAGAAAATAGCGGAAAAAACAGAATGGAGGCCTATTGTCTCATATTGGATCAACACAGGGACAAAGAGGAGTAGGAGTCATCGAAAATAAATAACTCAAAAGACATGGTTTTGATTGAAGGCATAACAGAAAGGATAACGGTACTCAAATTAAACATTACCAGCACACAAGTCTACACTCCTACAGCACTCAGCTCAGACGAAGATATTGAATCTTTTTACGACACTCTGGATGATTCGCTGAACTTGCGCAGATCTCAATTCAATTTAATAATGGGTGACTTTAACTCTAAGATTGGTAAAAAACAACAATTAGAGGAGAATGCTATTGGACAATTCACGTATGGAGAATACAATGAAAGAGGGGCAAGACTCATACAATTTGCAGAAGGTCAAAATTTAAAGATAGTGACCACCTACGTTTACAAAACGCTGCAAGAGAGATGGACTTGGAGATCACTTGATGGAACAACCAAAAACGAAACAGACTTTATACTCACTGACCACTTAGAACTAATAGTAGATTTTGATATTTTCTCAATTCCAGAATTTACAACTGACCATAGAATGGTCCAAGTAAGAATACAAAATGCTACAGACAGAAGAAATTACTAACAAAGCAAATTCCTTACAAGAAATAAACTTAACATCACTAAGTACCTGGAAGAGCTGAAAGAAAATCTGGAAGTCACAAAGAGACATGAAGTAATGAGGCTACAAGAACAATATAAAGCAATTGAAAATGCTATCATTAGAACGGAAGAGAAAGGCTTACTACCAAAAACCTAGGACAGCAAAACTGACCAGCTAAGGGGTCATCCACAAATTACGTAACGCTAAAGGGGTAGGGACGGGGTCTGAGGCAGCGTTACACTTCGTTACATGGAGATAGGGAAGTGCGTTACAAGGGGGAGGGGGTATTGAAAATACTTGAAATTTGCGTTACGTAATTAATGGACGGCCCCTAAGCGAGGACACGTTAAAACTTATAAAAGAAAGAGAGAAATTTGCATATATCAATCAGAAGAGAACGCCAAGAAATATGCAGAGATAAATAACAACGTCAAGAGAGAAATAAGAAAAGATATAAAAAAACACTTAATAAAAGAAATCGTCGAGAAGTCAAATTCTATCAAGGAAATATAAAAAGGACTACAAACAAGAACTGGATGCTGAAAATAAAAACTAATAGTGGTAAGATAACAGCGGCAAGAAACGAAATAGTAAAGGAAGCATCATTGTACTTCAAATCTCTGTACACGCCCTCGCTCACTTTGAATAATGATGTGAGTGGAACCATTATACTCACACAAAATGAAGAGAATGACAATATATCTCCAATTACCATCAGTGAAGTGCGTTCAATAATTGAAAAATTGAAAACAGGCAAAAGCCCGGGTGAAGACAGAGTCTTAAACAAGCACTTAAGAGCTGGATCGCTACAACTCATTGATGAAATTACAAGAGCATTTAATTTAATTATAGAAAAAGAAGAGATTCTCAGTAATTGGCTCCTAAATGTCATCTCAATAATTCATAAGAAAGGAACAAGAACCATCTTAAAAAACTACAGGTCTGTAAGTCTTATGTCTAATGTCTACAAGGTGTTCTCCGTGATAAAAAATAAGGCGAATAACAAGAAGACTAAATGAAGAACAACCCCCGGATCAAGCAGGATTTAGACCTGGCTTCTCCACCATAGACCATCTATAAACAATTAACCAAATTATCGAAAAGGCTCAAGAGTTTACTTTAAAACTGTATATTGCATTTATGGATTACGTCAAAGTATTTGACACGGTGGAACATTCAGAAATAATTAAAGCCTTACAAAGTAAAGGGGCACCGGGAAAGTACATACGAATTTTGACAAACATTTACTCGGGAGACATTGCAAAAGTTAAGAGCGAGAAGGGGAAACATTTCGAATACACAGAGGAATGAAGCTACACCGCGGCTACACCACTGTTAGAGAATTTTTTTCTTAATTTAGCAACTGGATTTATCCACTTTTTCGTTATCAGGGCCCGGCAATGATTTTTTTTCTTCCGAAAATCCGCCGTTTTTTCGCGCAGTATTACATAACTTTCCGTGTACTACGTATATTATCCATATATACGTACGTGTGCAAGAAAGTAAAAAACTAATATCAACAACAACAACAACAACAACAACAAAAAGACTGTAATGGACTCCAAAATGAACCCAAAGTTTTTTCGGAAAACATTGCAGCGTCCAAAAACACAGAACTTTTTGAATCAGTGTTTTAAAAGTGAAAATCGTTTTACGCTTGCCTCGCTTAGGTGGCTCATTGCCTCAATTGATGTCACTGCTTGGACCGGCGAGTCCAAGGGTTCGAGTCCCGACGGTGGCCGGGTTTTCCACACTAGCTACACAGCTAGGTCGAATTCATGCCCTGTATGGAGGAGAATTCCAGCGGCTGGCTGCTCTGATAATTTTCCCTGGTTTCTCCGATCAACACCATGCAAATGCCGGACCAATACCCTAACAAACGGGCCCCGGATCGCTCGCGATCTTTCCTTCCCCCTCCTTGATATAACCTCACCCCTTACTTACACACATTTACATGCATTACAATACCGCCCATGTCTCGAGCTTAGAGCTTGTCCCGACGTGGGCGACGCCTCGCCTACCTGGTTGGGGAAAATCCTCGTAAGCTTAAGTGTAGGTCAGCGCCAGATCTCGCCATTCAGCGTGAAATTATCACCGCCACTTCCGTGATAAAACATAAACTACAATTATGTAACTAATGACCTTAGCCAGACAATACTAAGAAATCAATCAATAAAATCACACTGCAATCCAACTTTCAACATTTCTTGACCTCCGTGCTACGGGATGACGGAAAAAAAAGTAATAGAACATCAAAAAAGGTCTCATTGTTTAGATTACGTAAAAGATAAAATAAATTGTGCCCTTTTCAAGGATACGGAAAGGCGGTTTCAAGGCCCTTTGACGAATCGTTTCCGATTGTGAAGTGCGTTGCATTGTAATGAGTACCGCGGATCGCATGAGCGCTTGATTTCCAAAACGTTTCATAATCTGCGAACTTCAAGGTTTTTCGTCTTATATCTCTTTGGCCCAGAACCGGGGAGTAATTTCTTATCCAGCAAAAACAAGCACACGGGGCATTATATCATCGTTTTCTATATCGAACTTATCTTAGTCTATTATGCATAGAGAGGATAGGCGGAGGATGAATTAATTACTCGGCAAAATTCTTCAAAGAAATGTCGGTAAAATAATTAATATTATTTTAGCGACATTTACTTACCTAATTAGGCGTGCGAAAATTCAGATAATTCCAGTCATCGGAGAGTATTTTGATTATCTCAATTCTTTGAAATATTTACGTTCTATGACAAGAAAATTTACTATTTATAGTCGTGTTATATTATATATAATATTTACAATATATTATAGATATTACATATCATATTTTTATTATATTACATATAATTTATTTCTAAGGATAGTGATAATTGCAATGTAAAATATGACGATAACGTCCTATTCTTGGAAATACGTCCTATTCTTGTATTCTTGTAAGAATACAGCTGTAATTTGCTGCATTCTTTTGTTGTTTAAAAAATTACACAAATGTAATTTTTATGTTGTAGCTCTCTCGTAGTTATTATTTATATTACTGTCGGTTTAAATACTTTAATGCTTTTTAAGTTTAAGTACTTAAAATGATGTCTTACAAAAGTAAGTGTTGCAATAATTGGAGGAGCAATAATTGGAGGAGGAAGAGGAGGGGTGATTTTTTGCTGACGAGGCATCCGGGAGGGCGGAGGCGGCGGCGCCCTCCCCTCCCAGGCTCAGCCCTTTGGCCCTTCGGCTTCATCGGCCTGCCACCCTGGAGCCCTTCGCGCGCGGAGAACTAGCGCCAACCACTGGCACCAGGGTTGCCACATGTGTTGCGAGCTCTTTTCCCACCATTACTACGAAATTTCCCCAAATAACCTCTCCAGTAAAACAAAATTCCCCAACTTAGAAACGAAAAATATTCACAAAATAATACTATACTCTGTATCAGTGGTGTATATCCTTGTAAGGCCTCAAGGGCTACAACTAAAACCTTTTACATGGTTTCGGGCCTGATTTTCATTACTCGGGCGATCCATACGTGTCCCCGTATTGTTGACATTTGCAGTTCACCCGGCTGCTCTGAAACGGGGGGGGGATATCAGGTTGTTCCATGCATAACGCAGTGAAACACATTACGATGATTTTGAATTTCTGACTTTACTAGAGAAAAACAACTCAAATATAAACAAACAATTTCTACATTAAGGGGGTGTTGACCACGCCAGGGACAGGGTCCGTGCGCTAAGAGCGCAAAGTTCTCGCCCGACATGGATGCAAAGGACCTTCACGTTTGACTAAAAGTCTTTGCGGGCCGCCAGTTGGACAGCCCTGCTCTGTACTAATATAAAGAGACAAGTGCGCTGAGTTATAACACGATTATCTCTGAATGCACTGAGCCAATATTGATGAAACGTTTATGCTAGCTTGTTTTGAAGGTCAGGCGTACATAGGGTTGCCAACAATATTCATATAAAAAGGAGGACATTCCATAAGTAAATAATAATAATAAATAATAATAATAATAATAATAATAATAATAATAATAAGCGTTTGGAGCTCGAGATCAGCCAAATGTGGGGCGTAAAAGCAGAGGATGTACCGATAGTCATCGGAGCTCTGGGATTTTTTCCGCAAAATTTGTGTAAAAACTTGACTAAACTCCCAGATAATTCAAAAGATTGGGAAGTACAATAAATTCCTTTATTTGGAACAGCCCACATTTTGCGCGAAGTAGTGTAGAGGAGGGACAGTCCCTAGATCTGCTCCTTAGTTAGCTGGTTGCAACCTGGAGTAGATTTTATTTCCAGCTGACTCATAAAATCGTTAGTCGTGATGTATTGAAATAATAATAAAACAAACGCATCAATACATATTTTTTTACGCATCAATATACTTTTTATAACTGGAATAACAACAGCTCTATTTCTTTCTTCTCTCCATTTGAGATTCAAGTAAAAAGCAGCTGAACACACAATGCAGATGAAGATGGTCTGAGCGTCTCTTTTTTATTTTGGTCTCTAGACACAGACACTTATCATTCATACGTGTGGCAGCGTTTAGGAAAAGGATATTTACAACGTAGCAGAACACTCCCTCCCTTTCCCTCTCTCCCTCTCTCCTTCTCCCTCCCTCTCTCGTGTATCTGTGGTCGCAAAGCCCTCGTGCCCTCTTCCACGAAAGACCCGCGTTGATAGATGGAGCCGACCGGCGCGGCGGGGCGGCGCAGCGCCCACGAGCCTTTGCGATAACCTGCGTTTCCTGCAATGCAATCCAAGAAGGCGCGATCAGCTTCCAGGAGGATAAATCATTACTGCTACTTCCAGGAATCGCCATCAACAAGGAAAAAACAAGAAATTTGTAAATTTGCATCGAATTCGCCCTTGCTCTATCTCTTCGTGCTGGCTGATGATTTCTTTCTTTCTTTCTTTCTTTCTTTCTTTCTTTATTTGTCAAAAAGCAGTAAAAACTGTATATGAGTGTGGGGAAAGAGATTTATCTGCGTACATTTTCTTGAGGGCCAGAATTAAAAAAAACTAAAATAGAAAACGAAAAAATTAATTTAGAAAATAATTATTTTAGAAAAATACAAATATTTGAAAAATGTATGTTCCCAAGTTAAAGAAAATCAATTTCAACGGTAAATGAACTATAAGCAAAGGGAGTGCTCAAAAAAACGTGCCCACAGTGAAGCTACATTTACGTCCAGAAGCAAAACAAGGGGCCATCTCAGCATTTGCTCAATGGATCAGGGAAACTGGACAAAAACCTGATCGAGATGGGGGTCATTGACCCGGAAGCTGAAGTACATCACTTGTTACAGGCGTATTAAATATTTTTAAAAGATGTATACAACGCAAACGTAAACTAATTCATTATATATCTTTGTTTTGTTACAATAAACATTATTATTCTTTTTCACGATCAGTATAGTTTCTAATTGTATAGAAACAGTTTTGCAGCAGAAAAGATTTTACTTTTAACTTAAATTTGTATACCGACTTTAATTGTTTAATGTCATCTGGCAATGCATTGTAAAGTAACGTACATGTATTGTATGTTGATTTCTTGTACTGAGCTGTTGATACTGACACTTGATGCACGTGATTTCTACGGTGTGTGTTGTAATTATAAATATCAATATTGCATGAAAATATGTTCCCTCTGTTAAGTATGTCATTTTTGACAAATATTACAGATTCGTAAATAAATAGACAAGGCAATGGTAAGATTCCCAGCTCAATGAAAAGAGGCTTGCAGGGATCACGTGGAAGGCATTTTTTTATTATTCGAATAATTTTCTTTGGAATCTGAAGGTCTGAATACTACAGGATGAGCTTCCCCAGAATATTATGTCATATCTCAGGCGGGAATGTACATTTGCAAAATAAACGCAACGAGCTGCATGAAGGCTGACAGAATTTGAAAGAATTCTGAATGCGTAACATAATGAACTTAATTTAGTGTTTAATTCTGTTATATGTACATTCCATTTGAGGTTTGATTGAATTGAAAGACCTAAAAATTTTGTTGCCTCTACATCAGCTAATTGCATATTGTTCATTTTCAATGGAACATGCGATTTCCGATTTGAAATGCAAAAATGCATTGAAACAGGTTTTCTTTCGTTAACAATTAATTTGTTATTATTAAACCAATTTGAAAATGAATTTGAAATCGAACTATTTACTGCTTCCTTTTTGCAAAGAACATTCGTGTCATCAGCAAACAGAACCGTTCTTCCATTTTTAATAGACGCGAGCATATCGTTTACATATAACAGAAAGAGAACAGGACCTAAAATCGAACCTTGCGGGACCCCATGCTCAATTGAATTGGAAACATAAGAATGTAATGCCCTTTCGTGCCAGTATGGTATTTCTACTCTTTGAGTTCGATGTTTAAGGTAGGAAGTTATCCAATCTAGGACAATACCACGAATTCCATACGAAGGTAATTTTGAGAGCAAGATGTTATGGTCAATAACGTCAAAAGCTTTCGAAAGATCTAAGAATATTCCAATGGGTACTTCATTTTGGTCTATTGATGAAGCAACATCTTTGAGAAAAGAAAAAAATGGCAGTTTCCATAGATTTTGATTTTCTAAAACCGTGTTGTGAGTCTGAAAACGCTTCGTTTTTCCTGAGAAAAGTTTCCATTCGTAAGTAGAAAAGCCTCTGTAATATTTCTGAGAAAACTGACTAAAGAGAAATTGGCCGGTAATTTTTAATATCATTTTTGTTCCCTTTTTTAAAAAGTGGCTTAATTTTTGCTGTTTTGAAAATATCTGGAAATATTCCTGTACGTAAAGAAGTATTGAAACTGTGAGTTGACGGATGTATAAAGGCAGGTGCACAAGTTTTTAATAAACAATCCTGAAATTCATCTAAACCAGATGAATATTTATTTTTTAGTTTACTGACTATTCTGAGGATTTCGTTGGGAGAAGTTTCGGAAGTAAACATCGTATCGGAAATTTTTTGGGAAGTGTAAGATTTTGAATTTTGTGGTTTTAGTACCTTCGTGAGATCAGACGCAATTATAGAAAAGGGTTTGTTGAAGAGATTGGCAATATTTTCCGGATTACTCGTTTCTCTTTCATTGTCCTTTAAAATAACATTCTCTACAAGGTATCGAGATGAAGTGGTTGTATTTTTTACGATATCCCACATTGCTTTAGTTTTGTTACTAGCGCTCAAAATGTCCTGACTATTTTTCATTATTTTTGCCCGAACTATTACTTTTCTTAAAATTCTTTTTTGTATTCTCGGAATTAATCTTGTATTCTCGGTATTAATCTTTTGATTCTGAGTATGGATGTGATTCGGATGCCGATGATGTACTGCCTAACACTCTTCCCACTAATATTTGAAGGGAAGATGATTCGTAAATATATTAAAAAATATATTTACATCACATGATAGAACATCTTTTTAAGTTAAATTTAAGAGTAATTTTATTTTTCTGAACGAAACGGTATTTGCGCAAAAATGTAAACATTAACGCGCGCATGATTCTTCGGAAAAAGTAATTGGTAATATTTCTGAAAGGGGTGGGATTAGGAAAAAAAAGGGTTACGTATTTTCAACCCTAGAACTCTTAAGAAAAGTTTCAAGTCGCTAGAAAATAGTGATGTTTTGTGAGAGTGCGATATGACGTGGAATGACTCAAAACAGAATAAATGACTTGAAAGTTACCTCTGTCCATATTTGGCCGCGCCCACCCATTCTGAAATCGGGAAGTTAGGTCCTGCGACTTTTATTATAGCAGATTAAATCTTCGCATACTATTGAATGATGACGTCTCCATAACTCCGAACTTTCAACAGATGCTCTTCACATCAGTAATCTATTTGGCCTTTTCTAAGTACGATGGTCATTTCCGTGTCTAATAGATAGTATTTTCAACGAGAGACCATGGTTGGATAACACAGTGATCTATATGAAATTGAGTTCCTTTAAAAGACATAAAACAAATTGAATTACAAAATATAGGTGCCAATACGTGATGTTAAAACACATATTAAGACGTGATTCAATGCTGACTTATTATAATCCATAATCCACAACTGTAAAACGCAACTATTCGATCTGTTTTTGAGACCTCGAACAGAAAATTCCCCCTTTTTTTAAGTCATGTGACACATTAGTCAACTAAGTACATGGAATTGCACAGGAGGCCTGTGTGTGCAAGTAAAGCAAGATTGCATTATCATGTGTAAAACTGAATGGCTTCTATGGTATCTGCCGAAGCACGCGACCAAAGTGCAACTGCGCGGGGAAATTGTTCAACAATGAGGTCAAGAGGGAAAGGCGACAGATGAGGCGAGGTCTTCCCCGGAGTCCCGGCCGCAGGCTCAGGATAGTTGATTCTAATAGCCCAGTCAAATTAGACCAATAGTGGCGATTGAAGGAAAAAATCCGGAAAAGGAAAAAAAGGAGTTTTGAAACTTGGCATGATTGTTTGTTGGTACTATAAGGGAGCTCTGAAGCTGTTGCAGGGAAACTGCCGAAGTGTTGTTAATAAGGAAATTCAACTTTGGAACTTAATTGAGGCATGTGATGCTGACGTAGTGATCGGTACGGAGTCATGGCTTACTGAAGAAATATTAGATTCAGAAATTTGTCGAAACGACTATAAAATATTTCGCCGGGACAGGGAAACTAGAGGCGGGGGGGTCTTTATTTTAGTTAAATCACATATAAACGCGAACTTGAAATGGAAAAGCGTTGACTATGAAATGATAGGAGTAGATATAAACGTAGACAACTCGCAAACAATAGATCTTATTGTATGTTATAGGCCACCAAACGGTAATTATTCCATTCTTGATAATATTCTCGAATTGGCGGAAACTTTGAATGGAACCAGTAATCCGATTATTATTGGGGGTGACTTAAATCTAAGCGATATTAATTGGCAAGGCGAAGTATGCGATAGAAAAATACAGTTAATAATAAATAAACTAGTTTGGGATGCAGGAATGACGCAAGTTGTTGACAAGCCAACGCGTCAAAATTCTATGTTAGATATTTTTCTCATTAGACCGATAGACATGTTATACTATTGCGATGTTATTCAGGGAATAAGTGACCACAATGCCGTAGTTCTTGAAATAAATGCTACTATTTCAAGGGTAAATGATAAAATCGGTAATAGAATTTGGCAATATCGTAAAGCTGACATAAATGGACTGCAACATTTCTTAAAACTGAACTACGCGGTTTTCGAAAAGTTACGCGGAGGATTGGAAGACATATGGAAAAAATTCAAAGAAATTATTGAGGAAGCTCGGCAATGTTTCGTTCCCTTTAAGTACTTAAAAAAGAATTCAGACCCAGAGTATTATAACACGGAAATTCGCAAATTGAAGAGAAAAATGAGAAAAGCGTATAACAATAGGCATCGCAGCGAGGCACAGACAGAAATTCCGACAAATTAGGAAAGAAGTAGAAAATAAAAAGAAAACTGCACAAGAATCATATCTTAAGTTAATTTTAGATGATAACGAAAACGCTTGGGCAAAGTTCTTTAACTATGTACGTCACCGTCGAGGTAAACAGGAGGAGACACCTCCTGTAAGATGGAATAACGTAGATATCGTAGATGATGAAGAGAAAGCCAATGTATTAAATAATTATTCCTGTTCCGTATACAAACAAAAGCTAACCAAATTATTATAGGGCACAACAACGTGGATCATGTATTCAAAATTGATCAAAGGGAAATACGTTCACAATTGAAGAAAATGAAAAACTGTAAGTCTTGCGGTCCGGATGGTATTACATCCGAAATGCTAAAGATAGCAGGGGAGACAATAATACCATATTTGGTCAGACTTTACAATGTATCAATCCACAATGAAAGTGTACCGGATGATTGGAAATCTGCTTTAATAGTGCCAATTTTTAAAAGTGGACAAAAATGTGAAGTGCAAAATTATAGGCCAGTTAGTCTTACGTCAGTAGTCTGTAAATTGTTTGAAAACTAATTATCTAATTCGATTAGAAATCATTTGGATCAGACAGAA
This sequence comes from Acheta domesticus, assembly GCA_031308135.1. Classification (NCBI taxonomy): domain Eukaryota; kingdom Metazoa; phylum Arthropoda; class Insecta; order Orthoptera; family Gryllidae; genus Acheta; species Acheta domesticus. The sequence continues at coordinate 180,454,610 of JAHLJT010009436.1, read as the reverse complement.
TGTTTTTTTCGCGGGCAGCATGGCTTTAGAAATGGCTTTTCTTGTGAAAGTCAAATTATTTCCCTTACTCAAGACTTGTCTGAAGTAATTGATTTCGGGGGAAGATTGGATGCAATAGTTATTGATTTTGCCAAAGCGTTTGATGTAGTACCGCATGACATATTGATATTGATGATATTGAAACTTATTGATGCTAAAATTGACAGGCGGGTAATAACATGGATAAGTGAATTTCTTCGCGATAGAAATCAAAAGGTTCGAATTGGACAACATTTATCGGAAAAAGGTAACATTACTTCCGGAGTCCCTCAGGGCAGTGTCATTGGCCCACTGTTATTTCTTATCTTTGTAAATGATATATCGCAAAATATAACGTCAAAAATTCGACTCTTTGCCGACGACTGTATATTATATAGGGAAATTACAGAACAGCACGATATGATTCAACTACTAGATTTAAATAAGATTAATGATTGGGCAAGAGCTAATAAAATGACTGTAAATGGAAATAAAAGTAAAGCGATCACATTTTGTAGGGCCAGAGACTTTCATACATTGCCTTATCAGCTAGGTAATGACGTAGTTCCGCGAGTCTCAAACTGTAAATACCTTGGCATCCTCCTGGATAGCAAGTTGGGATGAGAGAAACAAACTAACTACGTAGTGAGTAAAGCTTGGAGGTCTTTGCATTTCGTCATGAGAAATCTTAAAAAATGCAATACGAAAGCAAAAGAAATCGCGTATACCTCGCTTGTTAGGCCAGTAATGGAATATGGAGCTAGTTGTTGGGATCCGTACAGAATAGGACTTAAGAAGAGCTTAGAGAGGATACAAAACAGAGCGGCAAAATACACTTTTCGGAGGAACATACCTGAACGTTGGGAATCGTTAGAACATCGGAGAAAAAGGGCTGGACTTTGCGTAATGTATAAATCTTACACTGGTGGCTCTGCATGGCAGGAAATACGGGGAAGGCTAGATAAACCAGATTATTTTAATAGATTTGATCATAAATATAAAATTAGAACTAGAATTCAAAGAACGGACGTAGGCAAATTCTCCTTTGTAAACAGAACAATCGTAGATTGGAACGATTTGCCTGCGACAGTTTTTGAGCCCTTTCCTTGCTCAGCGCGTGGTTTTAGAAAAAAAGTATAGGAAATTAATCAATAGGGTGAAAACGTGCAGTGAAGTGAAGTGAAAGGTGCGATTATGGGTATTAAGCTAAAAAGTATTGAGCTATTAGTATTTAGGTAAAGTTTTATGAGGTGCAGTGACGTGAAGTGAAGTGCAGTGAAGTGATTTCATTTCGTAATTTATTTCGCTAATCTTAAGCGTCTTTTATAGGCTATTCTGACAAAAGTTGGTATTTATTGATTGATATTAACGGGTGTTTTGCGTGTTAGAAATGTAAAAATTATTATAAGTATTGTATATTATTATGTTGTAGGTAAAAGTGATTATCCATATTTGTCTGAATATGATTGTGAGTGAATACTTGTAGGATGGTGTGTATGCGAGTGTTCCTTTGTCTTTGTATGATATGTATGTAAGCGTGTACGTTTGTATGTATGAATGTTGGTGTGATATGTAAGTAAGTTTATTTACTTAAATGTTAGTATATATGTAGTTTCATTTGTTGTATATGTATAGGCATGTAAATGCAGTTGCATGTTCTAGGTAATGAAGAAGATAATTCGTTTGTTTTTTATATTAATTTTTATATATTATTTTTATAGTTAATTGTGTTTTGTAATTGTAATGTACTTTTGTGTTTCTGTATTCTGCCACCGGGCAACAACAGCCCAATTGTAGAATAAACCTTATCTATCTATCTATTAGTGCATAACGTATTAAACATCCTAAAGTGGGGGGGGGGGAGGATGAGCCGGGGGTTGGGCGGCCGTTTGTAGGTGCTTTTTCGAGTTTTTTTGTATATATACAATTAGTAACAGTCTTGTTTGTAAAATCCATAATTTGCTCAAAAATCGTTAATTGTAAGTGGAAAATTACTCGTAATACTTATGAAAAATATATTATAAGATAATTGAATAATTGCAGTTAAATAAAATGTAATTTTGTACACCTAGACGAAATGGCTTTGAATTTGAAGTTCACCAGCACATTTTATTGCTTGGAAACCTTTCTAGCGGCTAGTTCCCGAGCGACTAAATGTGCTTGTGAATTTCAAATTCAAGGCCATTTCTTCTAGGTGCACAAAGTTACATTTTATTTAACTGAAATTATTCAATTATCTTATTAATTGAATATATTTTTCATTCGTATTAATTTTCCACTTAAAATTATGTTTCGAGCAAATTATGGACAGTACAAACAAGACTGTTACCAACTGTATATATCCAAAATTATCAATCCCACTGTATATATCCACAGAACATTATGTTCTATACAAAATTAAAGTAAATAAAATTTCCCCCAAAAAAGTTCCTATAAGGTTTTGTTGTAAAATTAACCATTTTTGTGTGTTTTAGGCTTGAAAAATTCTTGTTTTTGTTTACGACAAGGCCCTAGTTATCTCTCATATAAAAATGATGGTATGGTAAGTTAAATGTACGAAAGTAATTTCATTTTTGTTCAACATTTATCAACAATACGTACTAGCATATTTTGCGGAAAAAACAGGAACATTCTACATCTGTACAAATTTTATTATGTGTAATCTTGTGAGTCTGTTCGTGCTCAGCTCTTGCCGGGGTAACAACTCAGAGCGCTCCGTGTGATAAGCCGTCGCAGCTAGTGAAAGTGATGTACGTGAGATAACGTGCAGCAAGGCTAAGAGGCGTGGAATACGCAGTTGTTTTATCTTTATTAACAATTGTCAGCTTTTCACTCAGTAAAGCAGTTTTTCTTCATTTTTGCATAGTTAAAGCAAAATGAAGCTGATCCATCCACGGGGTTTATAGTTTCGCAGGCCCTTAACCCTACCCAATATAGACAACAACAATTATTTCTTCAGCAGTGCTGTGCATCATGTTCCTCAAGATATAACAACCGATGGATACAAGAGGTCAGATTACAGAACCCGACCAACGCCGAAAGCTACATAGAAGGGCTTCTCATCTGGGTCCCTTCACAGCGAGCCGTCGTCACCATCACCGTCATAGGGAACTCTGCACGGGAAAGGTCAGACAGTGAATTTTGCTATTTCTCACCAACATGAAAAGAAAAAAAATTCTGATGAACCGTCAGATCCCAGTCAATATAACTGTGAAAGTCGCAACCGATTTGGGGAATTGCGCGATGGTGTAACTTCACCAGAAACCAACCATTTTTAATACCTCAGTGAAAATCCAAGTGAAGAAGCAGATTTCCCGGCTAAAATCCCCCTATTTTTCTAATATCTCCAATGCAAATAATTTCATCAAGAAGCTGAAAAATAAAGTGACTAGTGACTTTCTAGCAAGATTCAAAACAATGAAACAAAACTAACTGCCAACTCCATAACAGATTTCCGTAAACATTAAATACCTTCTAGAGACAAACAGAAGCTTCCACTCTCAAGGACACTTCAAAAAAAAGTTGTGCTAAAAAATCTGCACCAATCCATAACAGAATCGGATGTCTTTACAGAACTCAAATTACCTCACCCATCAATTATTGAATTCACGAGGCAGCAAACAAATAAAATTCCAATTCCGGTAGTTGCGACCAAGTGTGGAGTTTTGAAATATGCTAAATTATCTCACTAATTAATTTGTCCTTGCTTTGGCAAGCTGTTTGAAATATATCAATTTACTCCAACCGAACTAATTTGATAGATACTCGTAACTATTTCCGAATATTTTAATTATTTGTTTTTGGTCATTTGGGCACCAGGAAATAATTACGAATGTGATTTTTCGTTCTTGTCTGCAAATTAAATTTATCAGCCATCGCTATGCCATACTTGCTCAGTCGGTCGATTCGAAGTATTGCTTACCCGTTCTGCAATCACTTAATTCAATCTGCCATCCGTACGGAGGAATCTGAAAATTCTGTTAATAGAACGTCTGTTTTCACAGTTTGGAGATCGAGATCCGCCGAATGTGGGGCGTAAAACCATAGGTCATACCAATAGTTATCGGAGCTCTGGGATTTGTTTCCAAAATTTGTGTAAGAACTTGGATAAACTCCCAGGTAATTCAAAAGACTGGAAAGTGCAAGAAATTGCTTTATTTGGAACAGCCCGCATTTTGCGTAAAGTATTGTAGAGTCACCCTCAGTCCCTAGATCAGTTCCATAGGTAGCTGAATGCAACCTGGAGTAGATTTTGTTTTCCGCCGACTCATAACATCTTTAGTCATGTAGTGAAAATAATAAATAATAATAAAATAAAAATTCCAGTTGTGTTAAAATATCTGCACCAATCCATAACAGAATCGGGTGCCTTTACAGAACTCAAATTACATCACCCATCAATTATTAAATCCACGAGGCAGCAAAAAGATAAAATTCCAATTCCGGTAGTTGCGGCCGAGTGTAGTGGCAATGCACCTACACACACAATTCTCACAATCCCCCAAATACATAATTATCGTATGACTACTGAAAGACGTCAGAAACCTAAAGAACCCATCCAATGCCAAAGAAGGTTAGACTACGAGCACACGAACAACTGCAATCATGTTATTAACTGTCCACACTGTTCTGGAAATCATTATTCAGTGATGTGTCCACAAAAAAATAATAAACCGGTTTGTGTTAACTGCGATGGTAATCACAAGGCAGACATCAGAAACCATTCGGGCTCATATTATAAAAAAATTAATTGGGCACAAAAATATAGTGACCAGTTTAAAAACTGAAGAAATGTAATGCACCAACACCCCACATCCTCACCTTCAAATGTTTCTCACGCTACCTTTCCAAATTTACCAAAACCCAAACCATTCCTGATTTTTCACACCAAAACTATCTCAACCCAAATTCTCCAAATTCACAAAATCTAACACGCAACCAACCAACTTCATACTCAAACAATAATTCCAGCAACAATATAATTAACACAATCATAAATTCTATCATCTCTTGTATCATAAATTTCATCAAATCGCTAATACCCTCTTTAATTTCAATCATTCAAAGTTCAGAAACAAAATATTTAAGTATTAATCATGTCAGATCAATCCAATAAAAGTTTAATTTCCATGAATTGGAATGCAAATAGCATCCAAAATAAAACTAGTGGTGCTACAGAATGGCATGGACTTTCCTGTTTTTGTTTTCTATGTCCTTGGGTCTGGGCTAGCTATTCGGAATTGCCACATACTCTTGCCAGCTGCCATCTATCGCCACCCAAAGTACGTTTTTTGACATTTTCTGAATTTTAAGGTTTTTCCTAATGGTAGAGCAGAAATATTATTTTAAGACTATTAAAGAACACTAAAACCTCGTTCTAAATGGCAATTTTCTTTTAAAATCTTGGGGCCGTTTTTAAGAAAATGGCGTTTAATCTCTACTGAAAGTTCGAAATTAGAAGCTCTTTTTCACAGAAAATATTTGAGTTTTCAGAAAATTTCATTTGAAGTAATTTGAAGCACTTACACTCACAAATACAATAATGTTTACAAATTGCTGGAAATGTGCATAATAAAGATGTGAGAGATCTTAAAAAAAATACATGTGTATAATTTTTGAAAAAACAAAAATATACCCCGAATTCAACTTCACGTCATATTGAAGAGCAATTAGCACGATCAGTTCGAAAAGTTTGAAGAAAACAATTGAGCCATTTTCAAGAAAATCGCGTTTGAGCGTTTCTGAAAAGGCGGAATTTGGATCTAGTTTTCACAGAAAACGGTTGAGTTCTTGAGAAAGTTTGTAGGAAATTATTTAAAGCACATGCACTCGTAAATATGAGAATGTGAAAAAATCGCCTCTAATATAAATATTAACAACATGAGATAGAAGTCCCCCCAAAAAAATTTGTAATTTTTGAAAAAACAAAAGAATAGAAGAATATAACGTTTATGTCATCTCATAGAATATATTTAGTGCTATCCCTACCAAAATTGTAAAGAAAAAGATTGGGCCGTTTTTGAGAATATCTTGTTTTGTCATTTTTTTAAATTGCATATATTGCACGCAATATTGCGCAAAAACCACAAAAATTTTCAAAAAATGTACAGGGCTTAAATGAAAGAACTCACCTTGGAGAACAAATTTTATTTGAAGGGAAAACCTCTATCTTTAATGGTGTAGTTGTAGAAAGACGCTGACAAAATTTCAAACATTCGCAATTTTCGAAAATTCAGAGTTTTCAACGAACATGAGACCTGCGCCATTCTCTTAAATGTCCTTCGGACTATCCAACAATAAAATTTAGTCAAAATTGTTGGCGCCATCTGTTTGAAAATTTTGAAAATGTCCCAGGGGTTTCATGTAAAGTACCCCCCCAAAATTAAAATATCGCTTTTAAATTCAAGGGACCGCGAGATCAGTCAGATCGATGGGGGAATATCAATTTTGGAGAAAATCGGCGAACGGTTTAGTCGATAGCGTTGTTCACAGACAGACGGACAGACATTTTTGTTCTAATGGTTTTTCGGTACCAAGGACCCACTAAAGAGGGATTCTTGCTGCACCATGTGTTAGGGGATTTTTTTTCTTAATTTAGCAACTGGATTGTCCACGTTTTCGTTATCAGGACCCGGCAATGATTTTTTCGGCGGAAAATCTGCCGTTCTTTTTGCGCAGAATTTCATAACTTTCCCTATACTATACGTACGTATAGTATACGGGAAAGTAAAAACTGAATTTATTCATTTCTTACATCATTATCAGATTGAAATAGCATGTGTTACTGAATCACTCCTGTGTAATAAAAACGAGCTCTACATCCCCAACTACATAATCCATAGAAAGGATGTAAATAAAACAAAAGGAAGGGGTTTTATTGCAGTATCATCACACATTATTCATTACCAAATTTACATTCCACAGACACCAAGTACAGAAACAGCAACAATACGCACAACGCTAAATAGCCAAACAATTACGATAATAGCGGCTTATAAATCTCCCTCAATAAAAATCAAAGTCGCAAATCTAATTAGCTTATTTAATGCGAACAAAAACACATTATTACTCAGGGATCTCCATGCCAAGCATATGTGCTGGGTCTGTCTCACCAACAATGAAAATGGCTTCATCCTTGCCCAAGCTATAATAAATAACTTAACCATCATCACATCAATAGACCCAACCTACTACCTACATGATCGAACACGTAAACCCGATGTATTAGGTATAGAAAACATAATTGCAACGGTAAACGATCTGCAGATGAGATTTTTTTGCATTGCTAACAAAATAGTAACACCCTCAGCTCTACTCCTACCACTAAAAATAAAAGGAGTGCTCAACAAAACGTGCGCGTAGTGAAGCTACATTTACATCCAAAGCAAAACAAGGGGCCATCCCAGCATTTGCTCAATGGATCAGGGAAACTGGCAGTGGCGTGGGGTGATAATTTTAGTAGGGGGAGCACTTTTGAAGCCCAAGGTATAAAAAACGTAAATCAGTTAAAGATGATGAATAACAAAATGTGAATATTAACTCGGGCGTCTTGCATACGAACGTAAATGGTCACCCGGGAGTAAACAGACCCAAGGAAAAATTTCTTTGGCTAAATGCCTTCGAGCATTATAAACAAATATAATTCTGTATTTATGTGACTTACAACTTACCCTTATTTATCGAGTACTTAGTTATTTAAAATTATTAACAAATTTTTAAAATCCATCAATACATTTAAGCATTTTTTTTCTTTCATAAAATGAAAAATAAGTGCGTAAACTTTAATATATGGTGAATGTTAATTTGAAAATGTATCTACAGAGTTCAGTAATAATGTTTTTCACGACCTACACAATGGATATGATGTCCGTTCTACTGTTTTCTTGCACTTTTCACATTCTCTGGATGCTCTGCGATTTAAATTCTTCGGACAAATTTCACGTCCTGTTAGTTCTCTTTCTTGCATCTTATATTTGTTGTTTTTGCTCTGAGTGCAAATATTGTATTATATTTGGTATCAACTTGGTATTTTTGGTATTATTTATGGTAAAAATCCTGGTAGAATTCATCTCATAATAGCACAAGGGGAATACGTTCCAAACTTTCGTCTGCAATTCTCATGTGTGGCGATTCCTCGAAATGTCAGTAATGTTTTATTCTTATGAAAGTTGATCGTGCCTTCTTCGAATGTACCACCGGAAACGGAGATTTTCGTAAGAGATCCGTGGGCGTTGCACCGCGCGGTCAGCTCTGCCTGTCAACGCGGGTTGTTCTCACTTTCCTCGCTAGATGCCATCACTACTGCGCGGAATGATTTCACCGATTGCATTCCCTTCTCGCAAGGGAGAACTGCAGAACAGTACGCAAAGAATTGGCTTGTTTAGAATACTTTCTTTAACTTAATATAAACGTTCTCGATATTATTAGGTGCTTTATACTTTCATTGTATTGTAATGTAGTTAGCACGTACGTAAAATACCCTCAAAAAGCAAAAATAATAAATTATTTCGAACTTGAAATTGCTACCAGTCGATCACAACGGAACGAATTTTCATATTCATTATCCTCGCGCCCTCACGGACCGACCCGACTTTGCACGAGGCATGACGAGCGCCTGCACCTTCGAAGAACGAAGCTTCGTTGACGTCACGAGACGAATTTACACACCGTTTTGAAAACATCGATTGTTACGATTAAACCACTAGTACATAGCTCAGAATCTGAGTTGAGTAAACAGTTTTGCTCTGGCCATAAGCAAAGAATATTTTAAATATAGAAAGGATTTGCTTTGGGGAATGATGCTTCTGTGCTTTGCTTAGGGGAATGACTCATTCCCTTCATTCCATGGAATGCACGCCACTGGAAACTGGACAAAAAACCTTATCGAGATGGGGTATAACAAACCTAAACATAAAATTTCCCACCATCCCAGTACACAATACTAAAGATTTTGATCATTTCCCAGTAATAATGTCAGCATAAAAGCTAACTCCACAACATGCAATCGCTCCTAAAACAAACACCTTAAAAATCAACAGGAGAAAATTTCAAGGAATACTAAGAAATAAAATCCCCCAATTTTAAAACTCTAACCCTGCCGAAATCAATCAGGCTGTATTGCACATCAGTACGCTAATCCACTCTATTCTCCAAGTAACATAACGACATAAATAACCAAATAACCATTGTAATAAATAAAAAATACATTCTGTTAAATTAAATGCAATCTTGACAAGAGAAAACAAACAGACTTTAGAATAAGTTAAGAACATCGAACTTAAAATCAGAACTAAATTTAATCACACAGTTAAAAACTTAACGAATGACAACTGCCAGGAATACCATGCGTTATTAACTTTACTCCATACAAACAACAACTCTTTATGTCAATTCACCAACAAAATATTGAAAAGAAAAGCACAATGCCACCAATTAACACATCAACAGGTAAAACATACACATCCGATGAAAAATCTGAAGAGCTGGCATCCTACTTATCATCAAAGTTTATAAGCAATATCTCAAAACCACATCACAAAGATGAACGATATAGAAAAGCAACAAAGAGACATTCTACGGCCCACATCACAACATTAAGTTCACCACATCTTTATACGTCATTAAAAAAATACCACACGGTAGCAGTTTTCAGCGACATAGGACAGACGTTTAATCGGGCGTGCATGAAGGACTCATATGTAAAATTAGGAAAATATCCCCACCACATTATATTCAGTCCATCATACAAAGTTTTATCAGTAATAGGATCTTCTCAGTAAATGTACACCATTCCAACCCAAGACCAATCAGCTGGACTACCACAAGGATCACTCCTATCACATACTTTATTTAATTTATATGTTGCGGAGATTCCCAAACTAAATGATATCCACATTGCACACTTAGCTGATGATACAACCTTCAATAACTCCGGTCCTTCACTTGCTGATTGCAGCATCAAAGTTCAATTGTATGTTAACCTAACTGACAACTGGGCTTCAAAATACAAAATTGAATCAATTCAACCAAACCGGCCATCAAGATCTTCACATCTCGTCCATACTCATCTCCCACATTGGCGGTGATTTATTTCATGCAAAACAAAAACGAATTAAAATATTTTTTTAAAAACGAATTATATTTCGAAAATGCGGCGATTGCACTCCAGCACTTTGCAACAAGCACTATTGTTTGGACACGTTTTACACTAGTTCATTTCGTATTATTAGTTACTAGGAAAACCTGGCAGACGTTGTTCCGCCCTTGATCTCCCTCTCTCCCCTCCCATCACCCTTCCTCACTGTCTCTCCCTCCTTCCCTTACCCTGTCATTGTCTGTCTCTGCCGCTCTCTGTCCATCTCATTCACATTTACTTGCAGATTCTGCACGTCTCTGAACAGGTGAAATAATATCGGGAAGCGCCGGACCAGCAAAATTGTAATAGACTCTTCGAGAAGAGCTCATTCTATAGATTACTGTGTGAGAAACGTTTCTTTCAGGCCTTGAGCCTCAAAATGTTAGTTTTAAGGCCCTAGAACGCCTCGTTTAGGAGTTATTTAACGATATAGATTCAAAATTCTGCCGAATGTATATAGATTATTGCTGCTACAAGTGGCTATGATAACGAAATGAAATTGTCTTTCAAAAATGTCACTACCCATCGCGGCGTGGAGGTGCAGCCAGAGTCCTGGGGATTTGAATGCCCCGCGCGGCTGCCGCCTAGACTGTGAACGGTGGCGCCATCTCCACCTCTCGCCCAAACGTTTGCAAGAAACAAATGCATAACGGTCTTTGGTGGGAAGTGCCCGTGAGGAAACGAGCTCATACTGGTCGAGTGCGGAGCCCGGTGCAACGCTGTGGCAGACTATTCAGTCACCCGAGGCAGAAGGCGACGGAAAAGGAAGCAGCCGGTTGCTAAACGATGAGAGGTGATAGGAGGCCTGGCCACTGGCGGATCCGGGGAGGACGGGGGGCACGGGGACCACGGCCCCCCCAAAAGGCCTAGGCCCTAGGGTTATCATTTGCCTTCCTTTATTTGGAAAAATTGGTTTAAATATTTATATTTGAATTACGTAATTATTTAAACAATGATATTGTGTGGTATCAAATCAATAGAACATAAATAATATACAATAGAATAACAAATATGTTTATTATTTAACAAAGATTTACGAAACCCAGCGAATGGGCTCAGTGCGTAGCGCGCTGACTTCGCAATCGGGAGGTCCGGGTTCGATTCCCGGGCCGGCCATCCTGACCGGGGTTTTCGTGGTTTTCCTCGGTCATAAGGCGAATGCTGGCCTGGTTCCAAAAGTCTACGATCACCTTTCATCAATATCCTATCACCTGCTAATTCATTAATAATAATAATAATAATAATAATAATAATAATAATAATAATTCACAGCGGGGACAAAGTTGCTCGCGTCCGTGGTCTACCACACTTGGTGTTCCCTGGGTAACGCCAAATGAGCAACAGTGATTCGCGACCTACGCGCTTGACCATTGTGGGCGTGCGGATCCCTACAAGCTGAGGGGAAACTCTGCACGTCTATACTGGTCGGCGCGTCACCAAATGGCGAACATGCCAAGGGTGGGCGCTGGCTAACAATAACAACAAAAATCTACGACGCCCTCCCCAATGATCGCTTGGATCCGCCCCCGGGCCTGGCGCGAGGGCTTGGGGTAACGAGAACTTAACGGTGGCGCAGAGCCCGGGCGGAGTCTCCAGGGCCTTGCTAAAAAAGAACACGGCGTCCCGGAGCTGGGCTTGTTGTTCCACCTCGTGGTGAGTGTGGCACAGTGAGGTGGGGCCGGAGGTCGCAGCCGCTGCAGCGTGGAGCTCCGGATGCAGCGTCCCAATGCCGGAGCGTGTGCGGTGCCTACGGGGGAGGAGCCGTGGCCGCTCGGAGCGGGAGGGACGAACCAATTTTTAAAGTATAATAAACTATACTTGAATTTTTATTTCTTGGCGCGTGGGGGTGTGTCTTCGCGATGGAATATCTCACGGTATTTCGCGTCGTTCTCATACGTGGGAGTCGAATGATCGCGACTGTATCGAGCAGTGCTGGCGACTCCTAGCGGCAGGACCTATTGATTGATTCGTGTTTCGGGGGGCGTCAACTACTTTGGTCATTAGTCCCGTAAGTGTAGTGCGTGTTTTTCTCGGGATGTGGCGATCATCTTTTCCCCGCTGGATGGCGAGATCTGGCGTCGACCTACCGTCGACTAGCGGAGTTTCCCCTCAACCAGGTATCTCCCACCAGCGGGGCACCGCCCCAGCCGGGAGAAGCTGCAAGCTCCGAACCGGTCTCCCGGCATGTGTGGTAGTGTAGTGCATGTTAGTGTAAGTGTGTGTGTAAGAGGAGAGGATAGAACAAGGAAGAGGAAGGAAAGATCGCGCGCGGTCCGTGGCCCGTTTGTTAGGGTACTGCTCCGGCATTCGCCTGGTGTTGATCGGAGAAACCACGGAAAACTACCGATCAGAGCAGCCGGCTGCTAGAAAGGCAGGACCGAGAACGACGCGAAATACCGTGAGATATTCCATCCTGAAGACCAGCCCTCACGCGCTAAGAAATAAAAACCCAAGTATAGTGGTGCTAAAACAGCACGTACTTTCTCGTCTTTAGTAATGGTTATGTAATACTATTTATATCACAACTTCTCTCCGAATTAACGCATCTCAGTCATCATTTTCTGTAAAACTCATTTGAAATCTTAGAACATTTGGTCCGAAAATTTGTTGATTTTTTTCAATTTTCAAAAAATCAAGGTTTTCAACCAACATAAGACCTGCGCCATTCTCTTAAACGTTCTTTAGACTATCCAACAACAAAAATTAATCAAAAAAATGACCTTTTTTGAAAATTTTGAAACTTCCCCAAGGGCTTCATGTACAAATTATACACAAAGTTAAAATATTGGTTTCAAATTCAAGGGGCCGCGGCGTCAGTTAGATCGATTTGGAAGTATCAATTTAGAAGAAAATCGGGTGAACGGTTTAGCCGCCAGCGTTGTTCAGACAGACGGTGGTCAGACGGACGGACAGGCGTTTTGCCGCCAATCGATTTTTCGATATCAAGGAGCTATAAAACATGGATTCTGGGTACACCATGTGTTAGAGGATTTTTTTCTGAATTTAGCAACTGGATTAATCCACTTTTTTCGTTACCAGGGCCCTGTAATCAGAGTTTTTCTGCCGAAAATTCTGTTTTTTTCGCTCATGATTACACAACTTTCTCTTCTTAAAAAGTTGCTTCTTAAGCGTGAGAAAGTAAAACTAGTGGTGCTACAGAATGCTACAGACTTTCCCGTATTACATTTCTATTTCTAACCTCTGGTCTAACTTAATTACTTGATTTCTACCGTACTAACCTAATTGTCTAAACCTTTGGTCTTGGCTAGCTATTCGGACTTGCGCCAGCTGCCGTCTATCGACGCCCAAAGAACATTTTTTTTTACATTTTCTAATTTTTCGGTTCCCTAATAGTAGAACGGAAATATTACTTTAAGAATATTAAAGAACAGTAAACCTCGTCCTAAATGGCAATTTTCTTCGAAAAGTTTGAAGCCGTGTTTAATAAAATGGCGTTTAACCGCTACTGTAAATTTCAGATTTGAAGCTCTTTTCCACTGAAAATTTTTGAATTTTTGAAAAAATTCATTCGAAGTCATTTGCAGCCATTTGAAGCACTTCAACTCACAAATACAATAATGTTTACAAATTGATGGAAATGTGCATATTAACGGTGTAAGTGATCTTTCAAAAAAAGTATATTTGTGTAATTAAAAAATATATCCGAAAATTAACTTTACGTCATATTATAGAGATCCATTAGCACTATCCTGTCGAAAGATTGAAGAAAAAATTTGGAGTCATTGATGACAAAATGGCGTTTGGGCGTTTCTAAAAATGCGAAAGTTTGAGCTCGTTTTCACAGAAAACTGGTGAGTTTTCGAGAAACTTTATATGACTTTATTTAAAACACATGTACTCATAAATATAGTAGTAGGAACAAATTGCCGATAATGTAAATATTGACGACGTGAGAGACAAGTCAAAAAAATACATTTTTGTAATTAAAACAAAAACAAAATAATATAGCAAACTGTTGTATGTCATCTTATAGAGTGTATTTAACAATATCTGTATCAAAAGTTTAAAGAAAAAATTTGTAGCCTTTGCTGGGAAAATCTTGTTTTTATAATTTTTTTAAAAACTGCATATATTGCACGCAATATTGCCCGAAAACGACTGAAAGTTTCAAAAAATGTGCATGGCAGTGAGAGAACTCACTATGGCGAACAAATTTTATTTCAAGGAAATCTATCTTCAATTTTCTAGTTGTAGTAAGACGCCGAAAAAATTCAAAATGTGGAATTTTCGAAAATTCGGAGTTATCGACAAAAATGTACTTAGCGAATTAAAAGGTCCAGAAAACTTGACGATATAACGATTCATACACGTCCGACATAAATTTTCTTCCTAACACAAATCACAGAAGGCGGTTAATGACAATGCTGATTGCAAGGGTTTTATCAGCCGGAATGACATGAAAACAAGGTCTGATAGACGCAGACACACCGATCAGCTTTGTCCATAGATACAACAAGTCCTTGATTGTGGTTGGTGAGAATGCAGTAGATTTGTTGGAAATAAGCTATCTGCGAAGCGTCATTTTTGAAACCCGAGGAAAAAAACTAACTACATTTTTCAGTTTGCTGCTGTAAGTGGTGATAACAGCTGATAATATTATATTTTCTTACATGCAATTAGTAGTTGTAACAGCGATTTGGTATTGGTCAAGCTAAGGAAAATGAAGTTATATCTGACTAACGGAAATCCCTAATCTTGCTGTATGTAAAATTATTCAAATATTCCAACGCGACTAAGGACATGGCTTCTAATGTTGGTGAACTTTTTCTATTTTCACCATTCTACTACATTGGGAAGAATATGCCTCAATCAGAGATGAGATATCTCTGCTACATCTTACTTAGGGAACTAGGCAAACATTATTGCTGTACTACTACCATCAGCAGCTGCTGCACAGCAACACTTTTGAAGATTTTATCATCAAGGTTAGCAATGGATAGACGGCGAAAAAGTCCAGAAGAACGGAGGTGGAAAAAAAACACGAAAATGGCCTTGCGTTTGTGACAACAAGCTTTATTGAAGTTTGTTTCCTGCAAATGCTCCAAAACTGCCAAAAAGTTACTGAAAGAAGGCAAGGATTAATGCATGCTTGTATCTCAACTGCAAAAATAATAGGACAAAAATTTCTAAAAATGTCTTGAAAGACGAGTTACGAGCTGGAACAGGAAAACATCTTGAAGTCATTGAGCCTGACGAACCAAATGAAGACGACCTGGATATTCTGCAAGATATTGGATAATGTCAATCATTAGAAACAATTCAATACACAAGAGTGATACTTATAAAAGGCTCTCTACGGCTATTTGTACAAGAAGATGATATGTACGTATGGGTAGCAGATGTGTATGAAAACCAGGGCCTTCGTACCTGCGCGTCTATCAAGGAGAAGGCTGTTGTCATCCAAATATAATTTTATATTTCACATTATTAATTATTTTTCTTTTTCCAATTCAAATGTAAAATGATTCATAAGACACCAAATTTGTTCTCACAACTCTTTTGGATGCACGTTACTTTAGGAGTTAGTGAATGAGTGAAGGTAAGTGGAGTGTCATATTCACAGGGACATCCAAACGTAGTTTGCACACTAACGTCGATTCCATTGATCCTAGAAAAAACCTCGAATGCATAAAATGTAGGCAATTTCATCCTCTTTCATTTCATATCAGGTTAACATTTATGGACATTTGCATATTGAGATAAAGTAGGAAAACGCGGCTAAACCGTTAATTGAAAAAAATAACGAAAACAATAATGACTATTAAAAATGTATGTAATTTTCTTCTTCTTTTATTTCATATAGGGTTATTATTTACAAAAAAAATCATTTTTGAACGATTATTGATCATGAAAAATCACTTTATTTTGAACAATAAAGTGATTTTTAATTTGTTTTTCTTCAGAAACCTGATTCGAGTAAATTCTGTGGCAAACCTGATATTCGTGTCCAGCGCCCCAAGAAATAAATAGGAACCAAATACCAAAACTTCACCGAAACGTTCCCTGATTTTCTACCACTTGACTGAACTAATTTCCACCCTGGAGCCTGTCCAGCGAGTAACGCTACATCCCGGTATCAACCTTCAAAACTCCTGGTACTTTCACTAAAATTTCTGGTAGCAATGTCAATGATTTAAATTCTGAAATTGTTCATATTATAACTTAACGCGACTTGTTTTTAACGCGCACAGGAATTTCGTTAAACTTAACGATATCGATTAATTTTATATCGATAAACTACATAGAAGAAATGGAACGTTCTATCCTTCTCGATCATAGCATGAGCTTAGCATCATCCTATGTCGCTCTAATGTTTTCACCAATACCATAGTTATTTGTAATATTGGTGTTATATTTAAAATATTGAATAAAAAATATTAAACGAATTTGAAATTGTACATCACCAATTATCGTCGATTCAAAATCCTGGTATCTGAGCGTACCAGGATGACTTTATCCTGATACATGGTATTTCCAAGGTCCATATAAGGTGTATATGGACCTTGGTATTTTCATTAAAATTCTGGGACAAATACCAGGATGCTGGTACGTCTGGCAACACTGAGCCTGTCACTGCTTGGATGGCGACTGCGTAGTTTGCCCAGTGGGAGGCAGAGGACAGGGTTGCCAGATTGGGTAGAATTCCGCTTTTGGTCGGGAAAAACGGCTCTGTCTCGCGGGACAAAAATTGACTTCGCGGAATACCGCCCAATGAGCTAAAGTGCATCAAAACGTGCGATTTGGGGCGGGTTTTCGTATTATGACGAAATTTAAAAAAATAAAATAGAAAAATCGCCGTTCACAGTAAGTTTGATTTTTCATTAATCATTTGTTAATTTTTTTTATTCGTTCAAATTTACTTTGAGATGTGAGTAATGTTAGTTTTTAGATCTCTAGTACAGGGTGTGTTCTAAAAGTCATAGTGCATTTGTCGTGCACAATAGGAATGTAAAATATATCACACTAGCGTACCCGTGCGAGAACTTTCGCTTGCTTTACCCCATCCTCTTCCTTATTTTTCCATTTCCATATTAATCCTGTAATATATATTTTTCTTCAAGGCCCTTTTATCATCCGTCACTTGTTCTGTATGTCACCTTGTAATGGATAATAATATAATACACCCTTGCCAATGCAAACTATTTAACTCTATTATCGAGCAAAAAGGTGCACCCATGCAATTTAATCGCATAGAATATCGAATAATTAGTAATTTCACATACAGTTGCAGATTCTACAGACTCTGAACAGGTTGGATAGAATCCAGAAACATTGAACCAGTAAAATTGTAAGAGAATGGTCACGATCTCATCTTCTAGATTACGATGTGATGAGGGTTTCTTTGCGGCTTTTGGCCTCAAAATTTTAGTTTTTATGGCCCTAAAACGCTTAGGAGTAATTTAACGATATAGATTAAAAAAACCTGAAGTGCCTTTGCGGGTTGCGTTTTACATGAATATTTAGATGTGTTTTTTAAACAAATCCTTCAGATTTCTAAAGTCAAAGTGCAATTAGTCACGTCTTCGTGAAATTTTCTTTCTTTAGAGGCTTCATTTATAAAGATTGAGTACGTATGAGAGCCGCAAAGGGAAGGTATACCACTGAAATAATATAGGAGATTATTAGCAGTACTTGCAGTTAATTTTAGAACGCGTCGTTTAGTTATCTTTTTGATTGAAATTAGTCATCTACGGTGTCACTGCCAGCATTTTCCTTTAAGCCACCGGGAATGAACATGCATATGTGAGCATTTCTGTGGTAATCTTTTTAAGCGTGGATATTTATGAGGAGCAAGGAGAGTTAAAATTGGAAAGTGGAAAAATTATTTTATCCCTCAAAGTATTCCTCGACGTCAGACTCCCTAAACAAATAATAAATTATGTTCGCGGCTGGCAAAAGAAGAATTGGAAGACCAAAGACTAGATGGATTGATGATTTAACATAGAAGAGGACGGAACAGGTCTTCAGGACTAATCCTTTATATTGAAAAGAAGAACTATTTCTCCCATATCCTATAGTCACAAGAATAGTCATAACCATTTTTTTAAATATTAAGACATAACTTATTATTACAAAAGTATGTTTTTACATAAATTATTAATTACAATGTTCATAAACAAAAGAAATAAAAATAATCAAATATTTCATCGGGTCACTACCTAAAAAACTTCAAATACATATTATTTTAATGCAATTTCAAATTTCCCGTTTGGTAAGATGATTTTTCCTTATTGGGCGGTATTGGACAGATTTACATCCGTGTAACGGTGGATGTTCCTACATAGCATTTGGCAACCCTGACAGAGTGGCCGAGAGACGTAGGCCGCGCTCGCCAGCTACCCCCGAGGGTCGAACCCTGGCTCCAGTCTCCAGCTCAGAGTTGCGTCGGAAACAACGGTAAAGGTGGGTCTCAACTAACTCAGCGTTAGTTATCGCTTACTCGTGATTAAATTTATTTTTCAATATTAAATATCCTGAATATTAAAACTATTTTTTTAAGAATTAAAATGTAGGTAAATAACAAGATTAAATTGGTTCCCGACCATCAGTTTGGCGTGAAGTTTCCGATGACGTCGAGGACTAAGTTTTATGTTTTGCCGCAATGTTTAGCAAATATTTTTTCAATTAAGTTAATACATTAGGCTTAAACGTTGAGTTCTAGTTTGTCGATCTTTATTATTGGCTGTGTAAACACCCTAGAAGTAAATACGATAATCTCAAGATGAAAGTAATGTTACTTCCAAGGTTCATGTTACATATACCAGAGACTTCTCGAATGATATTCTTCGTTTCCTCGTTGGGAAGAGGAGATGCCGCCTTCCTCGTCAGCGCCTGCGCAGAACGGGCGAGGCACACAGACGCGATTACACTTCACTTTCGCCTTAGTGGTTTCTAATCAATTTTCTGCCAAGACAGGGCGAAAATGATTGGTCTTAGACAAACATAGTGGCTGATCGTACCGTTGCTTACATATCAAGTAACACCGGTGTCTGGTGATCCCAAGTCGGTCAGGTCCAATATCATTCTTTTAACGCAAAATACAATCATACTTTTCTACATTACCTTTGCGAACTAGCTCTTCAGTGTACATACTTCCTTTTTGCCGAGTGTTGGATAAAATAACAATGCATGACAACCTTGTATTTCAAATTTTTAGCTCTAGTTCTGCTTGAAACTAATTTCATTGTTTAACATTTGAACCTATATTAAATCTTGCGGAATTAACTTTTCGAATATCAGGAACATTGAGGGTAGTGCTGTAACGTTTGGTCCCGCAAGGCCCGCAAAGCGGGCGAGCCCAAGTAAAACAGGACCTATTTTTAGGTTGAGGTTTTGCGATTGTAAGAATTCCGAGCATAAGATTTTTCGATTGTCCGTGTAGTAATCATAGACTTATGATTATAAATTTGTTAAACGAAATATTTATTATTTAAGGTGCTAACACTACTTATTTCCTTTACACTTGTATAAAGGGGGCCCGAATATAAGTTTTGCGGGCGGGCTCGCACTCATTTCGTTACGCTGCTGTCGAGGGCTTTTTGACGCTGAGGCCGTCGGCAGGCGCGGGGCTCTTGGCTACTAGTGCTCTGCCCCACACACACGCACGCATGCAGGACCCGCCGCACTGATGGTAAGCTGGATCCCGTCCTCTTCCATCCTGGGTCTTGTTGCTTCAATGTTTACACAGCGTCAGTTGCCTCCTGTTCCCCAGAGGACTGGGGGTGGGTAGGTAAGGGTAATTTTGTGAAGGTTGATAGGTTATTTCGTTGAAGGTGTTTTGAAAATAGCAGGGGGGGGAGGGAAGTAGAAAGGTTATTTTGTTAGGGTGTTTGAAGGTGATAGAGAGAGGATAGATTGTTTTGTTGAGGGTGTTGTGAGATGAAGATGGGTGTGAGGGAAGAGAAGAATGAAGAGAGTGGGTTAGTTTTTTTGTTGGAAGTGGAAGAAATTTTGTCATGGTATTAGCTTTCTTTGTTCATCTCAGCTTGGTGGAGGGGGAAGTTGAAGAATGTCGAGCCGGTGTTTTTTGCGGGAGTGGCGTGGTGGATGGTTCAAGATGTGTTGGTGGGGTTGGATAAGGGGTGTGAAGATAGGGTTGTTGATAAATTGTTGCACCGTATTGCGGGATGATCGGAAAATGTATTGGGGGAGTGGTTCTATGTTGTGATGGATGCGAAAGGAGTTATAGCTTTGACCTGGAATGGGGCGGAAGATGAGTCGGATGACACCGTTTTCGAGGGGTTTAAGAGTGCCGTGGGAAGTGGGGGGGGATAGCTGCCCAAGTGGATGAAGCGTAGGTGATGATGGATCTGATATGTGTGAAATAGAGGAGACGTTTTTTTCTTTACGGAGAGGATGGGGTGGCGAAGGATGGATTGGATGAAATTAATTTTTGATTGGCTTTAGATACGATAGAGTTGAGGTGGGGTGTCCAGGTTAATTTTAAGTTGAACATGATGCCGAGATATTTGATTTCGTCTGACCAGGGGATAGGAGTATTGTTAATGGTTATAGGTAGGAATGGGCGGGGGCAGTTTCCCAGGTGAAGATGATAGATGTACATTTGGTGGGGTTGATGGTGATAGAGTTGTCTTTGAACCAAGTTGAAATAGTAGAGCCTGCGTGCTGTAGATTTTAATAGCGAGGTGTGGAGAGCGATGGGGTGAAAGAAGGGCCAGGTCATCTGCATAGAGAAATTGCTGGATACCATGACAGGAAAGAAGATCGTTTAGATAGATTGAGAAAAGAGTATGAGAAAGAACTGCACCTTGTGGAACTCCTGCCGAGATGGGGTAGGAGGGGGAAAAATGAGAAAGATATTTAGTTCGGAATGTTCTATGGGAAAGATAGTTGGATAGAAGGTTTAAGGCGAAAGTCGGAAGATATGTTTTTAATTTAAATAGAAGAATTTGGTGGTTGATGGTGTCGAAAGCGAAAGATAGGTCTGTAAGGAGTACTGGGGTTTGATGGTTTTTATGACGGAGTTCTGTGGCGATATTTATGGCAAGATGAAATGTTTGGAGAGCAGAGGATCTTTCAGGGCGAAAGACGAATTGTGAATAATGAATATGGGGTTGAAGATAGGGGTTCATAAATTTCAGAAGAATTTTTTCGAATAATTTTCCTGGGGTGGGGAGAAGGATGATAGGACGATAGTTTGTGGGTTGTCGCGGATCTTTGCGGGGTTTGGGGATCATGGTAATGGAGGCGGTTTTCCAGAGTGTTGGGAAGTAGGCAGATGCAAGGCAGTAGGCGTTGAAGATAGAAATTAAGTGCGAGATTGCGTTGGTGGTTAGGTTTTTAAGATAGATTGGATAGATTTGTCTGTTACGGGGGATTTTGAAATTTGAAGTAATTTAATAGCCTCAGTACAGTCCATATGGTCTGTCGTTCTGGGGGTAAGGTTGGGGTTCTAAGAAATTGAAGGATAGCTGTGTCTGGTATGTGGGTGTTTGAGGAGGTGAAACGGGAAGCAAGTGTTGAAGCAAAGATATTAGTTATTTCTTGAGGGTTATAGGTAAGTGTATTGTCAGGGGTGAAGAGTGGAAATAGGTGTGAGTTTTTGGGTCTGATGGATTCGATTAAGGTGTGAAGTTTTTTGGGTTGCCTGGAGCCTAGTGTCTTGTATTATGTCGTTAAATTTAATTTTATCGTATTTTAGTAGTCTGTCGCGAAGTTGTCTTTTCAGAGTAACGTAAGTCATTTTGTCGGTTAGTAGTCTAGTCCTGTAGTAAAGTCTTTGTGTCTTTCGTTTCTATCTTAGTACAATTAAAATGTCGGGGAGTAGGATGGGATGGGTGCGTGGGGTGAATGTTGATGCTCTATTGAATGTTTTATTGATGTGGTGATTGACGTGTGTGATTGCTGCGTCTATTTCTTCTGGGGTGGATAGGGATGTTGGTGTGTGAATTTTCCTAGCTAAATGACGTTTGAAGGTTGTTTGAAGGTTAGTGTGGATAATTGGGGATGAACGAAGACCCCACGCAGAACCCCAACGAACCCAATCCTTGTGGTGGGCTTTGGACCAGTGATCCACAAACCGCTCCGCGAGAATACATAGTTTCAGGTCGTTTGGTTCATACTCTGGCTCACGTGTGTAAACTTATTTTTTAATTTGTTAATTTAAAATGTTCCAGTTTATAGTAAATATATATGGCGTAAGATATGTGGATAATATGGCCAATGAACGTAGTGTATAAGCATATTATCACTCTCTCAATCCATTTTCGCCACTAATTTAATATTATTTGTAGCGTCCAAAAATTTTTGACCGGCAGTATATACATTATGTGTGTATATATATATACACTATATATATTTACATATATACATATATATATTTACACACACACACATATATATATATATATATATATATATATATATATATATATAGTGAGTCTCCTCGACTCTCGCATGTCGCGACCCCTGCGACACGCCAATTAAGAACTCAGCACGGAGCGCTGTTCATAGCAATTCAACACGACCACAAGCAGTGCCGCCACCTTCACAGAAGCGACGTCTCTGGCGCCTATCCCGAGCAGTGACCGTCGGGGGCGGGAGGCGACAGAAACCTTCCGACCACCCCTTATTCCCTCGTCTTCGGGAATGGTCAGATGGACGCCGGAACAGTCACATTAAGTAACTCGGTAGCAGCTCGCCAGCTAATCCCTAAGAAGGCAATAAAATCACGGGGCGGCGGACAGGACGCAGCGCCAGGTCACGTAGGCACTACGTATCCCAGGAAGCTCAAAGAACGACAAATTAGAGATTGGGCAATGTAAGTTGCAAAAGAGATGGGGTCATCTTGACCCAATCAAAGATTTAGGCTGATAGAAGGTCCGAGAAACGAGTCGACGAGCAAGCCAGAGGCAACCGCTTTATGCACGTGACAGAGCTCATCAAGCATTGTGCGAAAGGGGTGGGGGTTTGAAAGCGAGAGAGCCACGGCAGGGTGAAAGAAAAGACACTTAACAAAAATCCTCGGTGACGGAGCTCGCACTGGGTAGCCGTGGTTCTATGCAACCGAAATTTGAGTACGTGTAAAAATATGTACATAGAAATTTTTTTTTGAAACTCCCTAGTATATGATGATGTTGGTATGTACCAGAACGATGAACGACACCAAGTGACCAATCTCCATGAAAGTTGGTGTATCTGTATTTTTTTTTTCACGGAGAAGGTTTTCATGAGGTTAATTTTCTTGTAACTCCACGAGATGGTGCTTCATTTAAATCAAATTTCCAGCCCATCTGGGAACCCAACTTCATTGTTGTTCGGCTCTGCCGTGTGGAGAAAAGAGTGAGAGAAAAAGAGGAGGAAAGAAAGGGAAAAAAGAGATTGAAAAATAGAGTGTAAGAAGAGAGGGGGAAGAGGGATAGGGAAAAGAAAAGGAGGAGAGTGAGAGAAAAGGAAAAAGAGAGTGAGGAAAGAAAGAGCAGGACGTCTGCCGGGTTCTGGTACTTTAGGAAGAAGATTTGTCCGCTTTTTCGTTACCAGGGCCCGCCAATACGAGTTGTTCTCTCGGAATTCCTCCTTTTTGTGGGCGAGGGTGGGGTTGAGGCCGGGGGCGGCGTGTGGGGAGGGTTGAGGGCGGGGCGAGGGCCAGGATGAGTACGGGGACGGTTGAGAGAGCTGTGGCGGAGACACAGACGGGGCGAGGACGGGAGCGGGGACTGGGAGGCGATGGTGGTGGCGAGGGCTTTGACGGGGTTGGGTGTGATGACGGTGGTGGTTATGGTGACGATGGCGAGAGCTGTGGCTGAGGCGGGGGCGGGGTTGGAGGTGATGACGGCGGGGGCATGGAAAGGGGTGAGGGCGGTGAGAGGGTGGGGCGGGGGGGCGGGGGGATTGGGTTACGCGACTGCGGAGGAAGAAAGACGGAGACTCAGCGATGACTCACGGGGAGAACGTGTCAATGAATCAGAAACTATCCACAGAAACTGGAACCCTTTACATTTGACAGTGGATCCAAATTTCGGATCTTTTCTGACCATGATATAACAATCCATTCAATAACAAATGGATTTTTCATTGAAATTTATTTAACCCCTAGGCATTTGCACACTGTTTGCGGTGACAGTGAATGATGCAGACGGAGAAGACACATTTCATCAAATATGTACTAGTACTTATTTAAGGTTTGAAACCTCCTAAGGAACCTTACTTATACGTTTCTTGAAACAAATACGAAGAAAAGAGCAGCGTGCTACAGTACAAGAGGAAAATAAATTATGTAATCGTGAAAATGAGACCGTGTGCCGACACTTTCATTGCCTATCAACCCGACGTTACTGCGCGTATCCCCGCGTATCTGCGTGTACTCCTGTGATTTTCATAAAATTATAAAGATTCTGAACATCATAAATTATTATTCCTTTTTCTGAAAAAAGGACGAAAGCGGAAGAGGAGTCAAAGGGATCCAAGGGAGAGAAAGAGAGAGAGGGAGGTAGAGAGAGAAGGAGAGAGGGAGGGAGAGAGAGGAGAGGGAGAGAGCAAGAGAGAGAGAGAGAGAGAGAGAGAGGTGGGGGTCTGATAATCACACAAAAAATCACACGCAAGGGACTTTTCTCCAATGTCACGTCTCCACTGTCACCAGTCTTTCGTTAGGGTGCGTGGGTTGATGATGTCACGAGCTGTCGCGTGAAGTGTTCCCCGTCCCTGAGAAGTGGTCTTGGGACATTCCTTCCTAAGGGCCAACGGCAAATTGGACATCGGTTCAGCCATTTGACAGGAATCTGTTCAATCCTCCTCTCCCATTCCGTCCCAAAGCTGCAGTTTTCGTTTAAAGGACAAAGTGCAGCGAACATTCAAACGCTTCCGCCCAGTGAATCTTCGCCCTGTGCATGGGCGAGGGCGCCACTGTGCTCGCGAGCGTCTCCGCGCCCCCGCCGCCGCCTCCTCCGCCCCCTCCGCCCCCGCCGCCTCCAACGCCCCCTCCGCCCCCGCTGCCCCACCGCCCCGCCGCTCCCGCCGCCCCCGCCGCCCCTGCCGCTCCCGCCTCCCACGCCTCCCATGCCGCCCCCGCCACACTTGTCGCCCCCGCCGCCACTGCTGCGCACACAGCGCTACAAGAATAGAGATATTAGGGATGAGGACTGAGTTAATGATTCCCTTTCGAGAGCTCTTGATTGTAAGCAACTATTAAAATGGGAGTTAAAATTTCACTGCAGACCTTTTTCAGATCAATGAATTATGTTCTAAGGTCATGATAAAGTCGCAAATGAATAAAAAGTAATTACGTACGTATCAACTTATGTGGGTTCCTTCTTTATGCGTGAAAAAAATTACAATGACTTCGTAATTTCCAATGCATGCAGGAATTGAAAGAATTCTTCGCAACCTGTGTCAATGTTAGAGATGTCTATGGTTTTGTTAGATGTACTATAACTCGCAAAAATCCCGAGACAATGAAACATTTACGATATTGACTGAAAATTGTAAATATTTGTTTTATTTCGCCTGTTTTCAAAATGCTCGTATCGACATAGTTCTCATTCTCATTGTGACGACCCATCCTACGTCAAGCGACTCCAGAGTGCCAAGGAAGATAACTGATTTTTCGAAAATTGCACAAGTTAAAAAATTTCAGCAACAGCAATATTGAAGACAGATTATTCTTATTTTATGATGCCTTTTTTTAAAGACAGATCTTGCAATTCTGTCATTGTAATGTTTGGAAAATAGTAGTTTTCACTTAATTTTACGTGAAATTTAGGTAATTTTTAAACAATTATATTCTCAAAAATGGCTTCAATTTTTTTGTTTATTTTTTCTCCTCGTATATATTAAAGGTCGATAAAAATTGCACTGGCCTCATTTCCGACAATCTCTCTGAATTTTGCAAAAATTTAACATCTCAAAAGTACAATATTGAAAATATAGATTTTGTCTTAAATTCTGTTGTAAGAAATCATTATAAATCAATTTAAAGATTGACATGTAATTTTTTTAATGAAACGATTAGTTTTCATTTAATATATGCTTGAAGTTAATGTAAATATAAAAACACAAACATTTTTTCAAAAACCGCGCGAAAGTTATCCTTTAATTTTTTCCTCGTAGATAGATCATGGGACGTTAAAAACAATAGAACCGGTTTCATTTTAGTCGAACTCTCTGAATTTTCGAAAATTGCAAAGATTAGAAATAATGCGAGAGACCACTATATGAGATAATGAGACCACTTGTTTGATATTCGTGATATGTAAAGAACTTTTGTACTATAAACTGTCATTGTAGTACTCGCTAAGTCTGTTTAAGTTAAAATATTTGATTTATTGAAGAGTTTACGAGAGTATTTTATTTCTTACTTCTTGGGGAAATAATTGTGTTGTTTTCTTCAGCAGCAGTTTCGCTGTTGCTCTGTACTATCTATAATTTATTAACAATAATTAAAACAGTTTTATAGGACATGATGCTACTTTTCATTTTGAGTAGAAAAACTTTTTCCCTTGGCGCAGAGTTTACGAGATACAAGCGGAGAAAGAAAATAAGGAGAATGTAGGCGCTCATCCCGACTCTGTAACGGGCTCATCATGAAGGTCAGAGGTCTTATGATATTTACAGTGGCACATAGTTGTCCCTAGATTTGGTTAATGGCTTAAAGCTCGAAAACGGTACATTGTTGCGAGTAAAGTTTATGTATTGACAATGAAAGTTGACCAACTGCTGTGTATATTTGTATTCATTTTTTCTAGTCTCAACCGCCGAGAATTTACTTGATGTCGAAAATCGAAAATTTTCAAGAAAAACTTTAATGACAAAGTTAATCTTTTCGTATCGCAGTCCTTGGTTTTAGCAAAGTATTCAGGGTAAACATTGCAGAGAATTGAATTTTCTTTAAGGAGAGTAACAATTTATTATTTTATGTGATAGAGATGAACAGTTATAGAATATGAAATTTTGATCAACTGGAGTGGGCTATTTTTCCTTGTCCTAACCAGGAAAGTTTGGGGTTTCACATTTTCCTTTCAGTAAAATTGGAACCAACCAATAACCAAACCGGGAGAGGCGGGTAAGGGTATCAACTTATCTCAGTGCAGTTTCTCTGACCGGGAGGTTCTAGGTTCTAATTCCGACGGAAGCAAGATTTTCGACACAAACGAGATAGTTAGGTCCAATTCAGCCGCTGAGGAGGAGGAGAATACTAGCGGCCGGCTGCTCTGATCGGTAGTTTACCGCGGTTGCTCCGATCAACACCAGACGAATGCCGGAGCAGTACTCTAACAAACGGGCGGCGGGCCGCGCGTGATCTTTCCTTCCTCTTCCTTGTCCTCTTCTCATCCCTTACTTACACTCACAAGCACTGCACTACCACACAAACCGGGAGACCAGTCGGGAGCGTTGAGCTTGTCCCGGCTGGGGCGCTGCCCCGCTGGTGGGAAAGACTTGGTTTAGGAAAACCCCGCTAGCCGACTGTTGGTCGGCGCCGGATCTCGCCATCCAGCGGGGGGAGAACCCCCCCGACAAAAAGTATGCACTACACTTACGGGAGTAATGACCTTAGCTGTTGACAGGCCCAGAAACGTCAATTAATCAATATCCGAGGACAAGACGCATCCAGTGGAATAATATTAATAGTCATAATAATCATAATAATAATAATAATAATAATAATAATAACAACAACAACAACTTGGCTAAACTCCCAGGTAGTTGAAAAAATCTAGGAAGTGCAAGAAATTGCTTTATTTGGAACAGCCCACATTTTGCGCCAAGTATTGCAGAGACACTGACAGTGCCTAGATCTGCTCCTTAGGTAGCTGGTTGCAACCTGGAGTAGATTTTATTTTGAGCCGACTCGTGACATCTTTAGTCGTGATGTAGTGGAATAATAACAACAACAATAATTCTAAATGCTTGAAAAGGAGCGAGCAGGGCCGGGCGCACTGTGCGCCGCCGCGTCGCGGGTCGCGTGCTCGCGCAGCGCGCATCGATCGCTGGCGCGTGACGTCAGAGGGCGGTGGCGGCGGCGAGGCGTCGACGGCGCGGTGCGAACCGCATCGGCCCAGCGCTCGGGCGGCAGCAACAGCAGCAGCGGCAGCGGCAGCGGCAGGCGGCGGGCGGCAGGCGGCAGGCGGCGGCAAAGGCACGGCAGAGGCACGGCAGAGACACGAGGCGGTCTGACGGGCGCCTCCGCCATGGACCACACCTAGCGCAGGAGCTCCATCTGTAAGTGCTCACCTCCTCGCCCCCGCCCCGCCACGCCCCGCCCCCGCCTCGGGGGTGGGGGGCGGGGCGGGGCGAGCGCGCGCAAGCAGCTGCGGCGACGTCATTGCGTAAGGTCACCCGCGTAGGTCGTGGTGGCGTGAAGTCCTCCCCCCCCCGAATCGAGCCTTCTTCTCCCCCTCTTCAAACGCGCCCCGCATGTCTGGCGGCTGCGAACGGAAACCGTGTTATTTTTATTTACTTGCGCATTGGGCTAGCGCGCTCTTCGCCCTCTGAAGTCGTGTGCGGTGTTATAACGAACGTACGATAGCGATAACGACGAAGTGAGTGATGGGAAAATGGTGGAAGGAGGCGGGTGCGGCCTCGTTGCGTTCCGCCGATGCCACATGGCGCGCCCGGGGTCGATCCCGGGCCCCGGCGGCGGAGCGGCGGTCGAGGCGAGCGGCGTGAGGTCGCGTGCGAGCGATCAAAGCGACTTTTCTTGTTTTTGTTTCGTCATTGCGCCTCGTGACGTAGCCGCGTGCCTCCCCCCTTCGCGCCTTGCGCAATGGGCGCTCTACTCCACTTCCAAGCCTCCGCCAGCGGCGGGAGCGCGCGCGAAACCGGATTGCCAATACCTGCTGAATTGCACTCGCTCAGATATACTATGTAGTAGTAGATGGCGTCGTGTCGGCGGTGTCTTGTTACAACGTTCGCACGAGGAAAAGTAAGAAATTTCTCACCTTACTGTCTGACATCAGGAGATTTTTTTACATTTTGTGCCTTTTTTTACACTACTGATCTCATTATGAATCATATTATGGATATGAAATGGCGGCTATGAGTTGTGTTATCCGAAAGGCCCTGTCCGAGGCATTTGTGGTATTTCGTCCTTCAGCTGAACTTCGGGAAGTTGCCTCCCCCCCTTTGCCTTCCTCCTTCATTCTCTTGTGGTTCACACAATGATGATCCAGATTGTAGAATAACCTGCGGTGTATTTCGGTGCGAGAAGTTTTACTTTTCAGTTAGGACAAGCCAAAATGACATAGCGTGATGTTACATTGAAACCAGAATGTCTTAAACTTATCGATTCACACTGTGATAATTTCCATCCCGTGCAACGCTGGGAATTGCTAAATTTTATGGTGTAATGCATGTTGTTCAGTACCTACGAAATAAACATCAGTTTTGTTGTCAATCAGAGATAACGACGGATTGTTGTTTCCATCTACAATGAACGCAAGAGTTCGAAAATTACGAGTAAAGTTTTAAAATACTAATCAGATATGAAAACTGTGATTTTTTTAGGCGATACATTCAGTCAATCTGGAATCCGAACAAGAAACATCGTTGTCTCATATTATCGGTGCACAAGAAACGTGCCACGTCGCAAAAATTGTGATTTTTGAGTTAAGTGAAACACTATTTTCTTAACATATATTGTCATAAAGGAAATATTTCGTTAAGGCATTCCATGAAACAGCCTGTAGACTGTAAAACTCTTTGTCTTTGGCGGCAAAGTAAATGCTCCGCTGATAATAAACCGTTGGCTGAAATGAAGAATTTTGAGAAGCCACGTTTCTTGTACATTATTTATATTATTTTAATTTATATTAATCATTATTTATATTGATTTATTTGTGCATGGTTATTCTGAGACCAGTTATCGTAGCTAATGTCACCCATACCTATAATTTTTTTTGAATTATTATTCGATAAAAAATCCAAAAGAAAGTTTCCTGTCAAACAATCTCCAAACTGTGTAAAAAGTAATTGGACACTTACGTATTCTCTCAGTTTTGAGACTCCGGAAAATGTTCATTGAAATTTCACGTCAATAAGATAGAACAAACTTCACAACAACAAAAAAATAATTTTTACAAAATAGATTCAAAAATAGGCAAATCAATACCTCTGTTCTAATGAAAACAAGAAAGACCGGCTCAGTGTCCTTGACTGGGAGGACCTAGGGTTAGAGTCCAGAGGTAGGATCTTCGACATTAGTTAAACAGCTAGGTCGAATTCAGCCGATGTTTGGAGGAGAACCGGCTGCTGTGGTCGGTAGTTTTCCGCGGTTTCTCCGATCAACACCAGGCGAATGCTGGAGCGGTACCCTAAAAAAGGGACACGGGCCATGCGCGATTTTTCCTTCCTCTTCCTTGTCCTATCCTCACCCCTTACATACTCTTACACTTGTATGCACTACACCACATGTCGAGAGACCAGAGATTGCTCAGGCTGAGGCGATGCTTCCCTGGTGGAAAGTACATGGTTGAGGAAATCCCCGCTAGTCGACGTGTAGGTCGGAGCCAGATCGCTCCATCCAGCGGGCGAAGATCTCTGCCTTCTCCCGAGGGAAAAACATTATAATATACACTTGCGGGTCCAACCCTTAACAGTTTACGAGCCCGAAAACACGAAATAATCAAGAAACGTATTGAAAAGGACCTCAAAAGATTTTGGACACATAGAAGTAAATATTTCATAACGTGCTTTACGCTGTAGAAACTAGGTATGATCATTGGCGTGCGTACAACATCTGCAGACATCAGCTGACGGGAGACACACGGAGATGTAATAAAAACACGTGAACATAACGCCAAAACAGGTGATATATAATATCATGTTTAATATACTTACTGTTTGCAAAGTACATCGCTTGTGTAGGCTGACAACACAATTGTTATATTCCAGGAACCAGGATCGCTTGGCGTGTGATTCGATCGTCAGCATTCCAAATTTCATCTTTACTGCTCTCCCAATAATGCTAATGATTCTTTTGAAGCCTTAACACTATGCATACCGTTTGGAATACAAAACTTTGGATTCTCGACGCTCTACAAAAGCTACTACAAAATCGCACTCATACACTCACACTCACTCACACACACACACACACACACACACACACACACACACACACACACACACATCGCTGGTTGTAAATTCTAGTGAACATTCATGGAGGATCCTGGATACAAACTTTCGAATAAGGAAAACTCTAAACAAACAGAAACTTAAAAGATAACTAGAATACAAATGGAACAAGCTCTCTCCAGGTTTGTCGCAAATTAGTGAAGTTCATTCAATTCAATTAAGCCTTATTATACGTTAACCTGATCTTGAGCGTGACCTTGCCTATTTCGCCATCTAGCAGAGAAAGAAGGTATCACTAGGGTGACGAAGCAGGCGATTACAATGTATCACAGGAACTTCTTTTCGGCTTAGGATCTTCTACATGCAGTAATTCTACAACATGCGACAATCGGTTTTACTTCCCTTCCGAACGAAGTCATAACAAGGAGTTTTTGCCCTTAAAAATCCACAGCGTCGATCGGATATGAATCTGCGAATCGCGAATATCTGCGAACTGAGGTAAATCATTCTGATACTCTAACCGTTACATCTCCGACTACGCCAAATGGGCCGCCCGTATAAATGTCAGCCAGGCTTCGTGCTGTAGTCCGTGTAAAAGACAATATGGTGCATATCTAACACATGAGTATAAAGTGCTGTCTGTGTATTTTGTACTTTTTACGTCACATTTCGACGCAGTGTTTCTAGTTTTCATTTGTACTGAGAAATTAGCTTAGTTTTGCGGAACTATTTTTTGAGAAAATTAAGGAAAAACGTTTTGTTATGAAAATTGTGGTTTTGTTTTGGCGTTAACTCACATTGTACAGTTTTCACAGACCCCAAACGGAGAGAATACCTAAGTGCCCATTCACTTTTTTCCCTGATGTATCTTGCTTAGGGGTCATCCGTAAATTACGTAACGCTAAAGGGGGAAGGAGGGGGTCTGAGGCAGAGTTACGCTACATTACATAGAGATAGGGAAGTGCGTTACAAGGGGAAAGGAGGTATTGAAAATACTGGAAAGTTGCGTTACGTAATTGATGGACTTAAGTGTTTTCAGCATCACTCTCATATTGGGATGTTTGAACTACATTTTCGAGATATTGCGTGCTTGAATCTTTTAGGAAAGAGTGGCATGTATCGTGCGACGAAAAGCACAAGGAAGGTGACCGATGAGTGACTGCGGGGAGCGGGCGACAAATCTCGACGCCCCGCGCCCATTTCCAGGGCTGCCACTCGCCGCGACCCTTGCAAGGGCACCACCCTCATTGGCAGAGAGTGCCATTCTCATTGCTTCCCTTATTTTCTCGCCTACTGCTTGTGCAGTGTAGAGAAAATATTGAAGTGCTGTGAGAAAAAGAACGGTGAATTTTCAACACAAAAGTTATATTTAGCGGTTTGCGATGGTTTAGCGGTTAGCGTAACGGACTGCTGAACCCAAGTTCGCGGGTTCAAACCCCATCGAAGTAGTGGATTTTTAAGAGCGAAGAAATCCTTCGACCGCCTTCCTTCGGAGGGAAGTAAAGCCGGATGTCCCATGTTAGTAGATTTACTTGATTGTAAAAGATCCTCAAGCCTAAATGAAGCCTCTGAGAAAAATTGAAATCGCCTGTTTCGTCGTCGTGATATATGTATGTATATGTGTGTGTGTGTGTGTGTGTGTGTGTATATATATATATATTGTAAACAATTATTTTCTCAAAAACCGCTCCAATTTTTTTCTTAACATTTTTTCCTGGTATGTATCAAAGAACAGAAAAGAAAGTGGTGCTGCTGCATTTTTTGGGAACTCACTGTATTTTCGAAAATTGCAAAACAAATCTAAATAGAACATTCGAATTTCCCGCGTTTCGTTTGACGCGCTGTCAGATCGCAAATGGTAACGCGGGGGTTGGGAATTCTGTGAATTCTTCTCAATGTTAGCAGTCGTAATGGTGGTATGATGTAGATAATATTTTTATGAAAGGAAATAGATTTAAGGAAGTTAATAAATTTAACTTACAACTAACAAGTACACCTCGTGTTACTTGTCCCTTCTTGTACTTAAAGAGGTTTTTATCGCTGATTATGGGATTAAAAAATGGAAGCTCACTTCGATGTAATCAAGGCAAGCTTGTGTGAAATTATTCTTGCTTTTCTGAATTCGTTGCAAGTACTGTAACAGTTAAATTTATTCATGTTCTTGTCATTTGTAAAAGTAAGAAATAAATACTGTTTCTGACATTCGAAATAATTGCAGATATGCACCAAGACGCTTCGTTTGAATTGGTTTGGAATTTTACAAGTAATAGCTGAGGGTTTGTAGGGCAGAAATTGCAATATTTCAATATTACGTAACTGCTTCCAATAACGTGAGAACGTATGTGCTGTTGGAGCGCCTCTAGTTTCAATTCGTAATTACTAGAAATAGAAATTCATGTAAAAACATGTACTGAAAAACGATGCTTCTGTGGGAGAAAAATGCCACTTGCTGCTGGATAGAAGAATTACCAGACTATGTTGGCGAACCGCCTATTTGGCTAAAGCAAATATTTTCGATACTTGGTGGAGATACCGGGAAGCAGTTTACCTCAAGTTGTTGTAGATGGGCGAAATAATACATTTAGTTATTATTTCGGTGATGTATACACAACTTTGACTTTTTAAATGGATCTATACAATATATTCTTTCCAACCGCATTCTTAAGTTTTCGAAGAGAGGAGTGGTCTTAAAACTCGGAAAGAATAACAACAACAACAACAACAAAAATGCTCTTCATTTCCTGGAAGTCGCGTGTTCCATTCCTTAACAGTTTTCCGGAGTCTGTCCTTCGCTGCCGCCATAGCGCACCACTCTTAGGAGAAAAATTGAAACCAACTTGGTGTTTTCAAGGTTATATTTCGTACAAAACTCGGGTTATGTTATGCAGACAAGTGTTAAATTACATCTGCAGAAGTAGAACGCTCGTTCTACTTCTGCAGAACGCCACTACAAATCCATTTTAGGATTTTTTTTTCTATAAATTTCATTCGCTACTCGATAGTTTTTGATCTTCGTGTTAATAATTGGAATGCAACTACAACAGTTAACTCTATTATACTGTTATAATTTCTCGTCATTTTTTTATTATTGGCGAACTTTTTTTTTCTGATGGTTTAAATTCTGGGAATATTACATAAGATTAGATGGAAATAACTAGTCGGATTGCAACCTACGTTGTCCGTGACTTACGTGTTTTCACCAAACTGATAATATCCTACTGATTGCTCAATGTGGTAACTGTTCAAGAAATATCCTTTCTCTATGTTTGTGTGTAGTGAGGAACGGATTTCCGTGGTGAGCAGAAGGGTATAGTCTTCGTATTAAGTTTTAATTTTGTGTATCCCTCTTTTTGCGTCAACTCTTCTCGATTAAGGTAAATTCATTTTCACTTCATATTATGATATGGAGTGATGATGGGATGATTCTTTAATATTTGTGAGTATGTGTATTTTGTTTGTGAGTTTTCCACACAACCTAAAAATGTTAAAGAATAATTCCATCGACAAAACGCCTTGAATTTCTACAAATCATATCCATTTTAAGGATGTAAAAATTTTAGCTAAAGAAGAAGAACACTATTCGAAAGTAGTTTCAGGAACGCTCAACAATTGCCAAAAAACAATTGCCTCAACATACAATTGGAATCCAATACTTTTGCTCATTTTTATGACAGTATTCTATCAAAATTTTATCAATATTATCAGAAATGATGAATGTTTATGTTTTTAATGTTGTTGAGCTTGATAAATGTTGAATAATTGACTTATGCGATCGTGGTTGATAAACTCTGTTATTCTTTCTCTGTCGCCCCGTCCTTATCTCCTGGCGTCTCATCGTTTTCCTCCTTTCTTCTTCTCCCTTCTCTCCCCTCTCCCGTCCTAAGTGTCTTCCTTGGAGTCCAGTGGCAGTTCCTAAATATGAAGACCTCGGGGCTATAACATGCTATGCCACATTTCTGATGAAATTGAGATATTAGTGTTTCTCGATGCCCCATAAATGCATATATTTTTCCATAGATTGCCCCATAGATGTTGGATTTTAATTTAAAGATTTGCCGCAAGATGGCAGTGTATTTCATAAATTAAGGTTCTTTATCCCAATGAGTAGAATGGAATGTCTAAACCTTTACTCTCCTTTTTCTCGAAAACTTACGTATTGTGGCGTAGCATGTTATTGTTCCGATTTTTTATAGATTTTCGCAGTCACTAAAGCCACTTCTTCCCTGCGGTATTGAGAAATGCGAGTACGTTTGGCATGTTGACAACAACAGTTCAGCAACAGTTTTATTGTATTTTGATTTGAATTGCTGTTCGCAATGACGAAGCGGCTCTTTAAACTTTTTCTTTCATTTCATATGGTTAAGTCTTCGGTCGCTCTAACGAATGCATGGGACGTGATAGTTTCAATGAATGCGTCTAACTTCAGTGAAAATAATGTACACATCATACTTTACATTATCATATGTCCTATTTATTTAATTTAGCCTGATGAACGGGTCCAATAATTATACGAGGCGCGTTCATAAAGTAAGGGCCGTTTGGTCACAGAAAAAAATGTACTCATAAGAAACAAATTTTATTGTCATATTTAGTTAAGTACAATCTTACTTTACTTCTCTACATAATCGCCGTTCACTTTTAAGCATTTTTCGTACCGCTGCACCAGCTTCTTTAACCCCTCTGCATAGAAGCTTGCCGCCTGAGAGTTGAACCAGTTGACAACGACGTTTTTGAGTCCCTCTTCGGTTTCAAAACGTTGTCCACCGAGCTACTGTTTAAAATGCAAGAAGAGGAAGTAGTCGCTAGGTGCAAGGTCGGGACTGTACGGTGGGTGGTCAAAAAGTTCGCAACGAAAATCTGGAATTTTCTCATTGGTTTTGGCAGCAGTGTGAGGACGCGCGTTATCGTGGAGGAGGATTATGCCAGATGACAGTTTCCTACGGCGTTTGTTTTGGATCGCACGTCTCAATTTTTTGAGCGTTTTGCAGTACACGTCAGCTGTAATTGTTGTCCCACGTTCCATGAACTCAACCAAAAGAACACCGTCTTTGTCCCAGAAAACTGTAGCCATCAATTTTCAACTTGTGTACTGAGTTTGCTTAAACTTTTTCGGTTTTGGTGAAGATGAGTGTCGCCACTGCATTGATTGCAGTTTTGTTTCTGGGTTGGCGTAGGATACCCACGTCTCGTCCCCAGTAACAATGTGAGAAAACAAATCATCTCCATCTTGTTGATAACGGGCCAAAAACTTTCGTCCACTAGACATTCTTTGCTCTTTGTGGTGGTCGGTGAGCATTTTTGGTACCCACTTTGCACACAATTTGCGGTATGCTAGGTTTTCTGTGACAATATTGTAAACAGTAGTGCGTCCAAGTTGAGGAAATTTGTCAGCCAGACCACTAATCGTCAATCGACGATCAGATCGCAGTGTTTGGTCCACTTGTGAAACGATTTCATCGGTCTGGATACTGGGCCTGCCACTCCGGTCTTCGTCATGGACATTTATTCGGTCATTTTTAAAATCACGGCACCATTGTCTAACCTTTCCTTCACTCATAACTGTAGGTCCGTAAACCAGGCAGAACACCCAATGGATTTCAGCAGCCGACGATCCTTTTGCATATAAGAAACGAATCACAGAACGCACTTCACAGTTGGTGGGATCAACGATTTTCGCGGCCATTGTTCTTTGCATTCACGGACAACAATACGACTTCAGAATCAAAACAAATGACGCTGTAGCTTCGCAATGAGTCAGTAGATGGCGTTGCAGTAGTAAAACTGTGCTTCGAAGCGCCAATATTTATATATAAGGAAACGGCCCTTACTTTATGAATGCGCTTCGTAATTACCCGAAAGGTTGCCTTCATGAATTGTAAATGCGGCTCCACGCCCTGAGCAGCGAGCGACTGTTCGCCCAATCCCGAGCAGCTGATGTGCTCGGCGAATGTTCGCTCCCTTTGGGGTTGTTGGAAACCAATCATGCATTAAAGGAAAATAATTTTAATGAGGTGCTGTGTAGGTTTCAATTATTGTATTAAAAATTGTATTCTGGTATTTGTGTCGCTTTCCTTCCTTCGTAGCAATGAAAAAGTGACAATCATAGTTTTGTAACGTAAAAAAGTTTTTGATTTGTCACATTTTGTTTCTGGTCACGTAAGAGAGCACACATGTTATTTTGTAACGCCTAAGAAAGCTGATATATTCTAATGTCTTTTAATTGCCTTCATCCAATGAAAATAAACATTATTTTGAAATGAATCAAATGTTATTTAAGAAATGAGCTATTAGAAGAGAAGAAGACTGCAGCTGGTCCACTACGTAATAAACTAGTGGTGCTACAGAATGGCACAGACTTTCCCGTATTAGTTTTCTATTTTCCTGGGTCTTTGCTAGCTATTCGAAATTGCCACAAACTCTTTCTTGCCAGCTACCATCTATCATCGCCAAAAGTACATTTTTTTGTCATTTTCTTAATTTTTCTGTTTCCTATTGGTAGAACAGAAACATTAATTTTAGAATATTAAAGAACACAAAAACCTAGCCGTAAATGGCAATTTTCTTTTAAAAATTATGTGCCGTGTAAGAGAAAATGGCGTTTTAGCACTACTAAAAATGCGAAATTTGAAGCTCATTTTCACAGAAAATTTTTGAGTTTTCAAAATACTTTATTTGAAGGTATTTGAAGCACTTACCCTCACAAATATAATCATCTTTACAAATTGCGGATAATGTGCATATTAAAGATGTGAGAGATCTTTCAAAAAATTTCCATTTATATAATTTTTGAAAAAACAAAAAAACAAAAAACTCAAAATAAACTTCACACTATACTAATGAGTGTAATTAGCACTATCCGTTACAAAAGTTTCAAGAAAAAAATTGCAGCCATATACGAGAAAATGACGTTTGAGCATTTCTGAAAATGCCGAAATTTGAGCTACTTTTCACAGAAAACGGTAGTGTTTTCGAGAAACTTTACTTGACATTATTTAAAGCATATATACTCGTAAATATAATAATGTAAAAAAATCGCCGATAATGTAAATATTAACGACGTGAGAGACAAGTAAAAAAATTTACATTTTGGTAATTTTTGAAAAAACCAACCGATAGACCAAAATGGCTTTTATGTCATTGATAGAGTACATTTACCACTATCCCTACCAAAAGTTTAAAGAAAAAATTTGGAGCCGTTTTTGAGAAAATTTTGTTTTTGTAATTTTTTAAAATTGCACATATTGCACGAAAACTACCAAAATTGTGAAAAACATTTACATGACCTTTATTAAAGAACTCAATATGCAGAATAAATTTTATTTGAAGAAAAAATCTCTATCTTCAATTTTGTAGTTGGAGAAAGACGCCGAAAAAAATTCACACTTTCACAATTTTCGAAAATTCAGAGCTGTACGTGAAAATCGGACCTATGCCATGTTAAAAAGTGTATTTTCCTCTATTCATCGAAGAAATTTAAAGAAAAAATTTGGAGCCGTTTTTGAGAAAATGTTGAAAATCCCCGTGGGGCTTCATATAAAGTACCCCCAAAGTTTAAAGAATCTTTTTCAAAATCACAAAGCTTCGACTAGAATCAGATCGACTGGGGAATATCAATTTTGAAGAAAATCGACCGAACGATTTAGGCGCTAGCGTTGACCACAGACGGACAGACGGACGGAATGCCGTCAATCGATTTTTAAGTATAAAGAAGCAACAAATCATGGATTTTGACCACACCACGAGATAGAGGATTTTTTTTGCTTAATTTAGCAACTGGTTTTATCCACTTATTCGTTTTCACGGCCCGGCAATTAATTTTTTTCCGCCGAAAATCGGCCATTTTTTCGCGCAGCATTACATAACTTTCCCTATACTACGTATATCACTCCGTGTATACGTACGTATACGGGAAAGTAAAAACAATTGGTTTTTTATTGTAAAAACTGGCTGGATAATCTTCAGGGGTGTCCAAAAGACAGACTCATGGTGGTAGGGCGAGCACCGAACGTTCGTCGGTCGGCAAAATAGCAAGCACCACATCCACACTACTCGGGATTCGCCGAGCAGCCTCTCGCTATTAGCCGAATAACGAATGGGTGAAGCCGCCGTAACACTTTCAGTCTTCATATTGCCTTCAAGTAGACATTCGGAATTCCTCATCCTGTATTGAAAAAAAATTTGTAATAAAAATGAAGTCTTCTCCGAAAGTGTTACTAATATTGTTTCTGTTGTTAATTTGATTGTTTGAATTATTAAAGGAATTATTATGACCGAAGAAAAGTTAAAAGTCTGCGATATGTTATTCTTGACTCCAGTAATTATTTTAAATTATATGGTTGTCAGTTGTTGAATCTTTTCAAATTTAATACTTAGAATGTGATTATTTTTACGTTCTCGCCTTACTAAGAACGCAGTAAAGAGAACGTATTGTAATCGTGCGCCGGAAGTCGGCGATTTTTCGACAGAAAAACTTTTTTTCCAGTTCTGGCAACACAAAAGTGGATAAATCGTGTTCCTATGTGTAAATTACTTTAGACTTGTGTGAGTGTTCCTGTGTATGTTACTTACTTGTTAATTACTTTCTCGTAACACGTTATGTAATCAGAAATGGGGTTTTGTGGATCCTTGACACCGGAAAACAGGTTGTCGGCAAAACGTCTGTCTCTGTGCCTGTCTGTCTGTCTTTCTGACTGCCTGTCTATCTGCATGCCTGACTATCTATGTGTCTGCCTCCCTGCCTTTCTGTCCGTCTGCTTCCCTGCTTTTCTGTCCGTCTGTCTGCCTGCCTTTCTGTCTGCCTGCCTATCTGTCTGCCTATCTGTCTGCCTGCCTTTCTGTCTGCCTGCCTATCTGTCTGCCTGCCTATCTGTCTGCCTGCCTATCTGTCTGCCTGCCTGCCTGCCTATCTGTCTGCCTGCCTTTCTGTCTGCCTGCTTATCTATCTGTCGGCTTGCAGGCCTGTCTGCCTGCCTGCCTGCTTGCCTGCCTGCCTGTCTGCCTGCCTCTCTGTCTGTCTGCCTGCCTGTCTGCTAGCTTGTCTGCCTGCCTTTCTGCCTGCCTGCCTGACTGCCTGCCTCTCTGCCTCTCTGTCTGTTTGTCTGCCTGCCTGCCTGTCTATCTGTTTCCCTGTCTGCCTTTGCCTTTCTCATTGTCTCTGTCAGAGAGCTCGACGCTAGCGCTTAAACTGTTGAAACGATTTTCTCCAAAATTGATATTCTCAGATTGATGTGAACGAACTCGGGGCTCCTGCAGGCTTGAAACGGATATTTGAATTTTTGGGGATACTTTAAATAAAGTATCAAAATTTTCTGAAAAAAGGGCATCTAATTTTTTTATTGAACATTGTCCTCAGCGTAGAGAACGCTTAACAAAATGGAACAAGTCTCATTTTCGTTGAAATCTCAGAATTTTCGAAAATGGCAAAAGTCAGAAATAATGCGAAAGAGTACATGATGCTATAGCTCCTGTAAATGTCAAATAAGGTAGAATGTGTTTTCCACTCCTGCATGAGTTGTAATGCATCTTTACAAGACTTTCAATGGCATTAATAGTGGTGTGCCCTAAAATTAAGAAAAATTTTGTAGGACATTCTCATCTTTCCCCTTCATTGTTAAACCATGTTAAAATATGTGAAGATCCTATAAATATGTGATTGATGGAAAAAGTAACCAATTTAAGGGAGAGTTCAGTAATGCTTCCTGAATCTTGCTGTTCCAGGAAAGGGCATTAAATAAAGGGATGTAGAAATTGAAGGGTTCGAGCTCTTATTCGTGTCGTGACTCTTTCGTATTGGGAAACCTCCAGGTATTTCGGCGGTACTTTTTGATAGGAAGGATTATTTGATGGCAAGACTTCCTGCTGTCAACAAATAGCTCATACCCCTACCGCTTACGAATGGTATGTACTAAGCTGCGGATTTTTGCCTTTGCCTATTTTTCCCCTTGAATGGAAAACACAATATTTTGTTTTTCGTATTCATTTTGAGGCATTAGGAGCATTATATATGAATTTTATATTGCCAATAAATGCGTATTTCACTAATAAATGCCTATTTTGTGTTTAAATGCCTAAATAGTGTCTATTCTTGTATTTATTGACCGAAATGCAATCATCCTGAATAAAAAAATGTAAAAAATTGTGCCTTTTTATCCTGTAGAGTACTGAGAAATCGAAAACCTATCGATAAATCAATGTTCCGTTTTACTGCACCACATCGTAGGTACTTCGAATCACGAAACACGTGCAAAATCACTAATAGAGAATTAGTTTTTACTTCGAATTATAACAATTTTTTTCTCTGTAAGGGCTTTAAATCGTTTTCTTGGAATTTTCTCCTCTTATGAATCAAGGGGCAGAATAAAAATTAGTGCCGGTCCTATTCTTGTGCGAACTCTATTTATACTCAAATTGAGAAAAATTAACAGGGAAAAGTACAATATTGAATACATAGATTTTTGTCTTCAATGAAATCTATTCTAAAAAATCAGATCTTGAAAAATATTATTAATAATTAAAAGAAACTAGTGTTTTTGTGTAATTTCTGCTTGAAATTAATGCAAGTTATTAAAAAATCTCAATAACCACTACATATATTTCAATTTTCCCCACGAATAGCAGAAGGGTCTCTTCAAAGAATGGCCCAGGTCTCATTTTCTTTGTATTCTCTGAATTCTTGAAAATTGCAAATTTTAAAATATTTTTAGAAATAATGCGAGAAAATATGTACTGTTGTAGCACCACTAGTTACATTTATGTTATGTATGGCGATATAAGAAGTCATTCAATTTATTTTCAATTATGTTTAAATTAAAGGTGATAAAATAGATACGTGTAGAATCGGCATACATTTAATGAAAAGCTAAAAGATAGCGATTGCGATTCACCCTTTTTTGTCCAAGTTTACCTGACAAGAAAGGATTTCTACAAGGATTTGCCAGAATAATGATGAAAGCAAACATTCCATGAAGATAAGGTATTCCGTTTCCTTCAGAAACTTTATACACAAAAACATAAATAAGCATAAGAAAAATTTAAATGCCTATTTTACTTTTTAAATGCCTATTTTGCCTGCATATTTTTACAGTTTTTGGTGCCTATAAATCCACAGCTTAGTATGTACTTACTAGAATGTAATAATTGTATTTCTATGTAAGTCAAACAAGTAGGAAATTCTCTTGTCGAATTATTCAACGTTTTAAGTCCTTTAGACTAAAATTAGAGAATTCTTCATTTGCTAACCAGCAAAACCACACTTCGGACTCAGGCACGTATTCCAAAATCGTCCAATTAGAAAATTAAGATAATAAAATGGAATAGTAAAGAAAATTTGGAAATTTTAAAACTATTCAAAAACTCGAATTTAATAGGTCTCAATGAACAATCAAAGCAAAATACAGCCCCGTATTGAAACTCTTCGCAGGGGTGGGTCTAGCTGATCGTTTTTTTTGGGGGTGAGGGGCATCATAGATATTTGTTAAATAATAAAAAATAAATATATATTTTTTACTTTTCCGTATATGTACGTATATACGGAGTAATATACATAGTATAGGGAAAGTTATGTAATTCTGCGGAAAATAGATTTCGAGAAACACGTTTTGGGGTCCCCTGAAACCAAAAAAGTGTTGTTTTTTTCAAAACGTCCGTCTGTCCGTCCGTGAACACACCTAGCGTCTAAATCATACCTAGTTTCTTTTCAAATTGAAGAAACCCATGCCGATCTAGCTTGAGTCGAAGCTTTGGGATTTTTAAAAATATTCTAAAAAATTTGGGGGTACTTTAAACAAAGCCCTCAGGACATTTTCAAAATTTTAAATGTAAAATGTAAAAAGACTTTTAAAAGTGGCATATGTTCGATTTTCACGCTTAACTCTGAATTTTCGAAAGTTTGAAATTCCCATAGCGTCTTCCCACAGCTACTAAATGGAAGATAGAGAATTCTCCTTCAAATGAAATTTGTTCTCCATATTTAGTATTTTCATTAAGCTCATGTAACACGTTTTGAAAAATCAAGTAGTTTTCGCGCAATATTGCGTGCATTATATACAATTAAAAAAATACAGTTACAAGATTTTCTCAAAAATTGCTGCAAATTTTTTCTATAAACTTTTGTTAGGGATAGTGCTAAATGCACTCTATACGGTGACGTAAACCATATTGCTCTATTCTTTGTTTTTTCTTCAAAAATTACAAAAATTTAGTTCTTTGTCTTTGTCTCTCGTGTCGTTAATATTTACATTATCGGCAATTTGTTCACATTATATTTATGAGTACATGTGCTTTAAAGAATGTCATATAAAGTTTCGCGAAAACTCAACAGTTTTCTGCGAAAATGAGCTCAAAATTCCGCATTTTCAGAAATGCTCAAACGACATTTTCTCAAAAAGGCTACATTTTTTTCTTCAAACTTTACGGTCGAGTAGTGCTAATTGCACTGTTTGGGATAACAAAAAGCTAATTTTGCTCTATTCTTTTGTTTTTTAAAAAATTACACAAATATACATTTGTTAAATATATCTCACACCGTTAACATACACATTTCCAGCGATTTTTAAACATTATTGCATTTGTGACTGGAAGTGCTTCAAATGACTTCCAATTAAGTTTTTCGAAAACTCAAAAAAAAATCTGTGAAAAAGAGCTTCAAATTTCACGTTTACAGTAACGCTTAAACGCCATTTCCTTAAAAACAGCTCCACACTTTTCAATGAAAATTGCCATTTAGGACAAAGTTTTACTCTTCTTTAATATTCTT
Organism: Acheta domesticus; assembly: GCA_031308135.1. NCBI lineage: Eukaryota > Metazoa > Arthropoda > Insecta > Orthoptera > Gryllidae > Acheta > Acheta domesticus. Next base: position 180,410,655 of record JAHLJT010009436.1, on the reverse strand, counting down.
GAAGTACTATTTCGATTCTGCTAGTAGTAAACCGAAAAATTGAGAAAATATAAAAGAAATATACTTTGGGCTGTCATAGATGGCAGCTGGCAAGAGAATTGGGAAAGACCGTAAGGACAGTTAACACTTAGGAAATTAGAAAACCTTACTACGAGAAAATCTGTGCCATTCTGTAGTACTACTAGTTTTTTAAACAATTTCATAATTCTAACATAAATATTTAAATCACTTTTCAAGAGAACTCTAGACCTTTTGGTGGAGAGGCATTACCCCCATACTCCCTGTCTGGATCCGCCACTGACTCTTCGTTGACGTGATCTCCATTCTTCTCTTTCCTTTCAACTTTCGCTAGTCAGTCACAGAACTACACAAGATGGGGAAAGGTTATCTCACCTTCCACCAACGTATTTAACCCCTGATCTTTGGGAAATAATCCATCTTATTCATATTTCAATTACAGTAATCCCTCAACATTCGCAAGAGTTAGGTTCCCAAAACATCTCGCGAATGTTAAATCCGCGAATGTTAAGTCTATCTTTTAATGAAGAAAGGTGGGTTAGGTTCTTGGATATCGTAAAACAGTTTAAAAAATAAAGAAAAAATCTGACAATTAATTACAGTACAACTGATTAAGCGCTACTACAAACAGAATTCACAATTAACATTCCAAAATGAAGAAAAACAATAATGTTTGAAACTTATTTCGAAGTTGAAAATGATTGGATATATGATTTGCTATTTTTTTTATGTCATCACATTTACTCGCGGTTCTAATATCCAAAAATGAAAGAGTTCCTTTCTCTATTCTCTCTTAAATTTCAAAGTTATTTCCATGTTTGGATCACATTCGAATGCCAGTTTCACCAGAGCTTGTTGATTTTAGAACGCCATCAACAGTTTTGACATTGAAGTTGCTCCAGGACGCAGTTTCGCTTCCGTAACTTCATCATTACCGTCGAGGAGGTTTTCTTCACTGATGATTTCCCGAAGCTCCTCTACAATGAGCTCATGATAATGAGAGTTGCACAGATCCTGAATGGCTTTTCTGTTCATTTGGCCAAAACGCTTACCTCCAATTTGGTGCAACTGAATTATTTTACAATTGTGTTATTCTATAAATGTGAATTGATATTTCATCTGTGTAATTTTTGAGGAAAGGTATACTGCGAGCTCCGAGGTCTGTTGAGCTCGTTTCCCAGATGATGATGATAAAGGAAATGAAATGTGCTTGCTTTCAAAGAAAATGTACGACCAAAAGACCCACTCGCGAATGTCGCAGTCGCGAATGTTAAAACCGAGAGCATTTCTCTAATCGCGAATGTTCGGAACTCGAAAACAGCGGATCCGCGAATGTCGAGGGATTACTGTACTAGTTCCATTTACGCGTTACATCTATTTTTATTTAGGTATTTCATTATTTTAATTATTAATGATTTTTTGTGAAAGGGCTCTTGTACGAACGTTTAATTACAGTCACAATGGTATTCGGAAGCAAAGAGTATTTAGAGCGTAATTTCCGTAAGTGTGTCGTCACGTACAGACCTGAGAGGAGGAAGGCACGGGCCGCGTTCCTGGCGGGACCTTCTGAAGACGCGCGGACTCGCCAACCTGACCTCTTTGTCTCCCCCCCCCCCCCGCCACCAGGAATTTAATTGAGGCCTCGAGCCGCGTCGGCTCTCGTGTCGAGGCGCTACCCCTCCCCCTCTGCTCCAACGCTTAAAGCACCCTCGGCCCGCCCAGGCCGTTCCTACGTCTATTTGCCTACGCATCCCCCCAACGCTCTCCTCCAACGCCTAAGCGACACGACCACTTCAACGCCTACGCCATCCCGCGCAGACTTCCCCCAACATCTACGCCGCTCCGGCCGTCCGAACGCCTACGCCATTCCGGACGTCCCAACGCCTAGGCGCCCCAACGCCTACTCTCCTCCTATGCCTAAGCGCCACGACCACCCCAACGCCTACGTCATGCCGCGCAGACTGTCCCCAACAACTACACCGCTCCGGCCGTCCCAAAGACTACGCACCCCAACGCCTACGCCATCCCGGCCGTCCCAAAGCCTACGCGCCCAGACTGCTCCCAACATTCAAACATTACGCCGCTTCGATCGTCGCAACGCCTGCGCACCCCAACGCCTACGCCATCCCGGCCGTCCCAACGCCTACGCGCCTAGACCTGCCCCCCAACACCTACGCCGCTCCGGTCGTCGCGACGCCTACGCCATCTCAGCCGCCCAACGCTCACGCTGCCCGACGCTTGCGCCACTTGTCTCCTACGTCAGCCTCGTCACAACCACAGCCATTGCGCCCTCGCAGCCGGTCCCGCCTACGGATTCTTCCTTGACGTCACCGCCGCCCCTCTTGCTCCTAATCCTCCTCTTGGGCGGCGCCCGGCGCTTTCCGCCTCGGAAGGCAGGGGCCTCGTGCGAAGCACACGGTTCCTTCGCTCCGCGCATCATCGTCCACATCGAATCCGCTTGCTGCACACATTCTGCTGCTAATAGCCGGGGCTTGAAACCGGAACTCTTACTCGTGAATCAGAATTACAATTGAAGAACTTGAATCAATAACATGCTATCTCACATTTCTGACGAAATTGAAATATTAGTGTATTTCGACGCCCCATAGATGAGTTTAGGTGTTGGTTTTTTATTTTAAAGATTCCCTGCAAAATGTCCGTGATATTCGTAAAATTAATGTTCTTTATCCCTTTGTGTAGAATGCAATGTCTAAACCTTTACGCTCAGTTTTCTCAAAACTTAAGTACTGTGGCATAGCATGTTATTGCCCCGAGGTCTTGAATTCATTGCGATGTCAAGTCAAGGGCTTGTCGATAAACTATATAAAACAAAGAACGCTAATTATAAAAAAGACCTGTATTCTCTTTCATCAAATTAAGCAGCAATTGTTTTGCTATTGACTCTGAAACAAAGCCAAAAGTAATAAGTCAGAATCAAGTAATAAGTCGTTTCCAAAAGGGAATATGTATTTTTCGACTTTTTTTTCAGAATTTTGAAAGTTAAATTTCGGATTGAAATGAATGGTCCAAAGTGAAGTCTCCTTTAAGGGTCTGAACTACATTTATGTTAGTGCCTCTCAGATGTGAACCGAATCGACTGTAAAAGTCAGCAACAGGGACATGCAATGCGTGTGTCCACGGGTCGTGCCCGCAGCTCCCTGCGTGAGCTGGACGGCGGTGAAGCTCACTCGATGCGTTGTCATCAATGTCCATTTCTTCTTTGACATCTCCGCGGGTTTCTACACAATTTCATTATCATTAATACCATTACCTGCGAACCGTATGGTGTGGTTGTAATATAGGTAGTGGTGCGCCATTTTTGGAATGGTCAAGAGTTTGGTTTCAAAATTCGGTTGTAAGGTGCAAAACGAAAAAAGCATGACCACCTTCAGCGAACTTGTAGGGTAGGTCCACTTACGGAACTGTTTCATTGCCATCAAGGAATGTTGCCTCTTATAATCTAAAAATTCCTTTCCAATTTACCTGTCCCAGAATTCTAAGAGCGGAATTGTAATGGGAGTTGGGATGGAACCCTTACCCCTTATTATAGAACTGAAGAGGTTTGGGTCTCCCTCGCGTTGATGAGGAGGGAGAGCGCGAGATGGCTCGGGGCGTTGCCTTCGCCTTGGCCTGGGAGCGCCCCTGCGCAGCCCCGACCTCGTCCCCGCTTGCCCCCTTTTCCGCTCGGCTGCCTTCTCACCTGCCCCCTCCGCTCGCCACCCCCTCACCCACACCTCTGCCTCTCGGCTGCGTGAGAGCTGCAGGGTCTGCGCTCCGCCCTGCCCCACCGCTGCTGGCGCCCGCCCCCGAAGGACAGATCCAGCCCCGCTCTGTTGCGCGCCCCTCCGCCCGCTCCGCGCCCTCCGTTCGTCACTACATTTCCCGCTCCACCCATGCTCCTCCACTCGCTCCGCCCCCTCCCGTCCCTCCACCGAGCCCCCGCCCCGCCCATCACCGCCCCGCCCCCCGCCACGCACTCCCGCCACGCACTCCCGCCACGCACCCCGCCCCGCCCCACGCCCCGCCCCACGCCCCGCCCCACGCCCCGCCCCACGCCCCGCCCCACGCCCCGCCCCACGCCCCGCCCCACGCCCCGCCCCACGCCCCGCCCCACGCCCCGCCCCACGCCCCGCCCCACGCCCCGCCCCACGCCCCGCCCCACGCCCCGCCCCACGCCCCGCCCCACGCCCCGCCCCACGCCCCGCCCCACGCGCCACTCCACGCTCCGCCCCCGCTCTGTCCTCCCTCCCCCTTACGCCCTGCGCCCAACCGCCCTCTCTCCGCATCCGCTGCACCTCGTCACGTCCTCCGCCGGTTCATCCCGTCCGGTCAGCTGCGTAAGGGTCGCCTCCCCCTGCGAAGGGCGAGGGGCGTCGGGGGGGGGGCGCCTGGATCGATGGATTAATTAGCCCCCGCCCTCAGCCGAGGGGGCTCGTCCGCGCTCCGCTGCGCCGGGCGTCACAGCGCTGCGCTGGCAACTCCGCGCAGCCACGGCTCGCGGCCCTGGTGCCGCACGCGCTCAGCGCTTCTCTTTTAGGACAGGACAGGTTAGCAACCGAAAGAAAAGTAAGAGTAACTAGCGAGAACTATATATTCCTTCAAGACTCTCTTATTCTCCGTCACTTGTTCTTTATGTCACCTTGTAATTGATTACAATATAATAAACCCTTGTCAATACAAACTATTCTTATTTAACTTGCTGAACAAAGAGGTACGCCCGTGTAAGTCACTCGCTGAGAATATCAAGTAATTAGTAATTTCATATACAGTTGCAGATTCTACGGACTTTGAACATTTGGGGTAGAATCGTGAAGTGTCGAACCAGCAAAAATGTAATGAAATGGTCAAGAAGATCTCATCCTGTAGAGTACGGTGTGGGGGAACGTTTATTTGAGGCATTTGGCCTCAATATTTTAGTTTTTAAGCCCCTAGAACGCTTCGTGTACGAGTTATTTAACGATATAAATTCAAAAATCCTTACGAGCGTTGAGGGTTGCATTTGACATTAATATTTAAATGTGTTTTTTTCAATAAATCTTTCACATTTTTAAAGTTAAAGTGCAGTTCGTCGCGTCCCCGTGAAATTCTCTTTCTTTATTTATAAATATTGGTTGCGTGTGAGAGCCGCAAAGGGAAGGTATACTACTGAAATAATATTGGTGACGATGCGGGAGATACTAATCATTATTAGTAATACTTTGGGATTAGTTCTCTTCTTTTGAATGAAACGCTTAGTTGATGACCAGCCCGTCATATAGCTGAGGCAGATTTGGGCAAGTCCCTCGCCATTTTTTATTTTCAATTTGCTGATTCGACTGCAATCCCACACGTTGCTTCACACAATTCGTAGGATACGGGAAAAGTCTGGTAAGGAAATATGAGGTACGAGAGGGAGGCACAAGAAATCATTTTGAGAGAGAGAACTACATCTCGCCAATGGACTGGTTGTATTAGAAGAGCGAAAAGTAATATATAATAATAATGTGCTGTGTTTCATGACCATCTGAAGTGGAATCCATTGCGTGGTTCATGGGTATTGGTCAATTAATTGAAATATCTGTCAGTTAGCCAAAGTTTCGGAGTTTTATTTCTCCATCCTCATGGCTGAACACATTTACAAACAGGGTTAGATGTATACACTAATTACTATGGTTCATTACACTATGTACACACACAACTACACAATGTATAAAAAACTAATTAAATTAATTGTATGCAAGTGTGCTCGAAACACATTACCAAAAACAATTTTATGTATATAAATCCAATACCAAACTTAACTTTTTTATTAGTATTAAATTAAAATGCAAACGACACATTGCAAGGTATGTGCAGTGCAAATACAAACGACAAACAGCAAGGTATGTGTCGTTTGAATTTGCATTACAATAGCCGTCATCCCTGCTATTGTCACAGTCACACCTCATCTCCCTATACGAAACCAGCTTAAGTGGCTCAGGGCATCGCGTGATGTAACTGGGGTGCTTCGGACCGGGAGCCTCTAGAACTCCAGACCCTACAGTGACTGTATTTTCGACACTAGCTAGATAGCTACATCGAATTCAGATGCTGTGTGAACGAGAATTCTAGCGGCCGGCTGATCTGGTCAGTAATTTTCCATGGTTTCTGCGACCAGGCGTATGCCGGAGCAGCACCCTGACAAATGGGCACGGATCGCACGCGATCATTCTTTCCTCTTACTTGTTCTATCCGCCCCCCTTATTTACACACACACACACTTGCATGCTCTACACTACCACACATGCCGGGAGCTTGTCCCGCTAGGACGATGCCTCACTGGTGGTCGATACCTGGTTGGGGAAAATCCCCTCAAGACGATGGGTTTACAGGGGTCAATTGTACAGTATCTCCTAAAAGAGCCAAAATCCTTTTCCAAATAAAGTTTAGTACAATCAAGCGACCTCATTTTTGTGAAAGTGCCTTCTTTCTCGCGAATCTAACGGTATTTTCAGAATTGTTATTTGGGGAAGTAACAAGTAGATTCGAATAGCAGTTTGAGTGGTAAATGCTGAGCACAGTTGTTTTGTGGAATGAGAAGTGTCTTTGCCTTCCCTCTCCCGCATCGGCGTTCGAGAGTTAGCGCTCCTTGTGTGACTACGTCGGGTGCTGCCGCAGCGGTGGAAATTGAATCACTTTCCTGCTTACATTCGGTGCTTATCAAATGTAAACACTCTTCTGGTAGTACAGATAACGATAATTGCCCATGCCATTGTTCAGAGGTGAAAGAACCATTACAACAAAAGATTTATCATGATATTTTCTCGCAAGCGGACCTCCTCCCAAAACAACAGAAGAAAGCTCAATTGGCTTCAAAGTAGACTCACTCAGAAGAAGGTACCTAAATGCAGTGAAACATGCTACGGTAGGAGTTCATTTTCCTAGCAGGGTCCCCGACTGTACATTAAGAGTCCATTCGCTTTGTACCGTATTGTTTCATGTAAACGAGGCGAAGAGCCTGAAGTTGTACGTGATTCAAGAAAATGACAATACAAATAGCTTATCTCCTGCTCGTACAGCGGGCCAGTAAGTAATGGCTTTCTTCTTTCGGATGTCGGATACCAGATTCCAGTAAAGTTATTTCTACATCGAACTATTTGGAAAGATAAAATATGCACATTATGCATTATATGAACGACCATATCAAAATAATGGTTACACGTAAATACAGGTTACGTGCACTACATTCGGACCACATTTCGTTCTTAATCACACACCAAATACTCCCACAGCATACTCCCAGTACCAAACCTCCTCCCCCCCCAATTGCGCAATTCCACGCAATATGGCATCCCTGACTCCAGACTATCTTACTCTCATCATCTTTAGCTTACCCAACAATAGGACTTTTGCCGTTACACTCGATATCCATCATTCCAATCCGAAAGCAGTGAAGGCAAGGCTATCTCAAGGCTCTCTGTTATTCTTCACCCTCTATAATATTTACGTAGCCGACCTTACGAAACATAATATAAAAACTGCCCAATTTACGGGTTATACGTCTATATATTCATCAGGTCCCACCATCTAATATTTAAAAATCAATGTTTGTTCGTATTTGAGGCGCTGCCGTACCGTTCATCCGATTGCGATTAAACTTTCCCAACTTATTGCTTCCACTTGCGCGAAGAATCTATAATAGAATAGAAATTTGTCGTACATAGTGTGACCACGTCGGGTGCTGTCGCACATAGATTGGCGTTGATGATGATTTTATGCGGTTATGCTGAGTTAAGAGCTCCTGAACAGAAGCTCTACGCTACCCGCCGCACTCTCAAGTATCAAGTGCACCTTCGCTGCATATTATGCCCCTGCGATGTGAAATATCGGCAGGAATTTTTACTTGAACGTTATCTCGGGCAAGTAAATTAAATTTCTCCAAGATAGCGTCATAGCGAATGCATGTCCAAACTTGAGAAAGAACGTTTTAACAATACGATACTTGACAACCATGTCCAAACCAGAACATAGAACAAACCCAAACTCGGTAGAAAATCTTTCATCTATTAACATATCCGCAGAGCATAGCATAAAACGTGATTAACAAACACATGACCAATAGCGTGTGATGAGTAATTCATTGCAATAGCGAAGCTTTGCTGGATCCACTAGAAAAAATTAAAAATCAATCTTCAGTGGGTTCCCAACGTTCATCTGGAACACTGTGTCTTTTAGAGGAAAAAAATTCAAACACCTCTAGTCCATAACAATTAATTTGATGAAATATCAAAATATTATTGCATATTGTCTTTATCGAATCCATCTGCTGATTTATCTATTAAAAATTTAAATTAGTAATAATAAAACAATCAAATGTACTACAATAAAATTATTTAAATTAATGTTTAAATGTAGAGATAATATGAATAAGAAATAAAAACTAGTGGTGCTACAGATTGGCACAGACTTTCCCGTATTAGTTTTCTATTTCCTTGGGTCTTCGCTAGCTATTCGGAATTGTCACAAACTCTTTCTTGCCAGCTGTCATCTATCACCGCCAAAAGTATATTTGTTTGTCATTTTCTTAATTTTTCGGTTTCCTATTGGTAGAACGGAAACATTAATTTTAGAATATTAAAGAACACAAAAACCTAGTCATAAATGGCCATTTTCGTTCAAAAATTATGATCCGTTTAAGAGAAAATGGCGTTTTAGCGCTACTAAAAATGCGAAATTTGAAGCTCATTTTCACAGAAAATGTTTGAGTTTTCAAAATACTTTATTTGAAGTTATTTGAAGCACTTACTCACAAATATAATATTGTATACAAATTACTGGCAATGTGCGTATTAAAGATGTGAGAGATCTTTCAAAAAATTACAATTATGTAATTTTTGAAAAAAAAAATAATAACTCAAAATAAACTTTACGCTATACTAAAGAGTATAATTAGCACTATCCGTTAGAAAAGTTTGAAGAAATAAATTGCAGCCATATATGAGAAAATGGCGTTTGAGCGTTTCTGAAAATGCGAAATTTGGAGCTACTTTTCACAGAAAACGGTTGTGTTTTCAAGAAACTTAAATTGACATTCGTTAAAGCACATGTACTCGTAAATATAATAATGTGAAAAAATCGTCGCTAATGTAAATATTATCGATGTGAGAAACGTGAAAAAATTTACATTTTTGTAATTTTTGAAAAAAACCAATCTATAGAGCAATATGGCTTTTATGTCATCTGATAGAGTACATTTACCACTATCCCTACCAAAAGTTTAAAGAAAAAATTTGGAGTCGCTTTTGAGAAAATCTTGTTTTTGTATTTTTTTAAAAATTGCACATATTGCACGCAATAATGCACGAAAACTACTAAAATTGTGAAAAACATTTACATGACCTTTATGAAAGAACTCACTTTAGAGAACACATTTTATTTGAAGGAAAAATCTCTATCTTCAATTTTGTAGTTGGAGAAAGACGCCGAAAAAAAGTCAAACTTTTACAATTTTTGAAAATTCACAGTTATCCGTGAAAATCGGACCTATGCTATATCAATAAGTGAATTTTACTCTATTCATACAAGAAATTTAAAGAAAAGAATTTGGAGTCGTTTTTGAGAAAAGTTTGAAAATCCCCAGGGGGGCTTCATATAAAGTATCTCCAAATTTTGAAGAATCTTTTTCAAAATCTCAAAGCTTTGACTAGAATGAGATCGAACCGGGCAATATCCATTTTGGAAGAAATCGTATGCATGGTTTAGGCGCTAGCAATGTTCACAGACGGACAGACAGACGGACGGACGTTTTCCTTTCAATTGGTTTTTCGGTATCAAGGACCTAGAAAACAGGATTTCTGGCTACACCACGTGTTAGGAGATTTTTTTTCTTAATTTAGCAACTGGTTTTATTCACTTCTTCGTTTTCACGGCCCGGCAATTAATTTTTTTCCGCCGAAAATTGGCCATTTTTTCGTGCAGCATCACGTAACTTTCCCTATACTATGTATATCACTCCGTGTATACGTACGTATACGGGAAAGTAGTAATCACATAAACCCAAAATTAATAATAAATAAAAAAACTAATGAGATGGTTGAGGCTGGTGGAGTTTTAACAATTTGTCAATATCTATTTCCAACTTTGTAAACATCAATCGCCATGTCGAGTAATGCGTGGTCTGTTCCTCTTTTTGGCAGTAAATTAGACACTTTAAGCAAACATGAACATCTTTCTGTTGAAAAAAGTTTTGCATATTATTAAATACGGATTCTTTCTTTGTATTAGTTTCCAATTTTTTCGCAAATAATAAGAAAAAGAGACTGGGTCTGCTGTAGATGTCTTACCTCCACTCGTGCGAGCAACATTTCTAAACTAAATTTTATAAAAGATTAATATAGTAGATATTTTTAAATAGTTCGATGTTGATACGGTAGGTACATCGCGGTCGCCCCTCTTGACTACCTCAATCAGTAGCGAATTCTGCCAAACACCGCGTATACCGGCGATATACCTATTAATTCGAAGTATATAAGAAATGTTTCTTGAGTTTGGTAATTCCCTAAAAAGTTATTCAGATTTTGACCGTCTTTAAAACAGATGCGAAAAAATGCCACTGTTTTGCTAACACGAACCTGTCGTCTGCATTAGTAAGTTTCTGTGCTGTGAAGTACGTGATAATGAGAAGTTTCAATGAGTTCTTATTGCTGCCCAGAGAATTCGCTAGCGTAGGGGAGGCACCGCATGCCAACCGCGATAACCTCGCGTTCATGTTTCAAGTGGGGAGAGAGGAGGATGCGCGGCTGGACGTTGAACATTGTGGTGAACAGTCCTTCCCTGGTCGTTCGTAAGTTTTGCTTCTCTCAAGTTAATGTGCAAATGGAGTATGTTAATAATCCAGAAGTCGGTGGTTCCAGTAATTGTCTTATAGAACAATTATTAAGGACGGAATTTCATAGTTTTGGGTTTTCATAAAAGCTCTAAATTAAAGACAACGGTAGACCCACACCAGAACTTCAAGGTTTGACAGCAAAATGGCAAGACAGGAAGCGGAAATACAGCAGATACTTGCGTACTTAAGGCCAAAGAAGGGTTTTAACAATTTCCCAAAGGGTTTTAACAGTTTCCCTTTTAACGAAAACTATGACAGAGATAGCTTCCATAAGGTGCGATATACTTACAGTTCGATTTTTCTAACTTTGCCCCACAAGGGCTGTCTTCACAATGGAATATGTCACGGTATTTCGCGTCTTTCTCAGTCGAGCTGCTAGATATCGCATGATCGCGACCTTATCAAGTAGCGCTTGCGATCAAGCGACATCTAGAGCTAAGACGCGAAATGCCCTGTGATATTCCATCGTGTCCATAGGAGATTGAGCGGCAAAGTTAGAAAAATCTATGCACTATGCAATAATGTCAAAATTCGCAACTGACCCCAATGCCCCCCCCCCCTCATGGAAGACTCCAGCGCCTACTGGAGGGTGGTGTCGCCCCCGTTGGGACTCTGAGTTATTCCTACACAAAATCGACAGCTGGGCAGCGAAAAGCACAATGAAAATCAATCAGATTGAACAGGAGCCAAAATATTTCCCTGAACACCTTACACCACCACACATCCCCTTTAACATTGGACCAAGAACCTGCACAATAGCACCCTCACAACCAAGCCAGAAAATACCTTTATTTAGATACCCACCACAGTTAAAAAATTTCGCATAAATAATAAACTAATAGCAAACATTAAACTACTCTAACTTAAACCAATAATCAAAAACTCTGCTAATTATAATAATGCCGCAATGCCCAATATGGATCAGCGTTGTCAAATCAAGTATCTAAAAACTCCAATTGGTCCCAAATCAGTTCCTCTGCACCGTCGCGAACGCTCCAAATTTTATTTTATATATATTTATTTATTTCATTGGCTTTAACCTTGATTATACGCCATTATACAATTATGTACATCATTAATCAATGAAACAGTCAGATCAATACAGTTACACAGAAATATAAAAATACAAAAACAGAAATTACAAAAACACATTAATTACAAAAAACAACATAAAACTAACAAAACTTTTAGTACATTTACATTACACGTTCACAGGTCATGTTACAATGAGTTTTCAAAAACCATGACTTTTAATAGCATTCTATTATGGAAACTTAATTATACACCAGTATACAGGTATGAAAACATTAATGAATGAAATGGTCAAATCAATACAGTTACTCAAAAATAGAAAAATTATAAAAGCACAAAAACACATTAATTACAAAAAACCTAGTTAAATAAGTTAAATATTAATTTATTATTTTCTTTGATAAATAGTTTAAATGCTCAGATATTCACCTTATTCACATTCAAATTAATATCAGTTATCTTTTATTCAGTTTAGTTATTCAATTTAGTTTCAGATACAACAAATTCATTCAAATAGAGCAAATGTCTTAAGTTACTTAAAGACAGATTTAAGAAAATGAAAAAATTATTGATATTGTTTCGATCATTTAGTCTCAATAGTTCCAGGATGTTTTGATTTTTTACCACATTGTTTCTTAATGGATCATAAATTGGGCAGAGTTTTATAATATGCTCTAATGTTTCCTGTTGATTGAGATTGCATACCATACACCTTTCTAGATTCCGATAGTTCATAGGTTATGTTCTTGAATTTTAGTTTTACGGTGTTTAAACCAGCAAGCCTAATTTGTGCCATTATTTTGATTTGTGCTAATGGTATTTTCGAGTATAAGTATGGTTCACATTTAGGGGATTCTGTATCTTTTATTAATTTGTAAATTGGACTGTAGGATGAGAATGCTACTCTGTTTAGATCCTTTTGAAAGGCATTATCTGCGTACAGGTTGCAAATATGAGAAATAGTCATCTCAATCTTACTCGAGCAAACAGCTGATCGCTACCAAGGAACTCGAGGTTGGTTTTCAGAATATTAACCGAGTTATATTTTCGATTATGAGTATTTTCGGATGTGTTACTTAGATTGTTTAATAGTATATAACATTGTTTTGGGTATCTATTTTTAGGCATTTGTATCAATTTCGTAAAATAAGTAGTAAATAAGAAATAATAAATAAAAATAATAAATAAAAATATAATAGAAAATAAAAATAAAATAATAATAGAAAATAAAAATAAAATAATAATAGAAAATAAAAATAAAATAAGAATAGAAATAATAAATAAAGTAAATATAGAAATAATAATAATGGCGACCCGCGTGGAGTGGAAGAAAAGACCTCGTGAACCTAAAGGCCCATCCACAAGTTACGTAATTCATATTGGGAGTTTGTTGAAAACCCTCTCTTTTCGCTGTAACGCGTGTTAGAGCATAACGCCCACAATTAATTACGTAACGATTGCGACAGCAGCTACTCCATTTACAATAAGTTAAAATTAAATATATAACAACAAAAAATTGTATTAATTTTATTTGTGTTGTGTATTAACATTTATAATAATTAAACGCAGAATTAGTTGGCGATTCTGACTGCATCTGACTTTAAGATTGGGGACTATTTTTGAGCCAAGAAAGGACGCATATGTAAGAAAATATCTGGCATGCCGTGCACATCTATCGCTGATGATGAATGGGCAAGAGTCTACTGTACCAATTTATTGGATTCCAGAATATACTACAGATCAGTTTTGAATATTTTCTTCGTAATCTAAGAAATTCAATCAATGTACGATTGATGAAAAAATGTTTCAATTTGCAACAATTTATACACTTTTTAATTTTTTTAAAAATTTAATTTGTTAACATTTTAATGTTTAGTATAAGACTGAATAAAAGGAATTATTTCATCAGCAAATTTAGAATTTTTTTTTTAAAAAGAAATATCACCGTTTCGTGATACTAACCAAAGCCCCCTACCCCTGTTTAACGTAGCGTAACGCTGCCTCAAACTCTTCCCCCACTAGTGTTACGTAATATATGGACGCCGCCAAATGGCGGTTCGCAGCGCTCAGGTTGCAGGGGGAGGGGTTGAGGTGGTCTCACCCTCGGTCCCATGGGCCCCGCAGCTCCAGCAGATGATGAAGTGACATGTTGAACGTCAATAACCAACATCAAGGTGAAAATCGAACTAGAGCCTTGCGATTTAAAATTTCGACATTCAATTAAATGCGACGTTCCACATTCAAAAGGATACATGGAGACTGATCGAAAGCACACGTTTCCGAAAATACTCCAAATTCTGTATTGCATTTTTTGAAGAATGCTAGATCCAGTTGATGCGCTAGATCAAGAGCATCAACTTTTGATGTATCTTGGGTGAAACTACTCGTTACCGTTTCTTTGATAGAGTGAGTAGGTGAGTTGCTCTCTGTGCTTTGGGTAGTACATTTTATTGGTATAATCAAAGGTGATTTTTTATCGCATTCACTTAAGTAATTTAATAACAGTTTGGCTTTAATAGAAGGCGCCAAGGACAGCTCGAAAGCGGAACGTCTCAAAAAAGGAGATTAGTGGCAACGAGTTCTTGCACTCTGCTTTCCTGATTATACTCCATCGCCGTACCGCGGTGGTCAGGTTCCATATAAATAGCAATTATTCTGCGGTTGGGACTAGCACCAGGAAAGTCCTGAGCACGCGAGGCACATTTCCTCGTCTCAGGGCGTTCGGAGAACTTCGGAATAAATTCTAGTTTTCCTTGGTGATTAAAATATATATATACAGTTACAAAAATTTGCAAACTTTTTTCCTGCTTTCTTTCTTTTGTTTCATTCCTCTGTTGAGGAAAAATCTCTTGGTCCCGTGCGCGGGATGATGCTCTTGGCCTGGCATCCGAGACAGATGTGCCTTCCGTATACCTGATTTTAAATTGTATCATCTTGTAGTGCTATTTTTATAACTTTACCCCTAGTTGTCGCATGATCGCAAGCACTGCTTGATACGATTGCGATCATGCGATATCTAGCAGCACGACTGAGAAAGACGCGAAATACCGTGATATATTCAATCATAGAAACGGGCCTTGAGGGTCAAAGTTACAAAAATCGCACTATAAACAGAAAGTTTCGTGTATGATACATTTTTGGGCACCGATTTTCTCACTTCAGATGTCATTTAATTTCCGTATCCCCCGGAACTTTTTTTCTGTTAAGAGGAACTCCAACATAGCAATATGTACAGACCCCTGATGTGACGCGGTATCACTCTGTAGCGGGGCAAAATTTTCAAAGTCGCTTACCTCAGCGATCGAAGGCGAGGCTGTGGGAAGCTTCGACGCTTTCCTGCAGAGGAGTTTTGAGAGGTTTCATGGACATTGAGCTCGAATCAAGGCTTCGGCAAGTGGGAAGAATGGCCACCTTCCGCACCTACAGAGATGCTACCGAAAACACAAAAAACAACGAAACGGGCATCAGAGTACCTACTAAAAAAAGACGTGAGTCGAAATGACACCTGTTATGGTTTCCGAAAAACGAAGTAGCCGTCGGTAAGACTTCACCCGGCAGTGCTCTCGTTTTACGAGCATTCTACAAGCGCTGATGGGTAAAAGTTGACGGTGCGTAAGAATGGTAAACATTTGGAGCGGTTTTTGAGAAAATTTTGAAATTGTCTGGGGGACTTCTTGTAAAGTAACCCCATGTGTTGAAGAAAATTTTTCAAAATCGCGGCGCCTCGAGTGGAACCAGAACGACCGGGGAATATTCATTTTGGAAGAAATCGTACTTATGGTTTAGGCGCTAATGTTGTTCACAGACACCGGACAGATGGACAGACGGACGTTTTGCTTTCAGTTGGTTTTTCGGTATCGAGGACGGAAAAAAAACAGAATTTCTGGCTACACCACGTGTTAGAGGATTTTTTTCTAAATTAAGCAACTGGATTTATTCACTTTTTTGTAATCATAGCCCGGCAATGAAAATTCGCCGAAAAATTCTGCCAAAATTTGTTGTTTTTTTCGCGCAGCATTACATAACTTTCCCTATACTACGTATATTACTGGGTATATACGTATGTATACTGGAATGTAAAACCCGTGGTGCAGAATGACAGAATGTCTCCCGTTGTGGGTGCCAGAGGTGTGCCGACAGGCACCCAGGGAGGTAAGTCCGCGTCTTCAGAGACAGAGCCGGAGGCTGCCGGAAAAATCTGCCGGCAAGGAGAACTCGTTCTAGGTAGATTTTTGAGGTGTTGCTAGGCGCAAGATGCCGATGCCTGCTTTGCCTAAATTAATAGAGAGATAGGTTTTCGCCTATTATAGGTATACAAGCGCGAAGCCTCTAGGACTGAGAATCCACAGCCTCAGAATCGGACCTGAGAATTTGCCGTGTAGTAAACGCTAGAATCAGAGTATAGATTCGTAGTGGCCCCTCGCACGGCCCCTCGTTGACTGAGAACTTGACAATCAGCCACATTTTTGTGAGCTACTCGGACTGAATTTTGTGAACCATCAATTCTTGAAGTATCGAGTCGCTACTACGACACGAGAGAAGAACTAGAGTGTCGTAAAGTTCAAATGAGTATAATAGTATTCATTACATGAAGACATACAATATTTCTCTCTACGCCTAACGAAAATCTAATAATTGTATCTAGATTCTATTTCTGTCGTTTCTCATACTTGTGTTAGGTCTACAAGAACTCTTCCCTCATCCGTTTTTTGAAATGAAAAATTATAATAATAATAATAATAATAATAATATATATTATTATTATTATTATTATTATTCCACTACATCACGACTAAAGATTATTATTATTATTATTATTATTATTATTATTGATTGTACAATTCTCTCATATGTCGTGTGAATATATATTCTCCTTTTCAAAAATTACTTATATTCAAGTCTTTCTGAATTTGATAACTGTCAGAACTGTTGTGATTAAAACATGCACTATACTTACGGGTATGACGATCCGCTAATTAGTGGCCACTAAGCAGATGATGTGCTCGGAAACATCGACCAAATGAAGTCAAAAATTCCTATGGGTAGCTTCAGACCAATATTTATTTCATGTTTGGAACTTGGAGGAGGCATGTACCCTGTCGCCTCGCGCTGCAAAGACCCAACATGCGAGAATGGAGCAATCGACAGAAAGACGAGCAAATTACATCTTCATACTTGGTTTGCCAAGTTCTTTTATGATTAGTTGAAAACCTGCAGTGTAATAGAGCTGAATCACAATAACCATCATCATAAAACTAGCTGCAGCCATCTTGTGAGGGGATTATACAATAGCAGTAAAAAGCAATAATATGAATATTCTTATGCAGTTTGTACTCCTCCATACGTCACTTACATTTTTCTTTGACTATAAAAATAAATTAAAAAATAAATTAAATAATTGATGTCTCAAGTTCCATTTTCACCTTTAGCCTTCGCATTACACTCATAACTCTTTTGGAGCATCATGTAACAACGGTTGTGAGTCAGTTTCAGTTACTTTCTGTGCTGGTTCCATTATTTTCTGTGCTTCATACTTGGATTGTCAACTTCTTTTGTGATTAGTTGAAAACCTGTAGTGTAATAAAGCTGAATCACGATGACCATCATCATAAAACGAGCTGCAGGTAATGTGAGGCGATTATATAATAGGAGTAAAAAAATAATACGAATATTCTTATGCAGTTTGTTCTCCTCCGTACGTCACTTACATTTTTCTTTGACTATAAAAAATAAAATTAAAAAATAAATGAAATAATTCTCTGGCCACGGGATAAAAGTTCTTAAGTAAAAATCTTAGTTTGGAGAAAACAAGTGTTAGATTATTGAGCCAACGCTTTTTCCTACGCCCAACGCTATTTCCCCATGCTTTTTTGTCGTTAAGGAGGCAACCTTTGAATTCAGTCGTTTTACTAAAATAAAATATAGATACTTCACTTGTAGTTTCAGTACTTAACTCAATTTCGCCAAAAATTGACTTAAGAACTTTTACCCCGTGACCACAGAATTGAAGTCTTAAGTTCCATTTTCACCTTTAACCTTCGCATTACACTCGTAACTCTTTTGGAGCATCATGTAACAGCGGTTGTGAGTCAGTTCCATTACTTTCTGCGCTGAAGAAATTGCGTGATGTAGTGCGGTGCTAACACGCTTAATCGAATCAAGCGCCGACGCCAATGCGTCTGGAGCAATTGGTCGCGTCCTGCGGCGGCGGACTTCGCCCGCGTGGGCGTGGTGAAGGCGCGCGGTGACTCATGGAGTCCCTAGATACAGAGAGTAGCGCATTCCATTGTTCCACTGATCCCGCCATTTTATATCCAGTGGTCAGGATAATTGGAACAGTGTGGTATTACTGTATGTTGAGAATCATGAATCTACCCCAAACTAATGTTAATATTCTTAAAAATCTTCATAATGTCACCAATAGTCATAATTAGAGACCGGAAAAATGTGTAGTATAAATATGTATGAAAACAGTAAGAATATGTAAATAAATTTGTACAATCGGATATAATATGTAATATTAAAATTCTGTAATTAAAAACCATTTACAAAGCAAGAAATTACATTTAGAAAAACTGCTTACTTTACATCATACAACTTTCTGGACAGTAGTAAAAGGTTTATCTACTGTAATCTAGGACCGTAGTTTAGCAACGGGACTAATAGCAATAGAAGCCATCGCACAAACTGGCGAGATCTACGACCAGCAAACATACTGTGTAGCATCTTCATCGAAGTGTTACATGTCGGCGATCGCAAATTTTTCTCGGAAATTTAGGTTGCAGTTCACAAAATGCGGTGTCAATGATATTTTGGACTCCTAGATTTCCCCAATAATGTAGGGAAAATGCTGATTTAAAAAAAATATATATCTTTTCACAAACAAATATGGAATTAAATTAAAAATAAGTAAATATATTGTAAAAAAAGAAAAAATATGTAAAATGTGTAATGTAGTACTGAATATGTAAAAATATGTAACGAAAAAATTCGATATTGTGTTAGGAGAGCTAAGATTACAATTTTGAGAACGGTAAGTAGAAAGACAAAATATATGTAATTACATAAAAATCCGGCCTCTTCAGTTCCTAACTGCTGCCTGACGGGGCTCCTGACTGGGCTGTCGGGTGAGTGGATATTAAATGGCGGCGGTTGCACTGCTCTCTGTATCTGGGGACTCTAGTGACTCACAGTGGGCAGCGGAGGCAGCGCAGCGGAAGGACGCGCGATCGCTGCAGCAGCAGCGCTTTGGGGACGCTTTGTGCCGAGTCACGCGCTCCGGACTCGGCGCGCCGCGGGCCGCAGCTGCCGCCTCAATTAGCACCCACTTATCATTAGTTCGCTCCGACCTGTTTTGCCCTTCCTTTTGCCCTGGCTTACGCAACGCGCCCGTCCTTCGGCTGCCTGCGATCCAGGGCTCGCAAGCTCCGACTTGCTCACGGCTCTGAGCTGTTGTGCGACTAGAGATTTGTGAAGTGGTCGTCAGTTATTTCTGCGATGAAATACGCAGGTTGTTATGTAAGGTGCGAGTTTTAAGGAGAATGTGGGGATTCCCCCGCTTACTGTTCCGTAGAATAAATCCCCTTCTCCCTCTGAAGAACAGCGAGGGGGAGCAGTACTTCTATCGTTTCTAAACAATTGTCCCCCTCTTCATACAACACGTTATGGAAAGATACCTATAAGAAACCAACGACACAAATCTCCATAAGTGAGCTATTGATAGGTGAAGAGAAACCATCCTGGTCTGCTGCGGGTCTAATGAGCAGCTTATGAAAAGAAAAGTTGGAAATTCTATCGTGTAACCCGCATCATGCGTTACACGTACGTTGTAATCATGTGCAACCCTGAAGCGATGTTTCCTTGTCTCTTAAAATAAGCCTTTCGTGCCCAGTGGGACACAAATTATTTCTTTTGTGTAAATCTGAAAAATGAGCCCGTTTTGGGCGTTCTATTCTACTTTTGGAGGATGCCTCCACTCTTGAACACGGGGTGTCAGAAACGTAGGATGTTGATTTTCTGTAAGAAGCTATTCTCACTTTTAAAACTAGTTTCAAAAGTACGGAATGTTCTCTGAAGTATAACTAGTTCGTACATAATATTCTTAAAATGAATGGTAATTATTATTATTCAGTATGAAGGTGTTTCTTTCTTTCATATTTAATTAGTCAGTCGATTTCAGCCGAACCTGATATGAATAATTTGATGAATGGGTAATGATAGTTTGTGCCAGTTTTAGCGGACAGCACTATCGACCTTCTGCGCATGCGCAGATGCACTACAGTGATGCGAAACTTGAACTCCGCATGGCAAGAAGATCGATTGTACTTTAACGTTCGAGGTGGCACAAACTCCCTGATAGTAGGGATTTTTTGCCACCTCGAACGGTACGCACTTTCGATCTTCTGCTCATGCGCAGTTCAAGTTTCGCATTACTTTAATGCATCTGCGCATGCGCAGAATATCGATAATGCTTAACGTTCGAGGTGGCACAATCTTCCCATAATTTAGGGAAGAGGCGAGAGAAGCTGACACGAAGCGCTTCGCCCCCCACCAATTCGTGGCCTGCGTGGACCGCGCGGGAATTGAACGCCAGGAAGGCGAGAGGGAGGTGTACGACTCGACCACTTCACCATGGGTGGAACCCTGTTCCAAAGAATTTCTTTAACATTCATTATTACTAGCGAGCGGATTTCTGTGATTTTGCATATTTTTGTCCGTTGCTTTAGAGTACAGCTAAGTGAAATTTCGTTTATTTCGTTAGAATAATGATGCTATGAAAATTAATATGTTTGGGCACATTTGGCCAATTTTTTTTCTGTAGACGCATATTCGTGTAATTTTAGGCGCATATTTTGCATTAATTCTAATAGACTTCTCTGTAAAATGTTCCATCTTTTCATAGAATCTATTTGTTTGTGAGTGTTCATGGATTCGAAAGAGCTTGTCACAGTTTGCGTTTTTCTGTTTTCTATAGACAATAATACAGTTATGCAAATGTAGGATATCTCTTGAAATCATATTTTTTAAATCAGGCAGAAGAAATACAAGACATACAGTGTACTTCACTAAGGGGAAAATTTATTTCAATTATTTCTCCCGCGAAGTAAGGTAGATTACATTATGCATGCACAAAAATATTTTTTTTCATTCCAAGCATTCTTCTCTTGAATTTTATCAAGTAAGGTTTACAGAGGAAATAAAATATTATTTATTTTGATTGCATATTAAAGTGCATATTTCAGAACATTGAGGTCATAAATGCATATTTTTAAAAGCATATTTCAAGATATTAGGGCATAAAAATCCTCTATCTAATTATTATAAATGATGTTTGTTACTGACAACTCTGACCAGGTGGTGCAATGTATTGTTGCGTTGATGCAAAGAGAAGAGTTTGAAAGTACAAGTGACATTTCATTTCCAAGTACTTCTTAGAACGCTGCGATTTCGAACGTACACACTAATGATACGTTTTGTTAACAAAAAACATCGATGTTTATGTGCTGGTTTAGTAACCTTGAACTTTAAATTGCAGCCCAACAAATTTCGAGCCCAATTAATTTGACAGTGGTCCAATTTATTGACATGTGATTAAGATTTAAGTAAAAAAAGTTTTAAAAAACCGTTTCCAAATACGAGGAAAGACATAGGAAATAGCAGGGCATTGGGGCAACCTCGGCAAGAGATATGTCTGTTCGATGAAGACAGTACAAATAACGTTCGTTTGGACCAAGCACGTGACTGGCTGTGATAGATCAGTTTTACATATTTTAACTTTACAACATTTAGATTATGAAAATTTTTCATTCACATAGCATAGAACACAAAACATCATTGCTAAAAATCATCAGCTTGAATATATCGATGTTTAAAACAGTGGCGTAGCTTCAGTTGGTGTCACCTGGGGCGAAGCTAATGGTGTCACCCCCCCCCTTAAATTGAGAATATTGTTGCATTATCTATTGCTGCATTGATTGTACATTATTTTATTAATAATACAAACACATTTGCACATGATAGTTATTTATAATTTATTTAAAAATTCGATGTAATTAAGAATAATTGCAGTGTAGTTGCAATTAAATCATAGTCTATGCTTATGATTTCAATGTATACTTATTAAATTAATCTAAATAATTTTTAACTACACCATAAAAATTATATAATTCTAACAATAAAATTTTCGAATTACTGAAACTAAGAAAACTAACTATTAATATTTAAAATTTGTAAGTAAATATTTAAATTCTATAATTCCAATTATAAAATAATTTAACTGTTGACCCCTAGAATGATGTCACCCAGGGCGCGCCGCCCCCTGCCCCCCCTAGCACTGGTTTAAAACATCGATTTTTCTACAAAAACGTCGATGTTTTAAAAACACCGACGTGGACGTCGCCTTCCTAGTACGCACGCTATCGTCAGAATGAAGGGACGCAACCCGCCGTCCATCGCCCCCAGCGCCTGGCGTTTCTGCGAAGGCGAGGGCGAGGGCGAGGGCGAAGGCGAGGGCAAAGGCGAGGGCGAAGGCGAGGGCGAAGGCGAGGGCGAAGGCGAGGGCGAGGGCGAAGACGAGGGCTAAGGCGATGGCCAAGGCGAAGGCGAGGGCGAGAGCGAGAGCGAATGCGAGGGCGAAGGTGAGGGTGAAGGCGAGAGCGAAGGTGAGGGCGAGGGCGAAGGTGAGGGCGAAGGCGAGGGCGAAGGCGAAGGCGAGGGCGGCGGCGGCGCGACAGAGCCAGACGTCGCGCCGGTGGAGAGCGGGTGACGCAACCCACGCGACAGCCCCTCCCCGCCCTTCCGCCCGGGCGCTGCACGCGCAGCTGAGCTGCGCTGGGCTGATGTGCGCGCGTTTACTCCTTGTGCAACATCCTGCGTCGCCCGACCTGTGCTCCTCACCGGAGGTAGCCCCCCTCCCCCCGCCCGTCAGGAATTAGATAACAGGGAGTTCTTGCCACCTCGAGCGTTAAGCGCATGCGCAGATGCACTGAAGTGATGCGAAACTTGAACTGCGCATGAGCAGAAGATCGATAGTGCTTTACGTTCGCGATGGCAAAAAACTCTCTAATATTAGAGAGTGAATGCCACCGCGAACGTTAAGCACTATCGATCTTCTGCGCATGCGCAGATGCACTAAAGTGATGAGAAAACTTGAATTGCGCATGAGCAGAAGATTGATAATACTTAACGTTCGAGGATGCAAAAACTCCCTATTTTTCTAGCCCGAATTCGGATCGCTCCTGAATCAACTGTTCGAAATGGGGTGAATTTGGCTCGAATGGATTGTTGAAAGTGGGTGTTATTGGTTACAACAGTGTGAAAACGCTCGGTATTTTGAACAAATGAAGCATTAATGTTGTATACGTGTGCGGCCGGAGTCATGTTCTGGACTGTCCGGGTGACCCAGCATCGAAGCCTGAGGTGCCGGCGTTTCGACCAACGTATCGCGGTCTTCTTCAGGGCTTTAGTGCTACAGCAGCCGGCGAGAGCTTCGACGCGGTGTCGCCGAAATCAAGACTCTGGCCGCGGAATCCTGCGACATCACTTAACACGCCTCTTCGGGGAGGATTCATACGAAACCTGTAATGAATTTGGAATACTGGTGACAGGCACTACAGCCCTGAAGAACTATGTTGGTCAAAACGTGGGCATCTCAGTTTTCGTCAAGGCGTTATCCGGACAGCCCAGATCAAATTAAACATTGATTTAACAAAGACACTATAAAACAATGATTTTTGTTAACTGTTAAAAAAGCATAATTAACATATGGGTCATTCCACGTAAAACCGGACAGAAAAAAACCTGAGGTGTTTCAAATTCTCTAATATTTTTTTTACACTATCTATTATGAAAAGTAAGAGACACGTATTTTTTTGTTTAGCCGAAAATACATTATTTTTGAAGTTACAATTATTGAAATATATTAATTTTTCTCCAATGTCGAGATGTTTAATAATTTTTAACTCCAAATGTATTGCTTGTAAAAACTTAAACTTGATCTCAAATTAAAGCTAAAGAAGCAATCTTTCAACAAGTGTTGATAAATAATTGCATATTTTTATATTGTGTTTTTTAAATTGTTTATAATTTTTAAAACGAGTTTTTTTAAGATGATTCCCATGATTTTTTGTTTTAAACTCGACGGCAATAAATTCTTTAGCCTTTCATCTCCATCTCTGCAAATTTTCAAAATGGCTTCTGTTTTAGAACTCATGTAAAAAAATAATATTCAACGGAGCGCAGAGCATTTTCTCGACCGCCGCGGCGCGCCGCTGCCATACCGCTTTGTCAATGCTCCCTGTGTCTTCCTCCACTGGACTTACGGCCTTGCGCAATACTGCCCACGCCCTTTCATCGATGTCAGCAAGTTGTTTACCACCCAAGGCAATGGCAGGAAGTCGACCAAGCAATACAAACATTGGGATCAGTTTACATCGAAGAGTGTGTGACACAGTGCAAATAATATCCTCGTTTGTGACGCGTGTGTGAGTGCCCGTGCGCTTCTTTCTTTCTAGGAAAATGACAAAAAATAATTGAAGATGTCAGGTACAATGAAGATACGCTTTGATTCATGTTTCAATCCTTTCAATCTAGAAAAGTATGGTAGAACTGAATGTAAAAATTTAAGACATGTAATACGAAGTATCCTTCAAAAGTTGGGCACACAATACTTACAAATTACGCTGAACTTGAAAATTTGTAACATATGCAGATGGAGAACTTCAAAACGGTTTATAAAATGAATGTCAAACTTCTAAAGGTACCATTGAAACATTTTCCAGCAAACCTGGTACAAGTCATCAGAGTAGAAATTCAGAAGAAGACAATAATTCGTAATTGAACATTGAAATGAGAGATAATGGTGATCAAACTCCTAGTGAAGAACTTTGATATAGAAGAGGTAGAAGAAGAACAAGAAAATGAATACATCATAGAAGAATTTAAAAAAAGATACAAAACTATGATGATGATAAAACTTAAAATTTTAGCGATTTTCGAAGATTGGTCTTTTCCTAAAGTTAAAAAAACATTTCGATACATCTACTCACATGATAACTGTTTGTAAAACAACTAGCAACAAAGGAATATTGTCAACCTCCACACGTGAAATCCAGAAGAGCTATCATCGCTTCTGTACACCAATATGTTGTGGCTTTTTATTGTTCAGATGACGTTAGCCGTATAATGAGTAAATAAAGGGAAAAAAATAATTTTATTTCAGTAAGAGAGAATGGGGGATATTCACAAACAAAAGAGGATTATACTGAGCAACATGAAAGAAACCTACTGGCATTTTAAAGAAAAGTTTCCGCATCTAAATATCAGATTTTCAAAGTTCGCTGAATTAAGACTGAAACACTGCATTTTACCACGACCTAACGGTACATATACAGTATGTGTTTGTGTATATCACGAAAACGACGAGTAAAGTTAATGTTTGACGGAGGAGGTTTCGCAAAGTTAACATATGATGTTGATGCATTGAAGGATTGTCGGTACTACCTAACAAACTCCAAGAGACAAGACAAGACACTCCAAGAGCTGACTATTACTTTAAAAAGTGTGACAAATGTCCTGGAATAGAACGACTTAAAATGTTGCAGGAAAAGTTTGAAGAGAGAATGATTGACAGAGTGACGTATCGGCAGTGGATTCACGTTGAACTATTCAAGTACATCATGATCCGATTACGACTCCCAAGAAGCTCTATGAGTGGTACAAAAACATACTGATTTTCTTCTTCACCAATGAAAATCATGAAGAAGAAAGAATTCACTTAAAAGTCATAGAACTGCAGCAAAATGGCTACGTGGTACACGTTCGTTACATTCCTTTATTCTTATTTATGAAGATAAAGAAATAATTAAAACATGTTCCTTAAAAGAAAGTGCACATCTTGTCCAAGTTATATAAAGAGAAACTTAAAAAGACGTAAATCTGATACAACTTCATATTTTATGTTTTGGAATATTAACAAGAACTTTAAAACTCATTGCTCAGTGAACATTTACACTTTTCTTCCTGTTGTGAAGCTTGTTCCCCCCAGCGTTTCATTCGATAGCGGCACATACAACGACGGGCGCATGAGGTTCTCGCGACGCTGTGAACGAGGAAAGATTTAAAAAATTCTCAAAAAGTTATTTTAACAGAAGTCCATTTTGAAACTTCGCAGTCCTTTAGAAGAAAGTATGAACTTTCTTTTAGTTTTTTTTTCAGATTTTTAATTCGTGGTAAAATTAATAATTTTATAAATAAACATTTACAAACAAAAAATTAACATTAAAAAATAAAATTTTATAAACAATAAGATAAATTTCATGAAAGGTACAGATATAAGCTTTGATTTAAGAGGAACTCAAAACCGAAATTTTAAAATGATTTTGAGATACAAAATATTATACACGTCAGTGCGTATGAAGTTAGGGAAAATTTAAAAAAATAAAATGACGAAAATATAAATATTTGAGCAAAACTAAAAACCACGTGTTGTATAGTTTGTTTTCATGAACCTGTAAAAAAATAATCAGAAAGATATCAGACATCGAGGTCAATTTTCCTTCAAATTCGTCCGATTTTGCGTGGAATGACCCATATTCAACACTGGATAATAAGATAGAAAGGATGTGTCTATTTATTTCGAATTATTGTTACTTTGGTGTATTTACTTCTGTACATTTCATATTCACACCAAGTGCTGTTGTTATGGTTTCATAGGGGACTATAGCGAGGAATGACTGAAATTTGTGAATGATTTTCGACCAAATCCCAAAATCTGATCAAACTTCCTTAGCGGGTGACCTTGTAAAATAAGAGTCAAGGCAGTCCTGAAGAAATCAGGACGTTCCGATAATGGAACCAGTTCCTATCTGTGACGGCAGCAAACGCTGCTAACCCTAACTTCCCAAGTCACGACAGAGTAGTTTAGCGCTGGGTTTCGGGGGCTGGGTGGCGGGGGGAGGGGAGGGGGTCGTCGTTAGGGGGAAGTGGGGTCGCAAAGTATCTGCGTCCTCCCCGCGTCCTCGATTTTGATTTATTTGGTCCAAAAAAAAAAAATGAAAACTGTATACGACGTATGGGGGAGAAGATTATCTGCGCGCGTTTTCTTAAGTTCCACAATCCCATCCCAACATTTTAACTATAAATACGATAGTTGAAAGATGAATAAAATATAAAAAAGATATAATAATAAAATATAAAAAGATATAATAATAAAATTTAAGAGATGAGCAACATTTGAAAAACTAGATATTTCTTTCCCGAGTTATAGAAAACATACTTGCAACGGTAAACGAAATGTAGATGCGATTTTTCTGCATTGCTAACAAAATAGTAACTCACCCTCATCTCTACTCCTACCACTAAAAGCAAAAGGACTGCTCTACAAAACGTGCACATAGCCTCATCCGAAGGGCGAAAGCGCCACGCACACGTTATATAGTGCAGTCGTCGCCCGCCGGTGCGCTTGAGAGTGCAACGTACATGATGTAAATATAGTGAAATATAAACGAATGAATAAATGCAGCGCGCCGTCAATGTAAATAAGTGCGAATCGATGAGGGAATTGGCGAGAGAATAAGTATAATAAAAAAAGAAGTTCAGACTAAAACTCGACGGTTCAAACTGAAATATTTTTAGATCTAGAGATACGGCCAAAGCTCCAGTCTGTAAATAGGTTACTTAAGGCCTGCAAGCTATACCTAATAAGATTAGCTTTTAGTTTTAGCTAGGTTATCAGTACTTTCTCCTCCTCCCCCCTTGAGCCGCGTAAACTAAGTAGGGCTGCGGCGCGCGAGCCGATTGTACTGACCCCAAAAAGAAAATAAATTACCGCCTCGCCAGGGTTACTGGAGACGGGGGGGGGGGAATTCATATCAGTTTGAGGCAGTGCAGGAGGCGGAAAAGCCTCCCCCTGCACGATGCAGAGCTCTCGCTCGGCTAACAATAGAGGCACGAAGGGCGCACAGTCGACTGGGCCGAGTGCAGGGGTCAAGCGCGGGAGTATGTTGCTTGGGGGCGGGGCCGGAGGGCGCTCTCGGATCACGTGACCGCCAATGTGTGAGAGCAGAACGAGCCGTCTAGACGGAGGGTCTAGGAAGTCCTCTAGTGCAGGGGTGTCCAACTTGCAAGCCTCAAGGGCCACGAGTTATAATCTGTAATATGGTTGCGGGCCATACTTCCATTACTCGAACGAACCACACCTGACTTCCTCGATTGTGATCTCGGCACTTTACCTGGCTGCTTGAAACGAGCGGGAGCTGCAGTGAATAGATCCATACGTGATATCAGGTCGTACCGTGCATAACGCAGAGTAACACATTCGTAAGATTTTGAATACTTGAATTTACTAGAAAAAACTCCTTGAATCTAAACATGGCCTACTTTTACATCAAGGGGGCGTTTACCTTGACTGGGCGCATGCGACAGGCGCACAATGTTCTCGCCCCTCATGGATGCAAGGGACTTTAACGTTTGCATGCAGCCTGCGGGCCTCCAGTTGAGCAGCCCTGCTCTAGTGCGTACCCCCTTTTCGCCTAGTAGGAGAGGTCACGTTTCGGCACGAGGAGACAGAGAGCAGAGAGTTTTTGCCACTTACAACATTAAGTACTATCGATCTTCTGCTAATGCGCAGTTCAAGTTTCGCATCACTATAGTGCATCTGCGCATGTGCAGAAGATCGATAGTGCTTAACGATAGTGATAGTGATAGTTCGAGGTGGCAAAAACTCTCTAGTGATTCGGGAACTGGTCTGACGAAGTTCGACGGAGGAGTGATATGACTCTCACTAGCAGCGACACGGTATCTCCGTATACGCTGCCACATCTGTTAGTCTGCCAACATTATTCACCAAAAAGTAACACTTCAATTTTGACGAGATTCAGGATATTCCAGAATACTCGCCTTGCATTTCAAATTGCCAAAAACTAAGGATTTCTTATTTTTTTTCTGTGAGACCTTCATATGCTCCTAAAAAGGCCAGTTTGACAACTTCCCAAACCTTTTGTCACTGCCACTTCAGAAACTAGAGCTCGTGATCGATAACGTTCAATTGTTGATGGCAGTCAATTTCTGACTCAACTACCTAGTGGCTAACGAACACGAACGGTTGAATATAAAATTTCTGAAGAATTTGGTGGTCGCTCCAGATTGCCCTGGTGTTCTAGTCTGTATGGAAAGCGTCTCTTCTGCGGCTGCTGCTTCTGTTCTTTGCGGCTCCTCAATCTGAGGAAGAGCGAACTCGCTGCATTTAGAATGTGGAATGAGGAACTCGCATGTATCCCTTTTAGGAGACATGGTCATATAGGGGTGGATTTTAATGACCTATAAAATTGTAAAAAATCAATACAATGCTCCTAAAATGTTTTTAAAATGCTCTAAAAACAAAGAAAAATTACGTAAAAAATATGATCAAAACCACTTCAGATGAACAACTGAAGGGGTTGGATATGTAACTGAGGCTTCTTCCTTTAGTTAAAGTGAACCAGCAAACTTTGGGTTTGGACTATTCTTTACGAAAAAATATGCCTTTACCGGGAAATCGGCCGAACTGAGAACGGTGCCGATAGGCGTCACAGGAACCGTATATTACATAGTACTCACAACGGCTGACATTACAATATATGAGCGAAGAAATCGAATAGGCCTCTCAGGAATTCTGGGGTGAACATTTGTTGCATCTCATAAATAGTTTGAAGCCATTACCATTACGATGATATTAAAATCGATTAAATCAACGAAAAATGCATCTTTAAAAGGTTAAAAAATGACTTATTTGTCGAAAGTAACAAAAATGTAAAAAATAACATACATAAGTGATTCATTTCTTTTTGTCATAATATAAAATTAATATCTATACTAAACGTCATTGTTCTAAACAGGAAAGAAAAAACGCCATTAAAATCTGACCCCTAGTTATCAATAGGGAGATGATTTTTATTATCTAAAAATATTTAAATATGCTTTTAAAAGTATGCATTTATGACCCCAAAATTTTGAAATATGCACTTTAATGTGCAATTAAAATTGACAATATTTCATTTCCTCTATAAACCTTTCTAAATAAAATTCAGGAGAAGAATAAAGTTGGAATGAAAAGTAGGTATTTTTGTGCAATAATAATATGATGTACCCTACTTCGCCAGAAAAATGCAGTAGTTCATGGTATGTCTTGTTTTGTTTCTTCCTATTGGTTTAAAAAATATATTATCAAGAAATATACTACACATGCACAAGTATTTTGTAATCTATAGAAAAAATGAGACGAGCTCTTTCTAATCCATGAACGTTCACAAATAAAAAGATCGCGCGGGATCTTTCCTTCCTCTTCCTTATCCTTTCCTCACCCCCTACACACACACACACACACACACACACACACACACACACACATACACACACACACATACACACACACTACACTTAACATGTACTCCACTATCACACATGCCGGGAGACCGGTCGGGAGCGGAGCTGCTTATCCTGGCAGGGGCGGTGCTCCGTTGGTGGGAGATACCTGATTGGGGAAAATCCCACTAGTAGGTCGGCGTCAGATCTTGCCATTCAGCGGGGGGAAATCACCGCCGCCGCCATCCCCCCTGATGAAAATAAAATGGACTTTACTTACGGGACTAATGAGACTCGGTAGTTGAGCCCGTAATCACTATCAATCAATTCTACCGCCACTCAGTACAAAAGTATTGATTTTCACGACCAATCCAAGAGGCGGTAGCATCAGCCCTTCTCAGGGTCTGGGAAGACGTCACCCTGAGACTGCGCTCGCGAAGTGGGTGCGAATGACCGGTGCTTCGTGTCCTCCTCCGGGACCTCAATACGTCCTGATATCCTGAGCGGAGCCGTGATACAGATCCCCGGCACCAAATCAGTTCTTCATGACTTTTAACGAATGAATTATTCAAGTTATAAAGCATCCTCACTCGTAAGAATCCCTGCGAAGCAAAGCAAAAAGAAAAGCGAAGGCGAGTGTTCCGTTCTCCTCCAGCCCAGCGCTGAGCCACCGGCCAGCGGCAGTGGAGTTCATGAGCGACGCTTGTAACAAGGAAAATTGGAAAAATTGTTCTTAAAAGTTCAGTATTTCATACAATGAAAGGTTAACATTTGTACTTAAGAGACAGCTTTGTACGAAAGAGAAATGTGTAATGTAAATTTGTCCCACATCTTTGTTTGTTTTTGTAAAATTTCCAGGAGAGTGGTTTCAGTGAGGTTTTCTCAGAAAAGGAGAGATTGGTACATTTGCAATATCGACTTCCACTATCTTTTCTTGGAGATTAGATAGATGCAACTTTTATTTAATTTCAAAACAGAATTAGATTAAAAATTATTTTTCTTAACCTTTGCAAACAATGATTTCTGCAGTAACATATTTATGCAAACTATTCATTTATTTTCAAATTAACCTCTCCACGTAAGACTAACCTCATCAAAATTCGGTAATTTTTAAGCAGAATTATCAGTTGTTTTATCAATAATTCATTTTAATGTAAAGTCATAAGACAACATACGTGAAACGCGATCGTTAAATGCTTTCGAATAATGTGGTTCTTTCTATGTGGTTCATGCATATTATGTTTTGACACAAATAAAAAGTCCTTTACGAGATAATACCGGAAAAAGTGTCGATATATTATTCGTGTTTAAATGTCTTTGGCCTAAAATTAGAGCGCGACAAAATGCATTCTACTATCGATCGTTTTCGCTAGCTTCCTTTCGTTGTCTTGGAGGACGCCGGCGCTCCTTTTCTGTCTGAAATCCATAGTACGAAGCCCTCTGTCAAGGACCGGACTATCGATGCCGCTCATTCTCGGAAGTATCGGAGCAGCGTGTTCTGTGCGCAGATTCTTGGAATAGAGGAATTACTCTCCCACCACTTTGGCAGGTCGGAAAACAAATGAACATCATGCAGAACGAAATTGCAGAGGATAGTGATGAAGCCACAAATGAGCTCACTGTGAAAAAACCCACTAGCAAAATGAGTGCCTGAACGTAACTTGCTGTTATATTGCCAGAAAAGGCCGAGCTGTAGCTGTCAAAGCTGTTCCTTCTGATAGTAATTTCTGTACAATTTCGGTGTATTTCGCTTGTAGGACGCACCATGAGCCCTCTTATAAAGGAGAAAAAATTTAATATAAAATTATAATTAATTTTAATAATAAACTAGTTGTGTTACAACCGCACAAACTTTCTCGTATTGTGTGTAATGGCCACTGAAAATTAGGCCAAAAATGCTTGTATTTTCAAAAAATTATACGTGTCCTTAATTAAAGATCTAATTTTCAAGAAAAGATTTCGTTGAGGTAATAATCTGTCATCAATATTGCAGTTGAAGACGCCGAACAAATTTTTAACTTTTGCAGTATTTCCAAAATACTGAGAGTTCAACGAAAATGGGACTTGCTCCGTTTTTATAAGCGTACGTCGCTCTATTCGAGAGGAAAATGATTGAATTATTGAAATGTCGTTGAGACTTCATGTAAAGTTTCCCTCAAAATCAAAATATCCCCGAATTCGCAGGGACTCAAGTTCGTCCATATCAATCAAGGAATGTCAATTTTGGAGAAAATCATCTAAACGGTTAGTCGCTGGTGTTGTTCACAGACGGACGGTCAAACAGAATCAAGGATTTGCCATGAAAACAATTTTTCAGAATCAAGGATGCACAAGACGTATTCGAAGTACTAAACATATTAGAGAAAGTAATTTACTGTAAATAGCAGCTAGAATTATCAGAAAAAAAAACATTCGTATCAAAGAATTAGCCACTTTTTCGGTATCAGCGACCAACAATACGAAATTTTCAGTAAACAGATAGCCATTTTTTGCTGCAGTACTTTCTCTTTACTATGTAAATAGGTAGTAAGCGAGAGAGTAAAAATGAAGTTGAGAGATAACTTTATTTAAAATTTTCGTTGACAATGGAAATGTAGAAATTATCAATTGTTTAGTGACTGAGACTTGGTTAAGCATTACTGTTAGCATTATTGAAAGGTATCTTAGGATTTCTGTTTATAACAACTAGTGCAATGTTATAAAATAGGATTGTAACGTCCCCTGAGCGGTCGAATTGTTAATCAGTTACCTTCATGGCTGTGAACGCCATCCTCGAGTGTAAGCACAGTTCAATTGAAAGTGGTATAAATAAGCCTTTATGATCGCAGTCATTACCCACCGTCACGTTTCTGTCCACCGAGGAGGGCACATTCCGATAATGTAGTGCGATTGTTCTAACTCTACCCCTCAAGCCCCTACGGCCACGATGGAATATCACACGGCATTTCGCGTCTTCCTCTGTCGTACCGCTAGAAGTCGCATGATCTCAAGCACTGGCTGATACGGACGCGATCATGCGATACCTGGCGTCACGATTGATAACGTCGCGAAATACAGTAACATATTCCATCGTGAAGACGGGCCTTAGGGGCAAAGTTAGAAAAATCGCAATATAGGTATCGCTCGTTCTCAATAATGGCGGTGCCGGAACTAACACTTCTCGCACTTAGCGCGGTTGCCGAACAGGTCTCGAGAACGAGAACAATAGCAAATGGACTCTTTGTGTCCGACGCTGCCTAAAATTTTTCCAATATGCCGTTTCTTGGTATGGGTAAAAAAAGGTGGATGAGTGGCCTTGAATTAAAAAAGTAAAATGGACCTTTTTCCGTTTAGAATTAATAAAAGAAATTAAATAATTCACCTGTTGTCTTATAATGAACCGAATCCCTTTGATGAAACTCCGACTCATTGTTAGTCTAAGCCGATTTAGAAAACCAGGTTGGACCAGCAATAGAACGAACCCTGCATAAAATTATGATTAAGAGGAAAATAATGATATGCAAACAGTCCCTATGAAGTAGATCAAAGACGTTATGTCCTAGTCACTGAAAGAAAGAATTGGAAGAAAGAAATCCAAATGGGGAGGTCTGGAGAGTTTGTGTTCGTGTGCTGTTGGAGATCCAATAGCGCCCTGGAACTCTCGCCTCTCCCTTCTACTTTAAAGAGTTTTACGTCAGGGGAAACGGCGGCTCGGGACCACTCCGGAATGACACTGCTCTTCAGGCGCACTCTAGCTCAACAAACGCCACGTGCTGTTAGCGCTGCTCGTCTTTTACAGGCGGCCAAAGCCTCGCCGCTTCAAATCGCTACTGCAGGAAATGCGACATGACTCAGCAGAATAGAACAGTTGTGTAGGATATCCTAGTGGTACAATAATTCTTCAGCCTATTGCGAATCGAACGAAAAGTTAATAGTTACTCCACCTAGATCAGGTAAATTGACGACGATGGATTCAGGTAAAATTCCCCTTTCTAAACCACACGTCATTATCCTAGCCTATAGAAAATTTTTGTGATATTGTGAGATTAAAAAAATGTGTGAATTAAAAATTAGCTGACATTTTACAAATCTAAATTTGATTTATTTGCAAATATAACGTATCTCTTCGCTTTGAGGAAATTTCAGTACTTATAATAAACACCTGAAATGATTACAATCGCTACTGAAGGAAAGAGACATGACTCAGCGTAATATAACAGTTATGTAGGATACCTAGTGGTATAATAATTTTTCAATCTATCGCGAATCGATCGAAAAGGTAACAGTGCTTTACTCCTGCTAGATCACATAAATTGACGATGGCTTCAAGTAAAATTCCCTTTTTAAACCACACGTCCTTCTCCTAGCCCAGGGGTTTTCAAACGTTTTCGTCCATGGCTCTCTTCACCTAAACGAAACTTCCCGCGGCTCCCCTGGTTACAGTAAGTTTCTAATATAAAGGTTAATATAGGCCAAATGATTCAGCACAAACGAACAAGTGATATAATAGGCTATTTTATTTCTCCATTCTGAATAAAATAACTCATAACGTTTTTGTGTCACCGTCGCGCTCTCGCGTGAGCACGCGAACTCTTGATCTGCGTGGGTAGAAAGATTAAATATCCCCGGCTGCGATGCGCAATAGGGATGTACCTCGTCGATGCTGAAAGAGCCCTATAAGTTTATTGGCAAAGAACATGCTAAGTTCAATTAACCCACTATTAATGAGAAAAATAAATCGCATATATTACAAATAACATGTAGAATGACAGTACAAAATCATTGCTTATAATAAACACCGGAAACTATAATAATTTTTTAAATTGAAATTATGTGATTGTTTCTGTTGTCATACGAAAACTAGCTAGGATACAAGTGATGCAAATCCCTAGAAACGTTTTTTGAGAAATTAAACATTAAAATAGTGTGCTACAGAATTTTCGATGCTAGTAAGTTTTATATTAAAAAAATTAATTCTCTTTTTATGTATTAAATCATCCCTCGTTTTAGTACATCGCTGAGTACATGACTTAGTATATTCTCCGGTCATGCGCGATGAGAAGAGCCATTAGGGCGTAGAATGAACTGGTAAGTGAAATGGTACATTGCTTTTGTGTGCGTCCAAATTCTTGAATGCTTTTAGAGTAGTCTTACTGTTCTTAGGTTCCTTAGTTGTGCACTGGAAGGAACTTGGAAGATTACGTAATTTAGGTGAAAAAAAATCTATTTAGTTTACTTACATTTGAAGAGAAGCCTTTGATTGATTCAAAATTTTGACTACATATTTAAGGAAGTTTTCCGGTTAATAAATTAACTTGCACGATACCAGCTACAGCAGCATTCGTGAAAAGGAGTTTTTCTTCTTTAACAGTAATATTTAATTAAGAAAGATAAACACAAGGTGAAAAGCGAATATGCATCTTCTCCGTTGTATTGAGAAAGAACTTTTGGAATCCTTAGGAGAGAAAGAGGATTTCTAAACTATTTTTCAAACATTTGCCCCCACAACTGGACGATTCAACTCAATTTACTTACTAATGTAGGATGATTATCAGTACTGACGCGTATTTATCTAATGACTTCACGAATGTCAGTACAACAGTAACACGACAGCTTACAAACGTCACGTAATATTTTAGAATAGACTCCGTCTCCGTTGCGTCAGAGAACGTTCCCAACACTGATTAGCTGATGCGTTACTGCAAATAATGACATTGTAGATCCCGCTGCAGCACGGGCGTCAAGTGCCCGTCTTCCGATCGTGTGACTCAGCCTATTCTTACACAGCATCTCGACTCGAGGGCAGCGACAGCTCACACTCAGCTCGGGTTTGGATAGAGCGCTCGTCACGTCCCGCGAGATAACATCCTTTTGATGTTTGCTATTCAGAAATAGAGAGGAGAGAGTAGAGAGATTTTGCACTTCATAGCGGACAGCACTATCGACCTTCCACGCATGCGCAGATGCACAAGTGACGCGAAACTTGAATTGCGCATGCGCAGAAGATCGATAGTACTGTCCGCTATGGCGTGCAAAAATCTCCCTAGTTTTTGCCACCTTGAAGATTAATCATTATCGATCTTCTGCTCATGCGCAGTTCAGGTTCGCATCACTTTAGTGCATCTGCGCATGCACACAAGATCGATAGTGTTTAACGTTCGAGGTGGCAAAATAGTGGCGACTGCTCAGTCGGTCATAATGCCCATTTTAAATTTTTCGCATGGATGAAGTGCGCTTTCTTACATAAGAAGCAATAGCCACAATGAACGAAAACAGAACACCACACGAATTTTAAAATAATTATTTAATTTTACATTTATTTTGCTTGTAAATTTTAGTTTCTCCGGCAAACCAAAGATTTCTAAAGTGTATTGAAGTTTAGTAGTGCCTTAGGGCTAGAAAGAAGAAAAAATCATCATAAAAACGAGCTTTTAAAAAACTGCTTTGAGCATTTAAAAAGTACACTACACTTTTGCGACGCCCTCATCCGTCGTTTCAGAAAGCTGGACATGAACAATAGGGAAGCCGAGTGAAAGTGACCTCGTCACTGATTTAGGTTTACCAGTCTTCCATTACGGGAAAAGAGAACCTTTCTTACAAAAAAGAGAACACATATAATAATACATAAAATATTCTAATATTATTTTATTTTCTTTAAGACCAAATACTGACAAAATAAATTCTGAATCATCGCCATCGCTTTCAAAATCACACAATAGGCCTACTTCATTATCTTTACTGTCTTTTCCACTTTTATATCACAAGAATTAGGTGAATGATGAAATCTCCCTCAACGTTTTCTTTATTTCACAATAAGTAGTCATAGAAACTCGTACAGGTTAGATACTTACAGATGTATTGATCACACATTATACTTTAAAAATGCTAAACCTGCTCTTGTCTTTGGACCACTGTGCATTTATAGGAGAGAAGATGCGTCTGTGTTAACATTGTGTCTAGGGATTAGCAAAATAAAATTAGCCAATTGTCAGGAGATCAGAATGACACACAAGACTTGGAAACTGAAATACTGATGCTATTTTGGTCTCAATATATTGATGATATATTAACTTATGGTATTAACTTCATAAGGCCAGCAGAACAATATTAACACCATAGAGCATAGAATCTAAACCAACGCCAACATACAATAGGTTGAACAATATGATGTTCCACTGTCGTATTCCATAAAATAAACAACGTAAATGTAGTGTAGTTTTGTATGGATTTTGGCGGTTGTCAGAGGAAATAGTTTAAGTTAAATGTTATTTAAATGACATACAACAACGAAATGCTATGATATCGAGGACTGGAAAAACGTTTAAAAATCCTTCCAGTATCCTTCGTATATCTTACGTCTAGGTTGAATTTAAAAGTAGTTTTCTCTTTCCAATAAAAAAGAAGACAATTCATCCTTTCTTGTAAATCCACCCGGATAGTATTTCTTACTTTAAAAAAGAGGATATGTCCGGGGAAAAGAGGATGTATGGTATCCTTACACTGATTGTAAGCATAATGATCGCCGTCTCTTTCATTGTTGGTGATTGTGGGTTGTTCGTATATCTTGGGCGTGCACGGCTTCACATTACTTTCTCTATCAGATTATTCATTTTAATTTTGCAAGCTTTTCGACATGATAGGTATTAATTTTAACTTCTTCTTTATGGTATTGGGAAAACTAAATCACTTGAGAAAACATTCCGTAACCTCGAAAACTCACTGAACTGACACTACCGGGGCATTCACTTGGCATTCGGCTCATCTGGCTGAGGGAAAAATACATTATGTAAAGCGATGTTGTTTAGAAGAGAATTCTAGCGGCCGGCTACTCTGATCGGTAGTTTCCCGTGGTTTCTCCGATCAATTCCAGGCGAATGACGGAGCAGTACCCTAACCAACGGGCCACGAACCGCCCCCAATCTTTCCCATCTCTTGCTTGTCCTATACTCTCCCCTTACACACACATTAACAAGCACTACACTACCATACAGGTCGGGAGTCCAGTCGGGAACCTAGAGCGTGTCCCTGCTGGGGCGGTGCTCCGCTGGTGGGAGATACGTGGTTGGGGAAAACCTCGCTAGCCGACTGTAGGTCGACGCCGGATCTCACCATTCATCGGGGGAAGATAAGCGCCACCTCCCTGCGAAAACATACACTACACTTACAGGATTAATGACCTTAGCAGTTGCCGTGCCCGGAATCACTAATCACTCAAATCGACGAAGCGACGCTGTGTTCGTCCCTTCTGAACTGTTTTTCAGACTGTGAACTCATCATCATCCATGTATTGAATCCTGAATCTGTATGATAACATGCTCTTTTCAAGAGCTCGATAATAAGTTTATTCGCAATGGTAATTCCTCGTTGTGCTTCTATTGTAATTGTCTCTAATTCTGACTTCTCATGACATACATGTTTTATGACGCTCGTGTTTGCTCAGCTTCTTTGTGATGTCGGAAGATGTCGCGTGATGTAACTTTCTAGGTTCACGTGTTTTTCATACGTAACCTTCTTCATTATCACACGTTGTATCAACAGCGCATTTTTGTTAACCTTAACTCACTAGATAAGCGGCATTCCAGTGAACAATTCAAGGACTGGCTGTTAAAAAAGTCTGATATCAAGCGACATGAATCATTTTAGGGATTTGATATCGACATGAATGTAGAAATATTTAAATAACAAATATGTATTTGTAAACAATGCTCTGTACCTTTGACTAAGAAGCAAATAAATCACTACTTCCTAGTCGCTGGAGAAAGTCTTACGATACATTTTTTACGCTCCCAATTATAGAATTTGGTGTTCACTTCTCCCCAGTACGTCAGAGGTATGTGTTTGTTGGACAATAAATAAAATTAAATTTACTTCCAAAAATTTTAATTGACCTTGTCTTACAAGATACCTGTCAAGCCATTTCTTAAAGTATTATATCTGCTGTATATGAGCCTGCCTGTGCCCCCACACC
The DNA here is from genome assembly GCA_031308135.1 of Acheta domesticus. Lineage (NCBI taxonomy): Eukaryota > Metazoa > Arthropoda > Insecta > Orthoptera > Gryllidae > Acheta > Acheta domesticus. The sequence goes on along the minus strand of JAHLJT010009436.1, from coordinate 180,371,473 downwards.
CTGTTGAATTTGTACGGAAAACTTGTATTACGCCTTAGGAAGTCACAAGTGTTCAAATTATCACGGAAAATGATGTCTTCCGTTTATGTAACTGCAAACTTAGAAGTTACGAAATATGACGTTCACTTTTAAGCTTACCTCTTGAGGGGTATGAAAAGTTTCATCGTGTTAATACACATTTAACGACAGTGTTGACCGCTTGGTAAAAACATTGAGGCTTCCAGCCTTTCAGTCGAAACTAAGCATAAGTCGTGTAATGCAGCACTGGATTACAATTTCCATGATGTATTTTTTGATAAATTCTTCCGAATCGATGGATATCTTCGAAGTAAATAGAAAGATAGCAATACAGGTATTCACGAGAGCGTTGGCGCTAAAAACATTAGAAGTCTTTTTCTGAAAGGATAAATAATATCATATGAATTGCGTGGATATTACATTCGAAAACGTTTGCACTATGTTGCTATCTGTTGAAAAACAAATAAAAAAAACAAATACTTCGACTCAAACTCGATAGTTTTCACAGAATAAAAGCCTGAATGTTAAACATACATAATTGTTTACTATACAATTTTCAAAACATTGTACCATAGATAATAGTTCATAGCATCATAGTTTTTAGAACAGATTTAATTTTCAGACAAAAAAATATTCAGTATTGTACATTTGCGAAGTAAACTTTTTGCAGTTTTCGAAAATGTAGACGAAAACGTCGAAAACGTTGTCGAAAACGGGACCAGCATCAGCTTTTTTACCATCCTTGAACACACAGGAGAAAATTTAAAGAAACTAGTGCTACAACAGCACTACTTACAATGTTACAGTGCTACGGCAGCAATATTACTATGTTATCGTTATGTACGACTGGACGCCCATATATGTTTCATTCATTTCAAACAAATTTCGCAAAAATGACTTTTACAAAACATTGTACATGACCTTATTTAAAGAGCTAATTTTGTACAACAGACCCTGAGGCAAAAATATCTTCAATTTTGTAGTTTTGAATTTTTTTCAATTTTCAAAAACAACAACAACAACAAAAAACGAGCAATACCCGAAAATGGACTTGTACCATATTTCTTGCCGTCCCTTATTACATATGTAGAGAAAATGTTCCATTTTCCACTTCTCCAAAATTAAGACTGGAAAAAGAAATCTCCATCATTCTCTTAACCTTTCTTTACGCTATACAAGGACAAAATGTAATAAACAAATTTGAAGGAATTGAAAAAAATTGAAAATGTAATTGAAGTTTCTTGTAAAGTGTCAAAAAAAGTATAATATTCATTACAAACTCGCAAGACGACTCCATCCACATCGCTAGGGGAATATCAATTTTAAGAAAATTGTCTGATCAGTTTAGGCTCTAACTTTGATCACGTGTAGAGTGGCAGGCAGATGTTTCATCGTCAATAAACTTTTTGATATCAAGATCCAACGAAACCTGGACTCCGACTACACAACGTGCTAGAGGAAGTAATGTACTACATACTGGAAAACGATTTATAAATATTTTCGTTACCGGGGGTGGACAACTGTTCTGTGCAAAAAATCGTCGCTTTCCGGCGCACGTTTACAAAAATTTCTTTTCTTTCAAATAAGGCGAGGAAGTAAATATTATTAAAATGGAATGTAGAAATAGTCTCGTTGTAAGGGTACATAAAATACACACACATTTGCAAACAAACAATTGTTTTAAGCCATTCAGAGTGTATTTCAAACTATAACATAATTACTTAATGTAGGTATCTTACACCTGTTAAAAATATGCATTTACATAGGGATCCCCTTCTCTGCTGATGAATAAAAAGGAAAAAAGGTGCATATATTCAATAGCACTTTCCCCTAGCGATGACCATTACAGAAAGGAAGATAAAGTCATGGGGCTTTATCTCCGATAGGACAGTTATCCAGACAATTAGTCACGTTGAATGTTTCTTCCTCTAGGTCATGTGGTAGCATGTCACCCCCAATACTTACTGTTGCCATGGAATGTGTGTTATCAAGAGCCCCCGGCTTTTGTGAGTCGGGTGTTATTATCGTGCATAACCTACGCGTCACGCACCTTGCTTTCGGGCTCGTAGGGATGGGGGCACTGAATGGCCCTTCGGCGGCCCTAACCTTGCGACTCCGCGGTTCATTGGCCCGTCCGCGCCCGCGCCCGCGCCCGCGCCCGCGCCCGCGCCCGCGCCCGCGCCCGCGCCCGCGCGCGTGATCGTTAAAGGCGGTCGCCGCTGCGCACTGCGCCGCCGCCTCCGCGTCCGGCCGCTGACCGGGGCAGCGCAGTGTGCGAGGCCCCATTTTTCTCACGAGCTTCATTGATAGTTGGAATTCAGCCTGTGTGTGGTGGAGAATTCTAGCGGACGGCTGCTCTGATAGGGAGTGTACCGTGGTGTCTTTGAGTAATACCAGGCCGGAGTAGTTCCCTAGCAAACGGGCCATGGACTGGCTCGCGATCTTTCCTTCCATTTCTTTGTCCTATTCTCACCCCCTTACTTACACACATTTACACTTACATGCACTACACTACCATACATACCGAGAGACCAGTTGGGTGCAAACAGCTTGTCCTGGCTGGGGCGGTGTGCCGCTAGTGGGAGATATCTTGTTTGGGGAAACCCCGCTTGCTGACAGGTAGGTCGACGCCGGATTTCACTATCCAGAGGGGGAAGATCACCGCCACCTCACGAGGAAGAAAACGTCAGATGGCAATCCCATAAAAATCAAATATGCCACCATGTAGATCGGTTTAATTGAATTTAGAGGATATTTGAATAAGGGTGCAGGAAATACGAACAAACTATAAATAATATATGGACACACTATAAGGACATAATACATATACCATACGCACGTAATACCGACACACTACAAATAATATACGTATGTGTAGAGGGTTTACTAAAAGTAAAATAAAATTTTACGGTAGCGGTTTACAATGCTGTTATGCAACCTAAAAATAGAGTATTTACGCTTTCATACTTGCTTTCCTTCTTAAAAAAGAAAACTAAACATTTCACGGAAAAACAATACTTGGATAACATGTGAAATTAGATCATCATGAGGAGCTAAACGAATTATTTGTTTAATTTCTTAACATCACAATGTGTCGACCTGGGTGGTCGGCACATTATGGTACTAAGAGCGTGTAGCCGACTCAGCGATTCGGTCCGAATGGTTGTGGGTTCGAGTCCCGCCTTGGGCATGATTGTATATGATATAAGAGATAAACTCCAACACCGTATGACCGATCTCCAAGAAAATTGGTACTTCTGGGTGCTTTTTCACCCAAAAGGTTTATGTACTGTTAATTATGTTGTAACACCGCTACATGGCGCTGTAAAACAAAACTAAATATTTCACGTCAAATGCAACCTGCAACACTCTGCAGCATTTTGATTTTTAAATTATTAAGTAACTCCTAATACGAAGCATTTTAGGGTATTAAAAACTAAAATTTTGAGGTCGGAAACGTTTCTCACATCGTAATCTACAGGATGAAACCTTCATGAACATTCCATTAAATTTTTGCTGGTCTGGCACTTCTCGATATTATCTCACCTGCTCAGTGACGTGCAGAATCTGCAACTAAATGTGAATGAGAGAGACAGAGACACACAGAGACAGTCAGACTGAGACGGGGACAGAGAGAAACGGTGAGACAAAGAGAGGGGGAGGGAGAGACAGAGAAGGAGATGGAAGGGAAGAGAGAGATGGAGAGCAGAACAACGTCTGCCGGGTTCCGCTAGTCTCTTATGTATGTGTTGTCGCGGAAGGCCTCACGGTCTGTAACTCCAGATCAGAGGAGCCCGCAAGGATGTTGATGTCTATTAGAGACTTTTCTGCGTACGAATGAAACCTTTCCCAGTAAATACGAAACGTTTTCGGATTACCATCGTGGTTATAGAAAATCAAAATCTATGGTAACACACACATTTTCATATTGACATTGACACAGAACATTGAGAAATCTCCCATCACATACTTTAGCCTTAGTAAAGAGAGCAAGTGATTATAACCAGACTGCGAATAGGTCATTTCTACCTTAGCCATAACCATCTTATGAAAAAGACTATTCCTGATCCGTGCCCAAACTGCGGACTGTCTGTATATCATTCCCCTTTTGTAGACACACAAAGCATTCTTATTGTTGATTGCCATGTGGTGACGACGGACAGAACAAACCTTAATATTAATAATGATCACTGTATTTTCAATTCTTATTCTGGATGCATGAAAATCATTCAGCTCCTTAACAAATTTAAGCTGGTTAATTGTACTTAGCAATTGATTATACTAGTTTGTCAATCTCATGTACAAAGACTGTATTAACCCTCTATCCCTAATGTATGATGTACCTCATGGAATTTGATAATCATGTAAATTTGTTAGCATACAATCATGTAAATTACTGCATTTATGTAAGTATATGTAAAGTACTTTATTTATGTAACTGTGTTCGCCAATGACCAAGCTGTTTTTAAGGCGACTTTAAATAAATAATTAAAAAAACACATTTTCTTTTCTTAAAGATATCGCTTTATCATTGGATAAATATGAAGTACCTATTGGACTAGTTTTAAATCTTCCAAAAATATTTGATGTCATTGGTTATAATATTTTACTTCTAAAATTAGCTTTGTATGGAATTCCTGGTATTGCTCTAGATAGTTATGTACGTAGACGGTCTCAGGGAGTAGAAAGAAATACAATAACAATATGTTGAAATTACTTAAAATTAAAGAAATACCATTTTGGAGGGAAGGGACTTTATTTACTCATCTTTCTGATTAAATGTCATTTACGCAATTGCCATCTGACCAGAAAATCTGTGATTACACATTAGTGTAATTTTTTACTACTTAATTTTAATTCTTAATCGATAATTTTTTTGCGTTTTTTGCCAGATGATAAAAAAGCCAAAAACTGCAGGTTTAACGTTTGTTTCTATTAAGAAATTGCATAGTAGACATTTTCAACATATGAAAATACTTTAAAAACAGTTTAAAGCGTCGACCCTATATTCTCCTAGAATGTATTTCTTTCAGCAAAAGATATTTTCGGCCACATAGCGACTATCGTCGGTGCAAAACTACGGGTGAACCGAACGGTTGATGACTGTGGCAATTCGACTACAAAACGGCACAAAATTCGATGACCATGGACCATTTACACACATCTTACAGGATTATCGCAGCTTCGTTCGGCATCAGAACTTCTGAAGGGCGAAATCCCAGAGGACAATATAATTAGTTCATTATCGTATGTAATACCACGAGTTGCTTGGAAATTATCGATAAATCCCCGACTCGGGAAGCAAGGAGGGGATTCATCTGAGAATTTGCAAAGCACGAGTGGTGTTTAATAGAACTATTCTACGAGTGAAATTAAGTTCATCAGAGTTCCAAACTGCGCCAAATATTGAAAATATGTTAAAATTAATGCGATTGTGTTATAGGACATAGGCAGTTTATGTTACATCGACAGCGATCGATATATACCGCCTCCTAAGATAGATGAGTTCCAGTTTATGATTGGCCAGGAGGGAGAAGCGTTAAAAAAATCGGATAGGAAAAGCGATGAACTTTTTGAGATACACCGCCCTGATTGGATAATTTTGTATGTACTTAATGCAATGTAATTTTGTATGTAAACACCATTGGTTTTAATTTCACGAGTGGAATAGTCTTCATAATTTATAGCATGCACAATACATAAGTGTGCAAGTAGAAATATCATTTTCTGCTGAAAAAAATATTTTTTTCAGTTATACAAGACACATTCCTGCTTCATAATTTATTATCGAAAATTTATAATAAAAAATTGGAAATAAAGTAAAATGTATTTTGAAAGTAATTTTCAGCTCAGTATGTATTGCCTCTTTTAGAAATTACAACGGCTATTTTCGCCTTTTAAAAGCCTATTTCAGACGCATAAGTGGGACAGCTTAAAATCCGATGCTTATACACCACAGGTATTATGTTCTGTTGTTCTGTTATTGTTCTATTATGTTGAATCGGCTCGTAAGAAGAGCATAATTAACATGCAAATAGCATTGTAGATCTCGTATGAGAGTTGTTTCAGGAAGAATACAGAGGAACATTGTTTCTTGGAGCTGAAAACGACACGGTACTCTTCAATATTTGATGAATGTTCTTCCCTTTTAAAACATGTTTTTCTCAACGTCCTGAAATTACGAATTTCAAGCCTTCTTGTTGAATGGAATTTAACAATTATTTGTTCATTTTCGTTAGTAGTATGTGAATCAACAAACCTCTCAAATTGAACAGAAAGGGTTAACCTTTATCTTCGTTCGCGAAAAACAAAATTTGAATTTAGTTTCATTTCATCTTCTGGAGTCCGTAAGAGCAGTGTCTTGGTCAATACGTCCGGTGACGGGTAGGAAATTCCCGAACTCCTCTACTAGGAAGTTAGAAAAACAGCGTCATGTGATATCTCGCTGCAGATAAATGTAGTATGGTGAGCAGTTTAAAAGGAAGTCTTCTGAGTCCAGTTGCTTCAAAAATAAATAATTAATGTATCAGTTATATTGTAATTTTTCCAATAGGAAAACATTTGTACATACCCTGAATAGTTTCACACATTTTCAGAGTACAACACCATGTAATTTCCATATGCATTATTTTCATGTCAAGTGTTTTTTCCTAATTTTCTATTGTTTTTAGACAATTTGCATTTATTGCAGTACCATCCATACTGTTTCCATAATTTTGTCTTGAGTTATAATATTATTTGACGATTGCTACAATATTCTGATGGGGGAATAAATCGTTTACAGTAAAACTTTATCAAACGAGAAAAACCTATCAGGCGGTCACCTTCAATAACAGCCATTTCTTCGTGAAACCTTTGCGTTTTTTTTCAGTTACATGTAACTCTTTTTAGCGGCCAAGTGCCTAGGCGCCGTAGTGGCTAGACACATTGTGTAGATTAACCGTTATTAAACGGTCACCTCATTAATTTGGAAGTGTATTATAACAAGAAGCAGAGAAGAAGTGGATATTACTGTTGGTTTATTAATATCTTTTACGACGGAACGCATTGGCCGAAAAACAACAAGAATCACTCATCTCACAGGGAAACTTCTGGCTGGAGCCGCTGTCTCTGCAGTGAGCTCTGACCGAACCTCCTAGGTTCGAGTCCACGGGGCGGATTTTCGACCCTAGCTAGATAGTTACGTCGAAGTGTCTGTCTGGAGGAAAATTCTAGTAGCCTGCTTCACTGATTGGAGTTTTACCTGGTTTCTCCGATGAATACCAGGCGAAAGCCGGAGCAGTACCCTAATAAGTGGGCCACGGACCGCGCGCGATGTTCCTTCCTCTTCCTTTTCCTATCCTCACCTCTTACACACACACACACACACACACACACACACACACACACTAACATGCGCTACACTACCACACATGCTGGGAGACCGTTCGGGAGCTTAGAGCTTGTCTCAGCTGTGGTGGTGCTCCGCTGGTGGAAATACCTGGATAGGGAAATCCTTCCGCAATTCCACCTGTAGGTCGGCGCCGAATCTCACGACCCAACCGGGGTCGAACACCGCCACCTCCATGCTTAGAAGATTCACAACACTAATGGAATAGCAGTTGTTGTTCCCAATAACAATCAATCGCAGGCGAATATTCTGTATAATATCTCTTAATGAAATGATGAATCAAGAGACGACATTAATGATAAATATCTCTTAATCAAAAAACCCTTCTCATCCCACATATTAAAATATAATTTAAAAAAGTTAGTAATATTGAATAACTAAATGTAAAATAAGTGTGTGAAGTTAAAACATCGCGATGATATCCAATTAGATTCAAAATGTAGAATTTACGAGGGTAATTTTGCATGGATCAATTGCTAAAAACAGTCCACTATTGGAAGTTCAGTTGAAAAAAAAGCGAGATGGTAGACACGCTCCGGCAAACTTTCCCCCTCCCCACGATGACGCGACCCAACAACGCCCCCGCCTCCGCGGATGCTCGCAGGCAGGAATGTTGCGTACGAAACAAACCACAATCCCGGAGAAAGTGGTTTCATTTCAATAGCGTCTGTGCACCGATTTTAAAATTGCAATTGCTATCTCTCAAAGCTATTCTCTTGAATCCTTGTATAAAGACAGGTTTCAATTCCAAGCTGATGAATTGCGATGACGTTTGCAATGTTTTCTCTGTTATATGCAATTTTATTTAGAAGTATTAATGAAAGGAACTCGTGTTAAATTGTGGACTTGATGCTTTATTCATTAATGAGTTCGTATGACAACTGGGCATATACAGACGTTATATTACTTACGAATAATAATACTTTGCCCTTTCGAAGGCATTTCAGAATTGAGTTTTCAACACATTGTCAAAGTATGTATTTTGATGCCGCATTGTCATCGTGTACCCTTTCACACCAACGCTGAATTCTGGTTTCACCCAAAGTATGCATTGATTTGAAGGTAACAATGCGATCAATCGAAACTGAGTGCAGAGTTATTAAACTTGAAAAAAAAGTTGTTTTAAAAGTAGGAGGGAGCTGACTTCAAATATGACACTCGTATTTTTACGTAAAAGTTTATCTAAATAATGGAATCTCGTCGATGTCTCATTCAATTAGCTTTACTAGAGGTTGCCCCACCGTCAACGGTGTGAAGTGCAGAATTTCATATTTTATGAAATTGTTCTACATCAAACGTGCGTTAATTATTCCGTTTGCATACAATTTGTGTGCAATATTTGTAACTGACGAATGGCTTGTTTCTTCAATAGGAAAAGCAAAATTTATTTATTAATATACATGATTGAGAAACAAAACAAAAGGTTTTTAATAAAAACAATTTATTTAATTAAAAATGCTATTTAATAAAAATGCAACTTCTTAAAAATACTTACTTTATTAAAATAGTACTTCCGATAATAGTTATTTCATAAAAATAGGAGTAATTTCGTGAAAATAACCGTTATTTCGTGAAAATAACATTTATTTCGTAAAAGTAAGGGTTATTTACTAAACACATATTATTTCGAGAAAACTGGAGTTACTTCGAGAGACTCAAAGATAAGAGAAACTCTAAGGAATACTATTAGGTCGAAATATCTGCGAACTATAATGTTCCTTCGAATCTCGATAAAGAAACAGCGAAAATCTATTAGATAAGTGCCCTACAAACCTAGAATCATATGCTTATTGCAATCGTAACTTTATGCTTATTACAATAATAACTACTTCAGATATTCCTGATTAATCTACCACAGGAAATGAGAACAAATGTAATTTATTTCGAGATAATTACTATCACCATAAAGAATGCAAATGCATACTTTATAAATAATACGATAAGATATATCATTAACTAATAATTTTCAGTTTAAAAAATTCATTTGAAAGTACGTCAATCGCCTCGAAGAATAAAAAACAGGGTTATTGTCGAAAAGCGAATAGGAATCAGACGAAAGCAGTCTTTCCCTGTTGGAGGTATTTTAAAGGTAGATTGTATGTTGCTTCATCAGCTGGTATATGCTCTCGGTTTTATCACTGTTTGGATCTTAAGGTAAGTGTAATTTTTTCTCGCATTAATTTGTAATGGGAATAGAAAGGTAGAGTGATCTTCATGTTTATGGAGTAAGCAAGCCATGTTTTCAGTTGACAAAAATATTTTGTAAGTTGCCGCTTGGCAGGAGATCAACAGAGAGTGCGAAAGTGTATCGACTGAAAGTGGATCAATGTAGTATATTTGTCTCCGAAACCTCATAATGTGTTGAAAACCGGTTTCAGATATTCCAGCTTTTAAGAAAGATTAGTAATCAAATAAACAGCACACTTTTGAAGTAGTTCTGCAATAACCTCATGTGGGATAATGAGACATACATTCCAGATTATTACTCTAGCTATTTGTTAATTGAGGTCTAACATGAAGTTATTGTTCATTACTTTTAATTGTTTAGCCTCTTATTAATCAATTGTAGACCCTCTCCATTTGTTGAACGATACATATTCTGTTGTTCGATGTACGAGGAACATATGTGATATTTTTAGAATTATTAATAAACGAGGCAGATGGAATATATACTTTTACAGATATTCCTACTTTGGCTTCTATGGTAATTGCTTGTTCTTTCGAAAAGAAAGGTTCTTTCTTTGGAATTGCATTTTCATAGAATTTCTTCAGGCTGATGATCTCCATGCTAATTGATGGACTAGTGGTTCCCCTGTAATCAGAAGAATCCATTTTCGAAGTTCAACAGTTCCTTGTAAAACAAACACTTAATGAATTTCACTGTGGAACTGTAGATAAATTAACTCCCGAAGCGTGATTATGTTCAGTGTCAGAACGGCGAACAACTTACACCACGACTCAGTTCTTAAGGTCCTCGCACTGATAAGGAGCAGTGCGAGACGTCCGCCTGCCACGACAGCACGGAAGGAACTGAGATTAACATTTTCTTAAAAAGTGAATTCGTTTTCGAAGGTCAATTATTTCGTTCCAGTGTTAGTCAATAGCTCATGAACTCCGCTGGTATGTAGTACTTTTAGTCTTTAAAATGGTAACTTCTGTGGAAATGATTCTCCAAGGTCAAGTGGGTGGCAGAATGTATTGCACTGTGTTACTGGGCTTGTGGATCCCCTCTCCTCTCTGTATTGAACAGTTGCAGCAAGACCTGTTCCCCTGGTGCCAGAGCGTTCATGGCCGAGAAACTGGCAAGTGTAGCTTTCCCGTCCTGTGATTACTGAGCTTATTGTTTCCATGTGTAAGAATCATTACATATTATACGTCTTATCAAGGAATATCATCTGTCGGGTATCCACATCTTCGCCCCATTTCCACGTTTTTGTGTGCGAATACGTTAGTGAATCTGCATCGTACTGGATTCGTCTTAGCAAATCTGATCTCTCTCAACAAATCTTTTTTTTTTGTGGTATGTGATTTCGTATTTTTTTGTAAGTGTTGTGAGTGGACTAGGAAAGGCGAAGCGAAAGGGAGGTAATGAGAAAAAGCAGTTTTTCGTAACCCTCTTGCCAAGAGTAATGCCCTACGTAAAGCACGTGCGTTAGGCAAGTGATCGGAGACCTCTCTTCCGCCGTGAGAGTATTGAGCGGGGGGAGGGGGTGGGGCGGGGGCCTTGGGATCCGCCGAGGGGGCGCAATAAGCGCCGGAGATGAAGACGCCGCCCCTGCCCCCCCCCCGCCATCGCCCCGAGCGCCGCTCCCGCCGCATTCCTCATGGGGAGGGGAGGGTTGGGGTGCGACCGCCTGCCAGGGGTGGCCACACCGCTCTTCATCATCCACCCAACGGATGAGTCTCTTCCATCTCGGTTTACTCATTTTTATGAATTACAATCTTTGGTGTTAGGCGTGTAATATATATGTTATAGCAAGTTGTTTACGGTTCACACTGTTTCTCGCATTTATCCTTTTATAGTATTTGAGTAAGCTCCTCGTGTGCGTTCGTGGGGGAAAACGGTTCCGTCTCTCACGGCTAGACCACTTCCCGTGCATCAATCCAGACATATGAGGTGTCAGTGAACGCGTCTCGGTCTCCTGATGAGGAACTGATAATTTGTTTCCGATCCGGCCATAAGATTTCAAGAAATTGCCAAAAACGTGTTTTTTTCGTGTTTTGGCGCTGCGACCTTTGTATGACGGGAATTAAACTGGCAACACATTTTTTGGCAACGCTAGATGTGCCTCACCACCGTATTATTCTATAGTGATGATGTTTGTTTTTATCCTAAAACATACTTTACGACATACTTATTAACTTATCCTATATGTCGTTTCCTTTATGTTTTGTTCATACCTAAAATTTCCTCTTCAGTTTTATTGTTTCTTTCCCTTCATAAACACGTGTCGTGCTCCGCGAGCCCTTAACAGATTCTCACAGAAGGGAAATTCTCAGCAAACTAAAGGAACGCTGTGAAGAATGAAAGTATGAGAAACCGACGTTTTATTGTTTCATTAAAATACACTTATTAAAATCATGTTATCTGAAAAAGAAACCATCTCCATGCGAGATTGCATACCATTATTTAAAATAATCTGCTAATGCATCCCGTCGTAGGAAGGCATAAGTCAAGTTCTCTCCACCACTTTTCCGTTTCTTGTTATAATGCAGTTAAAAACCGCCTGAAGTGACCGCTTAATAAAGGTTAATCTACGAAATGCGCCTGACCGCTAACTGCATAGCTAGGTGGCCGTTTTATTAAGAAAATATTTGCACTTGCTCAATGGAAAAATCAATAGGTTCCATGGAAAAATGTCTGTTAGTTGTGGTGACCGCTTAATCGATGCGATATTATATTCAGTTTTCATTGCAATTCGTTCGTCATAGTTGTTGTCAAGCATGATGTAGTGTAACTAGAGCGCTGTCGAGAAATAGGCGTTATCACCCGTTTTGGCCAGAGGCCTACAAACTCGCCGTTTTATCATCGCGCTCAAGTGCCTGAAAGAATGTTAAAAAATGACGTTAACACCTGTTTTTTGTTGATAATTTTGTTAACATACATTTTGTAAAAGGAAGTCATTGCAATAAGTTGTCGAACTATAAGCACCCGAAAAAGTTCGAAATTGTGGGGTTTTCTGCAATTATCTTTGTTAAGCCGACATTTTTCGAAGTGACAAACCTCAAATTCGAATTCAGCACCCTCCCAAAAAAAATTATACAACCTTTTAGAAAAAAGGAACTTTTGGAATTTTTCCCTGAAGCGGGCCTTTTTGAGCTCCAGGTGACTGGACTAAATTAGTAATTGGGATCTTACGGGCACAGAGATTTGTCGAAAGAACTAAGAATCCCGACAAGAGTGATAATGTAGTGCATGTGAGTACGTATGGGACAAGGAAAGACCAAGGAAGAGAAAGAAAAGATCGCGCGCTATCCGTGGCCTGTTTGTTAGGGAAAAACTCCGGCCTTCGCCTGGCATTGAGGTCAGTAGAACCTCGGATCAGAGACACTGCAGTGACACCAGTTGATGCCTTGAGCCACCTTTTCGGCTAATTGTTGGACGTTTCTAGGTATTTTGAAGTTAGTGGTGGGGAAAATCGACAGAAAAGCGTTTTACATTGTAGATTCGTTCTAGTTCCATAACAATGAGGTATCCACATAATTAAGACCCAGGTCAAGAATTATGCGGATAGCGATAGATAATCGCAGAACTTAAATGTCGATTGTTTGACGCTATCACACGCAATGAGTATGTTTGCGTCATTGCTGACTCTATTACCATTAAAAAGTAGAAGGTAAATATTCACTCGCGATGTTCAGGAAGGAAAGTCTTGTGCAGCGACTGGGCGTTATCTGGGGAAGAACTAATGTTGATTCATTGATCTTGAACTTACCTCTTCCATACTACTGCTGTTATCGAAGACGATAGGTTTCCTTTCTTCTTTTCCTTTCTACCTTATCGCATCTCTTCGATACTACTGGGAGATAGGAAATAAAGAAAAATGTCCATTGGCAGATTAGTGTGAACTCACCTACAAACGAAGTCTCGTTGGTAAATTTCATACCCTTCAAGCCTTAAAGCTTTTGCGCTTAATAATATGAACCATGATTTCTTATGGTACACATAACCTTGAAAATTCCTTGATTGTAACGAAGACATTTTTTCGCAAGCGGAAATTTTTTTTTGTTTTCAAATCTCTTAGAAAAAATTTTTTAGATTACTCCTAAATAGTTTTGAATGTTTCATCCAGCCAAAGTACAGAAGAAATGTTGTAGTCCTCAAACATGCCGAGGCACAATCGGTTCTTGTTGATCAAATTGTAAACAATAGTATGGGCCAGTTTTCTGAAAGGAAAAAAAATTAACGTGTTCCGTGGCTGTAACATGATTTGCGATTTGAATGCTCGTGCGTGGAATTACATGCGCGAGACGAATGAATCGACGAGTCATTCCGCTCGTCCACCTGAGTCGAAAGCTCGCCGCTCGAATCGGTCGCTCTCAACCGCGCGACTACTAATGGGAGTGGGGATGCGACATCGGTGTCGATGTTTTAAGTAAATCTATGTTTTTATAGAAACATTGAAATATTAAAAACGATAATTTTTAATATCGTTGATTTGCTCGAGGTTATTACGTGTTTGATGTGTGTTACTTGTGAGTGAATAACCAATCACGTGAGATAAAATATGACATAACAATAAAACAGTTTTGTGTTCGAATCAAACGAACGCTTCTACCGGCTGTTTATGCGTTTGTACTACCTTCGTCCAAAAGACTATCTCGCCCGAAATGACCCCGATTCCCTGGTATTTCCTCGGTCTTCCTTCGCATTTCGCACATGGAAAGGCCCTTTCCGTAAGCTTCTTCAGCGCACTGACTACTGACCCTTTGAGCTTGATCTGGGCGCTCAGGCTTTCAGGCTCGGTTTTGTCCATTGTTCTTATTTTTACATTCTCTTATTACTTATTGTTCTTATTACATTGTTAAGAAAAGAAGAAACTGTAATCGCGCGCCGAAAAACGACGAATTCCATAGAAGTACACTTCTTGCTGGGCCCTGGCAACGAAAAGTGGATAAATCTTTTCCTATATAGTACAGTAAATAACTTCCTCTAACACGTGTAGTCAGAATCCATCCATTGTGCGTCCTTGATATTTTCGAAAATTGCAAACACAAAAATGAGCATTGAAAACTATAATATTTATTATAGGGTTTTTATTAAATGAAATGTGTTGAAAAAATCAGTTCTTTAAAACATCACGTACAGTTTTTTAAATTAGTAATGTAGCGTAATTTTTCAAATTTTTGAATTTTCAAATTCGAATTTTCCGCATCATCTTTTGCTAGAATTTTTCAGAAGTTACCACGTTACATTTCAACAATGCGCAACTGCAACTCGGCAGTTTTAAATTATCAGACTAATTTCGCATTGTTGAGTGCTGTTTCTGAGTGAATGGAAATATATTTTGCTCTGTCGGATTTTTGTTGATGTTTTACCTTTAAACTGAATTTATTTGGAGCGCCTAATGGGCTGCGATTTTAATGAACTTCACAAGTGATAGATGAAATGTGTTAATACCAACAAAAATTGCTGTAATATAATTTTATGTAACCGTTTCTGACGCTAGAAAGTGCGTGCTGTTGTATCTCTACAACAGCACGCACATTGGTTTGTTTAGTTTTGGTCGATGACACTTTGGCTAGGTTGGTTTTGGTCGATGAATTATTAACATCATTGTTTGGTTACATTGATGTTTTGTTATCGACATCGTGTGACTATTGCTGAGTTGGCGTTTTTAATGAACTTGTAATTCCTTTTCTTCACATTACGTCGAGTATAATTATGCAATGGCTTGGTTTCTTTATTTTTTGACCGTGAACATGAAAGTGAACGCAGCATTTATTTGGAACGTAGTTTTCTGCTTCGTTAGAAAGTCTGTGTCCAACGATGTCCGTGTAGTGACTGTCTAGGTCAACCAGGTATCTCCTACCAACGGGGCGCCTCCCCAGCCGAGACAAGTACTAAGACCCCGACCGGTCTCCCAGCATGTGTGGTAGTGTAGTGCATGTTAGTGTGTGTGTGTGTGTGTGTGTGTGTGTGTGTGTGTGTGTGTGTGTGTGTAAGAGGGTGAGGATAGGATAAGGAAGAGAAAAGAAAGATCGCGCGCGGTCCGTGGCCCATTTGTTAAGGTACTGCTCCAACATTGACCTGGTGTTGATAAAAAAAACACGGAAAACGTGGGGTGGATCGGAGAGTCGATCAGAGGTAGCTCTCTAGCTAGTGTCGAAAATTTTGGCACTTTCGAGAGTGGAACTCTAGGACCTATACGGTCAGGGGCACTGCACTGAAATCAGTTGATACCCTGAGCCACCTCGGCAGGATCGAATGCGATAACTCGCTGGAGAACATGTGTTGAGAAGTTTCGTATAATAAACTTGAACATATGATGATGATCCCTGATTTTAGGCAACCCATTATACATTGGTGTTCGGCGGGTATCTGACTTTGCCAGACTGACTTGCGAAGCCCCAAAGATAACCATATCAATTAGAGACAAATGTCACGTGCGAAATTTCGTTGTATGATTAAACCGCGGCGCATATCCTAGTGTCTATTTCACTTATTCTGAGTCACTCTATATACTATGGTGAGCCAAGTTGACTGTTTTGTAAGATTTATAACACGTAGTCGATATAAACCACCCAAAATGTGAATCTGCTGGGTATGGATCTGTTGGCAGGGTTGCATCAAAGAGATTCAGGACGAAAAACGTACAATTTTCGGATTCAAGCCATAACAAAACCTTGGTGGTTTTTAAACATTTGGAACCGAGAAACAATGGGATTCGCGCCGCTGTTCGGGCGGCGTGGAGCGCAGAGCGTGGACGGGGCGGTCGGGGCGGGGCTGGGAGGGGCGGGGAGGGGCGGGGAGGTGCGATGACGAGGCGGGGAGGGGCGGAGAGGGACAGGGTGGAGCGGGGAGGGATGGGGACGGGGCGGTCGGTGAGGGACGAGGGCGAGGCAGGGCGTGGACGGACGTGGCGGGCGGGGAGGGAGGAGTGGCGGGTTAGCAACGGGGCGAGGCGGGCGTGAAGGGACGGGGGTGGGGCGGGTGTGGAGGGGCAAGGTGGGATGGGCGTGGAGGGACGGGGTGGGGTGGGGTGGTCGGGCGGGGAGAGGGACGGGTTCGGGCGAATGGGGGTGGGCGAGGCAGGGTTGGGCGGGGTGGGATGGGCGGGGGCAGGGTGGTTCGGGCAGGTTGTGGGGTGGGACGGGGCAAGGCGGGGAGGGGCGGGGCGGTTTCGGCCAGGTAGCGCGGCGGGGCGGGTGTGGGCGGGGCGGGGGACCGCGGGGTCCTCGCGCGCCGCGCTGACGGCCACCGCCCACGTGACGCGTCTCGAGGCGGCCGCCGCTTTTTATCAGCGCCGCGTCCGACGGGCGGCCCCGCGCGCAGGTGGCCGCGCCGGAAGATCGATCTTTGCATCCCAGTCGATACTATTTGGCAAGATGTTTCAAATCGCGCGAAGAACGATTCGTTTGCTTAATCGGGTTATTGTAATATATTTTCGTCTCTTAGCAGCAGATTTGTTTCGATTAACATCATTTCTTTACTAATTACAAAGTCGTAAATTTTTAAAGAAGTACAGCATATTCTTGGTTTATCGTATCATAATTTGTTTTCAAGTAATTTCCTTTTAATTGAGAAAATTCAATGGCAGCGTATTAGGTATATATTAATAGATTATACCAAATTCTGAGAGGATTGAATATCTGTGTACCTGAACTTAAAATTCATGTGTTCGATGTGAAATTGATGAGAACTCCTTGTCACGCACTTGACTAACTATAATGGATTTTGTGAGAATCGATTCTCGTTGCACTTCCTCCACCATTGTGCCCGTGACTTCGCTCGTTTTGGGGCGCGGCCCTGCGCCTTGGCTCTCCACTGTGCCCTGCGGTAGGCGCGGCGGGGGCGGGGAAGGCAGGGGGGGCGCCTGACAGGGAGGCCACGAGCGGGCGCGTTGCGGCAGGCAGAGGCCCCTGGCGGCCGGCCAGTTGGTATCCTTGCGCGGCGCGTGGCGTGGAGCGAGGGGCGGGGCGGGGGAGTCCGCCGCCAGCCGCCGCCGGCGCAGTCGATCGGCGCGCGCGCGTGCGAGCGGACGGACGGACAGAAGCCGCGCGCGGAGCAGCGACGGCCCCGGCAGCGTACGCGCCCTGTGATGCCCGCCTCGCCCCGCCACGCCCCGCCTCGCCCCGCCGCTGCGCCCCGCCGCCGCCGCCGCCACGGCGCCCCACCTGCGCAAGTGAGTGCCCGCGTCGCGCCCGCCACGCGCGCGTTACGTAAGGCGACGGCCCGAAATACGGCGACCCACTGGCGACGGAAACATTCGCGGCTTCCGGGAAAGCACGTGCGCTGCGGATGCCGCGTCGCGGCGCCCCGCGGCGCCCGCCGCCGACCGGCGCAGAGTGCAGCTGTCAGCGGGCGACGCAGTGGTCACGTGGTCTCGGCTGCGTGCGGCGCCCTACACCACGCGGGCGTCGCGCCGTGTGAAATGTGCGAGTTCCCACGCGTGACGTCAGACGACTGTTCCGATTCGCAACGGGTGCTTCGTCGGCTAATTGTAATCTCTCATCGATTAAACATCCTCGGCAATTACGGATTCACGTATCGTGTAGAGTCGTTCGTTGTGATTACTTTAATGCAAATTGATTTTAATATATAGGTGAATAAATGTTGTAGATGATGTCATGTTCAGTATATTTCTACAAAGCAGATTTGGATTGTCAAATTTTACTACTTTATTTTCATGTCAGAGAATGTGAAGTGCTAAACCTGTCTTAGTGTAAGAGTCATATGTCATATCCTTCTACAAGCCTCAGTCATAAGGCAGATCTGTCATAAACGGATTACTTCAAAATGTGATATTACAGCATGCAAATATCGTACCTGAATCGAAGTCAATTGAGAACAATTTATTATTTGTCGAGATGTGGAACATTAATGCTACATTAAATGGAATATAATATTGCGTGATCGCATGTGGGTGTACTCTGAATCATTACGCCCTTCATGATATTTGAAGCATGTTAATTTTAAATGTGATACTTCCATAATTTGTCTGAACCTGTAGTAGTACTAATAATGGATAGAATATCGCGATTCATCAGAAGATGCGTAGCCAACATGCAGAGAGGTCTAAATGCTCTTGCTCTTCCCTCACTTTTTGTTTAATTTATTTCTTCTCATTCCTCAGCTTCGAGGAGCTTAATTATGCGGTACATAGTTTGTAGCTTTTTGTGAATAGCTATCCATAAGCAGTGGCTTTTACTACTCGGAAGAACGTAAACATTGTGCTAAAGTAAATTATGCGAGGTTGATGACTGTTTCAGTTTTGATCAATTGTCAGTTATGGGGAATAATGGTGCTTTGAATCGGTCTTTGGAATACCTGGATTTATTACGTGGATAACTCTTTGCCCCCTACAATTTTCCCTACTTTCCATTTTTATACTAGAAAACCCATTTAGGCAGAAGCGAATTAATATCATAAGGGACCCTAAGCCTGACCAAACCAGGAGCCCCCCCCCCCTAGTAAAGTAGAAATGTTCAATTCGTGTATTCAAAATTAATATGAATATAAACTGCGATCTCCGCAAATAAAATATAATAAATTAATATTTTTAAACTAACAAAAATTATTTAGAAAGCCAATGTGCGTAGTGAAGTCTTCCGTCTTCTGCTTTTGAATCAGCAACCTTTGAGTTTAGGCAACTCAATAAAACGTGCGTGGTTTTCAAAACGTTTACTAGGCTTCAATTATTTATATAAATGCAAACTATAATAAACCCACGACCTTTCAAAACAAATTCGTACCACTCCGCTGAAACAATGGAATACGGATAAAAATATATTTCTATTTATTTATTAGTCGCCAGAGATAAGACTTTCTGAAGGTTTTGTTGATAACATTATAGAATAAAAAGCGTGTGTATTACGCAACGGAAACAAAATTTGCTTTGAAGTAGTGTGATTCACCTGATCGACATGTTTGAGTTTGAATCTGCACAAACTAGGAATCCATAGTTCTAGATGTCTTTACTATAGACATTCTTCTCAAAATGTGTAATGGTTTATCAAAATGTTTCCAGATAATTAAATTATTACGGGATATTAATAATATACCTAATACATTTCCTGATTGAAAAAGCAGGTTAAAAAATGGCAGGTAAATGTTTTGGGGAAAGTGTGTGCGTTTGAGAGTAAGCGGTCACATCAGAAATATATTCTACTTGTCCTACACAACTGAAACTATTGTTCCAGATACATATTTTGTTCCATTTTAATACTTGTTTATATGCAAATCTGCTTCTTTCTCGAAAATAAAAAAAAATCTATTCAACAAGGTCCGGAGTTTGATAACCTAAAAACCAACACGTTTGAAGGAAAATATGATTTTCTCTTTGTACTTCGATATAACTAAACTAAGAAATAATTATGGAAATACGATAAAATTTCATATATTCTGAATTTTTGTAGACGAAATCTGATGAATGGGAAACCGTTTTCCTTGTTTATCACTTGCGGATCCTTGCTTAATGTCAAGTGTGTGTGTGTGTGAGTTGTGACATAACCGATCAGCACAAAACCTTGGACATTACTACGCCAGTATCGAAGTGTGCGCGCAAGCAGTGTCCTCTGTCTTTTATCAGCGCTGAAGGGGCGCATTCATGCTTTCAAACTGCAAGTTGTGCGTTGATTGTGTGAAAGGTTGTGTGAAAAGTTGTGTGGAAGGTTGTGTGAACTAAACATCCAATCGTGGCGCTCAAGCGCCCAAGCTCATGCCTATTTACACGCGATGATTGGTGCTTTTCGTGGAATACGTCGTCGCCTAGAAAATGAATCACATTAATATGTTAATACATTGGGGCAGCGAATGTGGCATAACCCCTTGCGTTGCGTTCTAGTGAATGTTCCAATACTGAAACTGTTTCACGACATACGTTATACGCGCAGAAGTAATGAAATTTTAACTCTGATTGCAATTTTCTTCCAGATTTTGACGCGACTACGAACGTAGGTCACGTTTTCCGCCCTGAACGTGGTTAACTTTCTTCCTCATGACTTTTGAGCCAATTCATTTATTCGGTAGTCCAAAAACCAAATGATACATTTACTCATTGTTCCATATAGACGTTATTATACGAGAAATAAGTGGTGCTACAGAATGGCATAGACTTGTATTAGTTTGACTCGTATTAGTTTTCTAAATTCTTTGGTCTGGGCTACCTTTTTGGTTTTACCCCCACCCTCTTCCCAGCTGCCATATATTGAAGCCCAAGTATATTTTTTCACTTTTTCTCAATTTCTAGATTCCCTAAAAGTAAAACTAAAATTCGACTTGAATATTATAGAACAATATAATATTTTTCTGTGAGGAATATACGTCCTATAATATTCTTCCTATATTCCTCGTCCTAAGTAATAAGGAAAAATTCGTTGAAAAAATTGGAGCAGCTTTTGAGAAAATTGACGTTTGAGCATTTCTGACATGTGCAATTTTGATATCATTTTCATAGAAAACTTTTCAGTTTGGGGGAAACTTCATTGAAAAACATTTGAAGCACATCTCAAAAGTGCAATAATATATACAAATCGCTGGTAATGTAAAAATTTGTGAGTACACAGTAAGAAATTTAAAAAAATTACATTTATGTAATTTTTTACAGCCTGATCGACACAACCTGACCGGCGCACTCACTCATGTCACTCATTGACTGACGAACGGACAACGTTTTGAAGAAAAAAAAACAACACTTTTTCCGTTTCAAGGGAACCCAAAACGTATGTTTCAGTTGAAATCTCGAGGTCTATTTCCTGCAGCATTACTTATTTTTTCTCTATACTACGTACTTTACTTATTTTAAAAGGCAAGCCTATTTCTGGCGTAAGGTTACAACACTTACAATTCGTACGAAGTAGAGAATGTAAAAGGTACGCCTAGTGTTATCTTAGTAAAACAAGTTATCGTGTTTTACTAAGATGAATCCTTACATTTCATTACTTTCAGTACAATGAAAATATTCTTCGTCTTTTATTTACCATTTGCAAATTATAAAAATAACTACTTTTTCTGATATTTTTGACTTTATTAAAAATAGTCGTTTTTACTGTTGGCAAATATAGCTCTTGAAATGGACTATTTCTCGTAAAATCCCAACTTGTACATTTGTGAAATTTTCGAAATGTCAAAAGAGTACATCAAAATGAAGTTGATGCGTTCTACAGTACATTTAGTACTACTTTCAAAAGGTTTAAAGAACAAATTCAGAACCTTTACTGAAAAAATATTGTTTATAATATGGCTCATATTTCACATAAAATTGCACGAAAACTATACTTATACATTTTAAAATGTGCTGGTTATTACTAAAAGAGTAAATGAGGATAACAAATTGCATTGAAAATAATTCTCTACCTTCAATATTTAGTTTTAGGAGAGCGCCAAACCATTTTGAATTTTTGCAATTTTCAAAAAGTGAGTGAATTCAGTGAAAATCGTACTTGGACCATTATTATAAGCGTGTATTGCTCGATAAGATTAAAAAAATGTATCCAAAAATTTTGAGCAATTTTTGAGAAGAAAATTGAATTGTTGAGGCGACATCTAAAGAACTCCCAACATTTAAAATATCCTCATCAAATTCAAGGGGCCGTGATATCATTGGGATCAATCGGGAAATATCAATTATGGCAAGAATCCTGCTTACGGTTTAGCTACAACGCGACTTCACCGTCAATATTGAAACGAGAGAATTGTTAATGCTAAGTATTTCACAAAATTTGATTTTTAAGTAGTTTCATGGACACTTAAAAATATTTGAGTGTGGATTGTTACAGCATTACGTATTACATACAATTTACTACATACATGAGTAAAAAAATCAACTTTTTTTATGTCAGGGGCCCGCAAAACTGGCGATAGAGGTCTGCGAAGATTTGCGGCACAAAATATTTTATTTGTATCGAATGTCGTAATTTAGAAAATGATTACATTTTGCTGTATCACGTACAGATTTCGCTGATATGCATTTGATACAATTTCGCTATCTTGCGTTAAAATCGTTCGAACGGAGGCCTTTGAAATAACACTCTGGCTGTACTTCACACCACTACGTAGCATGGTATTCATACCGACACGGCGACGCAACAAAACGGGCTATGTCCCTTGCCCTCTGGTGTTTATAAACAATCTTACTCTGCAACTCTTTACGGCCGTCCCTTTGACTCAGCACTTAGCAGGAGACACCAATCGTTGCTTCGTGTCGGGTGGCCCGTTCTACACGTGCGTCTTATGGGTGCAAGTTTTCTTTGTGGTAAATGGGAATGGTATTTCAAGAATGGACTGTGTGAACATTGTAAATTGTTTTGTTACATCTGCGGATGTTGAGAGATTAAGAAGCAGGAAAGAAATAATGGGCTAGGGGCGGCACTTGCTAGTTGTTAATTGGTGCAGAGAACATCCTATTAATTACAGCTTTAATGTCTTTGATTGTGGAAGTAAATATTTATTAAAATACTGTTCGGTTGGACTCTATACTAGAGAGCGAGATAAATTTCTTTGCTGACGACGAGGCGCGGCGCAGTGCCCTCGTCTCAGCGTCGCCCCTGGGTTCCCTGCAGTTAGGGACGTACAATTCCTGGAAAAGAATCGATCTCAGAGTCGAAGAGTTGGAGTCGATTCTAGAATGGATTGGAACGAAAGGAATCGATTCTTTAAGGAATCGAATAACATGAGAACATTCAACGAAGGTATCGTTACCGGAATCGAGCAATTACTATTTAATAAAACACAAGCAGCTGTTAATTAATTAGAATTTAACAACAACAATTAATTACGTGGCCAAGTATTATAAATGAAATAATTCAATTAAAATAAAGAAATAAATGTGTCAATAAAACAATATATTAATAGAAAATAAATGCAAATATAATAGATTGTAATATCAACAATCATACGAACTAATCAACGAAATTGTAACGGATTCAAAGAAACACAACGCGATCCAGACAGGAAAAGAGTTTGTTTTTTTTTAATTGAGATGCTAAAAATGTAATTTGAACCAAGAGGTTTGGTTCGAACGAACCAGGAGGTGGAGGCATGGTGGGAGGTTCACTGGAGTTTTAACCACGGTGAAAGGTGTGTAGATGTGTTAACTAGCCGCCTTTGGGGCAAATTTTCTGAAGCCAGTTTGAGGGTAGATCCTCGCTTGTCCGTACGGTGCGCACGATCGGTTTGGTTCACGGTGTAAGATATACATCTTAAGATGACATCTTAAACTGTGGCTATTACAGTTTTACAAAACATTTCCTACCCATTTTCGTAACTGTTCGCTCTAGACTTTACCAATTCCACCGCGAAACGACAAATTACCAATTTAAAAATTTGGAATCAGGTGGCCACAGAGCTGTCGAATGGATCACGACCAATCACGACCTTGCCGAAATGAGACCCAAAGATCGCAGCACTTATATGTGAGAACTATAAGCCTCTCATAAGCTTCAATTATAGACTGGGAATGAATACACCTATATATATCTTACACTGTGGTTTTAACACTTGCGCTGAGAGAGCCGTTTGGGTGAGGGGCATGCGGGGACCAGGTAGAGTTTCTGTGCAGTTGTAGGCTTCCGCGGCCAGAGTCATGTGGATGATCTGGCTGTCCGGGTGACGCCGCAGTCGAAGGCTGTGTTGCACACGTTCGACCATCTTGTCGTGGTCTTCCCCAGACCAGCCCTGTGGAAGACCAAGACAAATGGGCGAAACGTGGTGACGCGGCGTTGAAGGCTTGTTGCTGACATTTCGACCATTTTTGTCGTGGTCTTCCTCCGCGCAGGCCAGCCCTGAGGAAGGACCATGACAAGATGGTCGAAACGTCGGCAACACAGCCTTCGGACGCGCGTCACCCGGACCGCCGAGATCATTCAGAGGTAAAGTTCTGTTTTAAACATAGAGGCGGCGCAGGCCATTGGCTACGCACGTCGAACCGGCACCTCTCGGAGACCCTCATCGTTTCCTGACCCACATTCCCCCTGCCATCATCAGAACCTTTTCTTGTAGGTTTACAGAGGTGGAATGGGAGAGGAAAACCTCCAGAAACAGGGTCCCAAACATTACAAGTACAATTATTGATTAACTTTTTACATAAGGTTCGGAGTTCACTCCTATTTGGTAGGCATGTACACTAACTGAAAATGTCAATAAGGATTGAACTGACATAAATGAACCACTTACATAAAACATAATAGTTACAGTCAGCTCAATTTTCTCTGGGAATATGTTTCAATGTATCGTACTCTGAAATCGTAGTTCTTTGTCCTCGACTCGGCTGCCAGGAGCCCGCCAATCGCTTCCGATCAGCTTACAGTATGTGCGTAGTGTTACCTTGTCAAACATTTAAACTGGTGCAAATGCACACATTTTCTCGCATTACTTCAGAGTTTACAGTTTTCGATTATTCAGAAAGGTCAACAAAACTTAGACCTGCGCCATTCTTTTAAGCGTGCCTTGTTCTATCTGTGAAGAAACATTGGTGCTGTTTTTGAAAAAAATGTTTTTATATACGTTTCATTAACTTCAAGCAGGAACTATGCAAAAACTATCATTTTTCAAAAACTCCTACATGACAGTTCTTAAAAATCTGATTTTTCAGAACAGATGTCATTTAATCCAAAAACATCTTCAATCCTTTGCAATGTGAAAAAAATTTGGAGCGTTTTTGACAAAACAAAATTGTGTATCAAATGCCTATATTTCACCCAAAATTATGCGAAAACTACTCATATTTTCGAAACATTGTACATGACCTTATTTCGAGAATTGTTAAAAGAACAGATTTCATTGAGAAGAAAAATCTTTATATTCAATATTGTAGTTGTTAGGAAGACGCCGAAAAACACTTTTGACTTTTGCAGTTTTCCAAAAAAATAAGGGATTTAAAGGAAATGAGACCCGAGCCACTTTTTTAAGAGTTAATTGCGATATCCGAGGACAAGGTTTACTAAAACAATTTGAGCCATTTTTAAGAAAATTTTGAAAATGTTGAGACTGTGTAAAGTATCCCCCAAAATCAAAATACTTGTTTCAAACTCATAGGACTTCGAGTTACATTAAATCGATTGAGGAAAAAACATTTTAGAGAAAATCCGCCAAACGATTTTGGTTCTAGCGTTGACCAGGGACGGACAGTCCGACGTTTTGTCATCAATCGATTTTTGGTATCAAGGATGGCAGGCTGGCTGGCTGGCTGGATGGACATTCATCCACTTTGTTATCAGGGCCCGGTAGTAAAGTGTTATTTCTGTCGAAAATTTGCCGTTTTCCAGCGCACATTACAATACTTTCGCTTCTTATGAAGTAAGGACGAAAGTAAAAGGGATGTTATTGTGGTCGAGTTTGTTTAGTAGTGTAGTACATTGTATGCGCAGCTAGAATTGCAGTATTTTGTTAAGAAATCATTTTGAAAATTTCAATGCAAAAGAAAAATGAGAAATTCAGTAACTTGCAGATCTTTGCTTCTACTGAAGTTACAACCAACAGTACAGCAGCTGAGGAAATTTGCTTAAAATATCAATTAACAAAATGTTATATTATTAAATTCTTGTCAGTTACAGAGGAAGAGATTAAGGTAGTTAATTTTTAGCAAACTTCACCTCTCATAAAGGTTTTTGAAATAATAATTTGTTGGCTTAAATTTAAAAAATGTATATTAACTACGACAATAGATGTGATGCGATCCTTGTGTGTAATTGTCGTGAAGAAATTGAGTTAATTAGAAAAACAATTGGCATTGTGGGAGGGAAAATGACTCCCACACGTCCTCCTCCCGAACCGTCTCTAATGTCCCCCTTCCACTTCTTGTGAGCACGCCCCACCAGGGACGCGGATTACCTACATACTATTAAAAAAAAATAAGGTACTTCTACCATGGCTTCGTTTGGAGCTTCAACTGAACGGACTGTATTTTTTCTCCTTTGATTGAAAGATTGTAACCCAGCGCGTTTACTGTGTAAATTAATTAAATAAATTATTATTTTATAGTACTCTTAACAGTAGTCAATTGTTTTCTTCCAAAAAATTGTTTCAATATCGATAGATGTAAGGGGTTGTCGCTTGATACCGCGTATATTGTTTACAATTCGTCAAGGTTGTGTTTCAGGTGCATTAATTGTATTTTGGTACTGAATTAGCATGTATTGTTTTCGTGAGGATAGAGAACATTCGTGCTGTGCGTTTTGTTCGGATTGTACTGTAGTGGTGAAGTTGTGCAGTGCTTATGTTCCGAATCTTTGCTCACTGCGTTCCAAAACAGGCAAATGGACAGTAACTGGACGTGGTCAGTAACTGGAACGTAGTCAGTAATGGACAGTAACTGAAAAAGTCATCGCTGATGTCTTGATAGTGAAGTAATTTCGATTTGTGTTGGGTCTTTGTCTATGGAACGACGAGTTTTGTTCTGCTTTGTACTTTCCATTTGAGAGAAATTCTGCAAACTAGTTTTATTCTGTGTTTTCTTAAATGGAAAAATAAGTTGCCTTCGAGCAATATGCCAGAAGAAATTAAACAGTTGTGTATAGGAAATGATGACGCATTATTTTACATTCATCTCAGTTCTCACCGCCATATTTTGACGGGTTTTCACTAGCTTTTATGTAAAATTAGGGCAGTGACGCAAGGTGGGTGTCAGCCGCCCGGGCGAAGCAAAATTCACCGCCCCTTATTTATTTCAAATTAAAAGACTAAATATACAGTAATTTTAAAGAACTTTTCGGCAAGAACAAACATCATTATTGCGTCCTACAGGTTATAATTAAAAGTTTTACACTATATTAATCATTAGTCTATACATTCATTTAAAGAAGTCACAGAACAAGAAATGAAAGATTCCATGCTCATTTCAATCTGTCCGAATCATCGGTACGATAAAAATATGAAATGAGATGGTTCAAATTTTTACAAGACATTATTATTATTATTATTATTATTATTGTTATTGTTGTTGTTATTATTATTATTCCTCTATTATGACTAAAGATGTTATGGGTCTGCTGAATATAAAATCTACCCCAGGTTGCAACCAGCTACCTAAGGAGCAGATCTAGGGACTGTCGGTGCCTCTACAATACTTTCCGCAAAATGTGGGGCTGTTCCAAATAACGCAATTTCTTTTCTATTATTATTATTATTATATATTACTACTACTACTACTACTACTACTACTACTACTACTACTACTACTACTACTAGCGGAACCCGGCAGACGTTGTTCTGCCCTTCATGTCCCTCTTTCCCCTTCCATCTCTTTCTTTCTGTTACTCTCTCTCTCTTTGTCTCTCCGTTTCTTTCTGTCCTTGTCTCAGTCCTGTCTCTGCCTCTCTCTGCCCCTCTTATTCCCATTTAGTTACAGAGTTTGGACGTCTCTGAGAAGGTGAGGTAATATCGAAAAGCGCCAGATCATCAAAAATGTAATAGAATTTTCTTGAAGGTCTCATCCTGTAGATCACAATGTGAAAAGGGTTTCTTTGAGGCCTAAGGCCTCAAAATTTTAGTTTTTAAGGCCCTAGAACGCCTCGTTTAGGAGTTATTTAACTATATAGATTCAAAATGCTCCCGAGTGTGTTGTAGGTTGCATTTGACGTGAATATGTAGTGGATATGTAGTAAATATGTAGCGCCATGTAGTGGAATTACAACAAAATTAACACCACATAAACCTTCTGGGTGAAAAAACCAACTTTCATGGAGATTGGTCCAACGGTGTCGGAGTTTTGCTCTTATATACATACCAACTTTCTGTTTTATATATAGATTATTATTATTATTATTAATATTATTATTGTCATTATTTATTGTGATATTTTGCCTCCTTTAAAAGTGCGCCTGGGGCGGGCCCTCCCATGCCGCACCCACTACTCCACGCCACTGAATCAGGGGATCAAGACAAATCTTTCACTCAAATATCGTTTGTAAAATATCTGTAAAAATTTAAGACAGTTCAAGGGAGGTCGTTCATCACCGAGACAGGTGGCTCAGGGCATCAACTAATGTCACTGCAGCACCTCTAACCGGGAGATCCTAGGTTCGTGTCCCGACGATGGCAGAATTTTCGACACGAGCTTGTCAATTAGGCCGAATTCAGTCGCTGTCTGGAGGAGAATTCTGGCGGCCGGCTGCTCTCATTAGTAGTTTTCCTTGGTTTCTCCGATCAACACCAGGCGAATGCCGAAACAGTTCCCTAAAAAACGGGCCGCGGACCGCGCGCGATCTTTCGTTCCCCTCCCTTGTCCTATCCTAATTCTTTACACACACTTACACTCACATGCACTACACTACCTCACAAGCCGGGAGCTTACAGTCCAACTGTTGTTGATTCCTCATAGAGCGGAAATAATGGCGAACGTCAAGAAAATTTTGAGATAAATGTTTTGTAAGCGTTCTTTCTTTGTTCACTTCTTGCCTTTGCATACCTTTATCGCTAGTGAAGTTATTTACTAGTATTGCAATGCGCACGCAATTTTACAAACATAAATTTTTGCGCAATGTTACTTCAGTCTACGCGACTTTTACACATTCCCTTTTCTAATCAAAATTTTGTCGGCAAAACCAAACCATTAGCATTTATCATTTGTTCTTCACCACACAGTATTAAATGATACATATAATAGATATTTACATTTTACTACTATGTGCTTCAAAAATATTACCTTTTCTATCAACCGGGAAATAAGTTTTATAATTCCAAAAAATAGACACCCACAGTTATATTCGACATCTACCCCATTCGTGACCTTCATCTATTTACTCTTTCCTAAATTTCAGATCTTGATTTGTTAAGGTTGAATACTACCGTGTAATTTTGTCGCCTTAGCTCTTGCGAATAGTTGTTTGCTCATTGCATTGTGGGTTGCGTTCGGATAAAATTTTGGAAAAATACGCATTGCGCGTGGATTGTTATTCAACAAGTTTAACTTCATGAAGTAACAAGATTAACTTCGAAAGATTTGTCCCAACATATGAGCCGTTGAGAGCAAAAGTTGTGTAAGTCGAAAAGCATACTTTCCGGAAAATGACGTGTAAACGAAAAACTCTGTAAAACTAGAATGCTTGGAAATAAATGACCTAAAATGTTATGAACGTATTAAGGAGATATTCTTTTAACTTACTACAGATATTTGGGTCTGAAACTTTGCTTATTAATTAAGTAATTAACTATTTTGTTGACTCTCACCACTTTTACACACACCGTTTCTGAAAACTACGAATTACATTCAAATAACTGGCATGCACAATTTTCTTTTGAGATAGTAATATGATGAAAAAATAGGACTTTTTCTCGATTTTGAACCAAGTGAGAGTAATTTTGACAATGCGATTTTGACCTGTGCACGTATCACTAAAAGCGATTAAATGTGTTTTTTCGAGGTGCTTCTTTTGTGATGGGTGCGCATAAAGAACTAGTGGTGCTACAGAATGGCACAGACTTTCTGTAGTTTTCTATTTTCTTGAGTCTTCGCTAGCTATTCGGAATTGCCACATACTCTTTCTTTCCAGCTACCATCTATCACCGCCAAAAGTACAGTTTTTTGTCATTTTCTTAATTTTTCGGTTTCCTATTGGTAGAACGAAAATATTAATTTTAGAATATTAAAGAACACAAAAACCTAGCCGTAAATGGCAATTTCCTTTTAAAAATTATGTGCCTTTTAAGAGAAAATGGCGTTTTAGCACTACTAAAAAATCGAAATTTGAAGCTCATTTTCACAGAAA
Organism: Acheta domesticus; assembly: GCA_031308135.1. Taxonomy (NCBI): domain Eukaryota; kingdom Metazoa; phylum Arthropoda; class Insecta; order Orthoptera; family Gryllidae; genus Acheta; species Acheta domesticus. The sequence continues at coordinate 180,341,199 of JAHLJT010009436.1, read as the reverse complement.
ATGATTGAGTTTTCAAAATACTTTATTCGAAGTTATTTGAAGCACTTACACTCATAAATATAATAATGTTTATAAATTGCTAGTAATGTGCATATTAAAGATGTGAGAGATCTTTCAAAAAAATTACAATTATGTAATTTTTGAAAAAACAAAAAAATAACTCAAAATAAACTTTACGCTATACTAAAGAGTGTAATTAGCACTATCCGTTACAAAAGTTTCAAGAAAAAAATTGCAGCCGTATACGAGAAAATGGCGTTTGAGCATTTCTGAAAATGCCGAAATTTGAGCTACTTTTCACAGAAAACGATTGTGTTTTCGAGAAACTTTACTTGACATTATTTAAAGCTTATACACTCGTAAATATAATAATGTGAAAAAATCGCCGATAATGTAAATATTATCGACGTGAGAGACAAGTAAAAAAATTTACATTTTTGCAATTTTTGAAAAAACCAACCGATAGACCAATATGGCTTTTATGTCATTGATAGAGTACATTTACCACTATCCCTACCAAAGGTTTAAAGAAAAAATTTGGAGCCGTTTTTGAGAAAATCTTGTTTTTGTAATTTTTTAAAATTGCACATATTGCACGCAATATTGCACGAAAACTACCAAAATTGTGAAAAACATTTACATGACCTTTATTAAAGAACTCAATATGCAGAACAAATTTTATTTGAAGAAAAATCTCTATCTTCAATTTTGTAGTTTGGAGAAAGACGCCGAAAAAAATTCAAACTTTCACAATTTTCGAAAATTCAGAGCTGTATTTGAAAATCGGACCTATGCCATGTTAAAAAGTGTATTTTACTCTATTCATACAAGAAATTTAAAGAAAAAATTGGGAGCCGTTTTTGAGAAAATGTTGAAAATCCCCGGGGGCTTCATATAAAGTACCCCCCAATTTTGAAGAATCTTTTTCAAAATCTCAAAGCTTCGACTAGAATCTAGTCGACCGGGGAATATCCATTTTGGTAGAAATCGTACGTATGGTTTAGGCACTAGCAGTGTTCACAGACGGACAGACAGACAGACAGACAGTTTTTCCTTTCAATTGGGTTTTCGGTATCAAGGACCTAGAAAACAGGGTTTCTGGCTACACCACGTGTTAGGGGATTTTTTTTTCTTAATTTAGCAACTGGTTTTATCCACTTATTCGTTTTCACGGCCCGGCAATTAATTTTTTTCCGCCGAAAATTGGCCATTTTTTCGCGCAGCATTACATAACTTTCCCTATACTACGTATATCACTCCGTGTATACGTACGTATACGGGAAAGTAAAAAGCTATTTCTTGGGAGCCCCTGGAAGCTATTGTTTTGTCTCACCTGTGATTTACACCACAATTGACTACTTTTGCATTGTATTGGCCTCTACCTAAGGAATATTTAAGTTTGACTCACTCCATTTTAACCGGTGATGGAACAATGTTGAAACCATCTACCTGTACATCTAACTCAAATCTTCAAAAAATTTACTTACACCACTTTTGCTGTCAGCGGCTCATATATTCATAATATTCGAGGATTTCAACATCTCATATATTTAACACTATACGCCATTTATTGTACGAATATCTCTGAAAATAATCAGATTTGAAAAAGACGAGACAAAAGAAAGTTGGAATATAATGGTGATGCGTTAACTCGAAGCGTTCTGTATTCGCGAACAGATTCGTAGAGAGCAGAGGGAAGCCTTTATTGTCATCTTTCGGAGTGCTGACGGTGCTCTGAGTGCACGCCACCGTTGCAAAGGCAGTTGCTAGGGCAGACAAATACGAAGTGTTCAACAGGTTGCAGAGATCCAAGAAAAGCTGTCAACTGGTGCTCCACACCATCTGAACCTTCAGTATGCGTTTGTCACACGGAAACGATATACTGACACTTGTCTTGTGAAGCGAACCGTCGCCACGGAGTCCCTAGCTTGCCCGGCTACACGCCCAGTGGAAAAACACGAACAGACTTTCGGTGAATGTAATCCCAGGGGATAGTGCATTTACCATCCCCCTCACACACAATAGCTTTAGATTGAGACCGGGAAAATGAAATTAAAGAATTTTGTGGGTGGTAACGTTGTGAGTAACATGATAGATTTAATCCTGATAGAAATTGTGATAGAAAATAGTGGCCGAAAATTGCAATGCGCGTCGATAGTACTTTACTTACTTTACTTATTTCTGTGGCACTGATTCTATTAATTTGTTATGAATGCAACTAGTTTTACGTTACTTTTACAGTTCTCAAACAATAATTTTGTGCAGGTTAATGATTTACTGTTTTCCCTAACCAGTCACCAATCAGCATCCGTCGTCTGCCAGCGGAAGATAGATAGAGCAGAGAGAGAGAGGGAAAGAGAAAGAGAGAGGGAGAGAGAGAGAGAGAGAGAGAGCAGGTGAACTGCGATTTTCTTAACTATGCCCCTGACAGGCAATCAGCTGTTGACGGTTTCATCAAATCGGGAGCTTGAACGTCACCGTGGCGACATACAAGCTCCCGATTGGATGGCAGCGAAACAGCTGATCAGTACAGTTAAGAAAATCGCGGTATAGTAGTGCAGTCGAGAAAGTCATTTTTCTTGCAAAAGGCGAGGTAGAAGATGTTTTAAAATTTTGTTTATATTGTTATTAGTAAGAAACCTAAGTTTCCTACTTCGAAATACTTCGAAAAACGTTTGGGTAGCCAAAAAACAAAAAAAAAATCGGAAATTGTTTGTATTTTACTATCACGATTTATGCACATCAAAAGCATTTCAATAGACTAAAATGACGTTCGTTATTTTCTTCTTCTAATTCTAATAATAATAATAATAATAATAATAATAATAATAATACTTACTATTGTCGTGTAAGTTGTCAGAACGTTCGACCTACTGTCACTCTCACCTGAACTTTCAAACGTGAGTTTAACCTCGGTAAGTATTAAAAACATTAATCGCTTTTTATTTACCTTACGAATTTAAAAATACTACATTGGAGAGACCATTAGTAATTTTGGGCAAATTCAGAATACAAAGGAAAATTTGGTGAATTTTAAAATCCCGTAGCTCTGTTACTATTTGCTCGAGAGTAATAATTTAAAAGGCAACTTTATAGAGAATTGTATGATCTTTAAAATTGTACATAACCATTAAAAATTTATTACACAAAAAATTTAAAAAATTTCCAAATTTTTGTTTATTTGTTTTTTTGGCTACCAAAACATTTCTCGAAGTATTTCGAGGTGAAAAACTTAAGGTCTTCTGACAACAACAACAACAACAACAGTCTAAAAAAAATAAAATCTTCTACGTCATCTTTTGCAAGGTGCCCCCCCCTTATGGCTCCCTATGGACTGCACTATAGGTGAATCGACCGCCCAGTTGTGACAGCCACGTTACTGCTGGGCCGTCCGCCAAGTCTTTCCCCTCAGCTATACTTCGGTTTTTCTTTCTTGGCGCACGGGGGTGTGTCAATAAAATGTAATATCTCACGGTATTTCGCGTCGTTCTCCGTTGTGCTACTAGGGGTCGCATGATCGCGACGGTATCGAGCAGTGTTGGCGATCATGCGACTCCTGGCGACACAACGGAGAACGAATACCGTGAGATATTCTATTTTGATGACACACCCCCAAGCGCCAAGAAAGAAAAACCCAAGTACAGGCGCCGCCCGCGTCTCCGTTCTTTCGCAAGCTCACTATAGTCCGTACCACGGTCTCCGCCTCTTGAGCCCTTTTGCCGCCATGCCTGCTTCGCGTTTCTTCTCCTCTCGACCACACCTTAGTTCCTTTATGTGCACGAAAGACATTCTTCGCGAGGCAATAAGAGTTCAGTTATAAATCTCAGATTTACAAAACACTCCTTCGCGAACAGGCTGTTCACTTGAAGCGGCATTAGCAGTCGTAACCGTTTAAAAACTGGAATATTGCAGCCCGCATAATGTCTGACTCGTAATGCGATGCGATGACAGAATGGTAATCGTAGCCCGCGTCCGGATGAGAATAATAGATCAGGCGTTCGAATGAAAGTCAAAGTCTGAATCCGCATAGCGAAGCGAAAAATGATATTCTCTGCCTCCTCACTAATTCTTGTTATTGCGAGGCCTCTGTTCACCCCCTCTGTACATTCCGGTCCAGCGTCATCGTCACTCTCATTCAATTTCTCCAATAATTTTCGAGGTTATTTTTTTTTTTGCGGCATAACCTTACGTTCAATTGGCAATTGAAAAATTAGGTCGCCATTCCTTCCTGCACGCAGGCCGTTATAGTGCGACTTTTATAAAGCTGCGCCGTAAGGCCCGCATTTACAGTGGCATATGTCACTACCTTTTGCGTCTTTCTCGGTTGTGCCGCTAGATGTTGTATGATCAAGCAGTGCTTGATACGGTCGCAATCATGCGACATCTAGCGGCACCACCGAGAAAGACGCGAAAGGCAGTGACGTATGCCACTGTGAATACGGGCCTTGAGACGCAGCTTTTTAACTGTAAGTCCATCTCGCGTTCGTGTGCGGCCCAAGATGTAAGGATGCGTAAGTTGCCGTAGAGAAAACCCAACTCTAAGTATACTAATGTTAGTGTATGATTATCTGGGATCACTTGTCTATATCCCCCTCCCCTCCGCTTTACATGATTTGTCCTTACCCGCTTTGTTCCATGAAAGATTGCGGCCCAACCCAAATTAGACACGCTTAGGGTGGGAAGGTCTCGTTTTGCTCGTTCTCGGCTTTTGTCGCGCGCTACGCATTAGAAACATCTGGTCTCTGTTTCGTCGAATACTTTAAGTTTGATGTGTGTCACATCACATCATGAATTTCGTGGTGTTTTCCAGTGGCGTAGCGTGACTCACACGTTTGGGGATGCTCAACAATAACACACAGAATGTCACTATCAACTACTTCATCTAACAGGCGAACGCAACACAAGGCAGATACACTGGGACTACTTCCACAATCTCGATTGCTTTGTGTTGCGTTCGCCTACACTGTAGGCGCTTCCCACTAAATCCTCACAGCAGTCAGGGCTGCCGATGTCTTGAAAGCAAATTATACAATGGCTCAGCTTTAATTCTTATACGCGAATGGCAATAAGACCATTTGTTAATTTATACATTGCAGACTTAAATAATATGTAATCTATTTAAGAGATAATACAATTTCTTGGATATTAATTAAGAAATAGTAGTCAGGCACTATTTCTACAGTTTGCACCCATGACCAAGTGGGGACTCCCGAGTGAGAGAGAGAAAGATAATTTACTGAACGCCTGAAGTGTGCTGCGCTCTCGTGCACAAACGAGCTTCTTTCCGCAGTAGACGCTAGCGTAAAGCAGTCGGGTTTCTCTGGGCCAGGAGTGAAGAGGGGAGAGGGGAACCTCGCCATCTGCGCATGCGTCATTGCTCGTCGCAATCTGGCGGCAGACGCTGAAGTATTTTAGCTTCCAACCAATCAGAGGCCAGCTTCAACAGCCCGCCGAATTCAATCATAGGAAATCAATTTAAAATTAATACAAAACGTGTTTCGCTCAACAGACCACTTGTAAGATTATCAATACAGTATTTAAGGTTCTTATATACGGGGATGCTCAGCATCTCAGCGTCCCCTGACGCTACGCCACTGGTGTTTTCGACATCCCTTTCCATCTACCCAGCTCGCAGGCAAGGATATAATGTCTCTGACTGAGCCATACACTCCATTACCGCTTGTAATGGAGTGTATGGCTCTGTGGTCGTGCATTGGCACATGTGGCCATTGCTTTTCGTAGGTTCATTTCAAATGCATTCAATTAAGTTGGCTGTGTTTCTTGTTATTCTTACTATCTCATGAAAGTAAATTTAAATTTCTGAACATCGTTTATAAGACAGTTACATTGGAGAACAAAAATATTTGGTCTGACTCAAGAAAGAAAATATTTACTTAATATATTGCTTTGCGCTCTATAGATCCATCATCCACATTTTCGTTAAACGTGGAAAGAAAATTAAAAATATATGGAAACTAATATTTTTATAAAAAAGCATGTAAATAGTTAATACATCTAAAGTATAAGGACTGTTTTTCTTCCGGGCTTGACATTCGGAGCATCTCTTTTCAGAATCTAGCAATAATATTAAAAATTGTTTATTATTAATATTGGCTTTTGTCGCGCGCTACGCATTAGACGCTTTTGCCAAAATGGCTCCAAAGTTTTCCTTTAAATTTTTCCTCGTATGCAACAAAGAAGGTAAAAAAATTGGTGCTGGTCCCATTTCGGCTCTCTGTATTTTCGAAAATTGCAAAGAAAATCAAAGGTTGCAAATTCCAATTTCCCGCTCTGTGTTTGACGCGTTTTGTCATATGATGTAGATAATATTCTTACGAAGGAAAATAGATGTAATGGAGATAATATATTTAATTTAGAACTAACAAATACATTTTTATAAAGTTTTGGTATTGGATTATGGTATTGAAAAATTGGAAGTTCACTTCGGTACAAGACAACTACAATAATTGTAGTTGACAATTATAGTCAGAAGTAGATATAGATACCAATTATTGTCGGTATTGTAGTTGGTCTAGGGTACAATCAAGGCAAGCTTGTGTGAAATTATTATTACTTTTCTATAGTGTGCTGCGAATACGGCAAAACTTAAATATATTCATGTTTGTTTCATTTGTTAAAATAAGAAACGATTACTGCCCGTGACTATCGAAATAAATGCAGATACGCTGCGGTGTTAGTAGGGACAGAAATTGGACTATTTCAGCATTACGTAACTGTTTCCAATAATGCGAAAAAGTATGTGCTGTTGAACCTTCTCCAGTTTGACTTTAGAGCCTAAAAAACGCTTTTTCTATCTATTCTTTTCTTGCAACTATTACATATCTCTCGGATCTTCTGCTTAATAAGAGGAAGTAAAAACAAATTTTTCGCATCGGAGACACACACAAAAAACGTTTCCTTTCGAAATATTCATCTTTTGTCCGTACGCGTGACATGATCTTCTCTTTACTACACTATACGAGAAAATAACAGTATCTGCGGGTGGTGGCTCAAATGGACTTGAGCGACTCCTAAAGTTTTTAAATGAAGTCTTAGGTTTCCGCGGCCAGAGTTGAGATCTCGGTTGTCCGGGTGACGCCGCGTACCAGACTGTGTAGCCTATCATACTCCACCAATCATCTCGGCCCCCCTCATCCATTATACACCCGAGCGCTGACTACACCAGCGCACACCAGCCCTGAAGAAGCCCGCGAAAATGATGGTCGAAACGTCCGCTACACAGAGGTTGGTACGCGGCGTCAACCCGGACAGCCGAGATCTCTCCTAAAGTCGTTAACCCGGCTCTGGCCAATTGGCTGAAGCAGTGCCATCGGATTTGCAGCGGCGGATTAACTTCGTCTATTATCTTTTCCTGCCAACTGAGCAGCGCAGTGCTGAGGCAGCCAGCGGACACTCTGCCCTCGCCGGTTGGGAATGATCGCTGTGGCATTGCGCATGAGGCACGCAGGGAAGGGCAGGACTGCTTTAGTAGTAATTAATTTTAAAAATTACGAACAAACTGATGTTCATAAAAAACTTATTTAATTTGATTAAATTGTACGTTATGTCACACTTGCATAACTTATACTATAGTAGTAATATTAATTCACACATAAATACTACTTTTATCTTACGACGATTACAAAATTATGTTTTATTTTATTTGTGTATGAATTTCTAGATTTACTATCTTCAGGCATTGTCTCTATTGATCGAAAATGATCCGTGTTTCTAAATCATTGAAATCAAGACCTTTAACTTGGCTTTGCCATGGGACTGTATATGCGTCGGTACAGACTAGTGGGAGTTTGTTAACGGTTTTTCTTGATTTATGTGAGAAAAGAATTGCATGGCACTTTTAACAGTTACAAGATTACGTCATTGTCTTAGCTTTCGATGAGGTGTTTGTCGGCGGCTCTTTAGACTATACATTACAAATCCGGTGCGACGTCCTTTAGCTGTGTATTATGCAATAGCGTCATCATGGATAAATTCTCTGACCCAGTCAATTCATGGAGAATCGTTGATGAAAAGGGAAAACAGTAGGGGAGATAGTACTACTCCTTGGTGAGTCCTGGCAAGAATAAGGCGAAGGGTAGAGAGGAACGATTCGTGGAGAGCAGAGATCGGTTAAACAGCTTGTGAAAAGTGAGAAAATGAGTGGGGACGTGATGGCTTGACTTTTAGGTGGAGAGGGAGGTGAACGGTCTCAAAAGAGAAGTCGTGAAGCGAGGCTCTGGCGACTTCTGGGGGGCGGGAAGGAATGAACGCTCCTCCTCGGAATATTCTTCTTATAAATGTCTTCCAAATGACAGTTTTCCTTTGGTGTTTGAAGGAAATGTATATTTTTAGTTGATAACTCCGAGAAATTTTCTTCGATCAAGTTTTTTTTAACTAGGCCTATTTTTAATCGAGTCCGCACGCTTTTAATCGAAACTACTGAAATATTTCTCAGGCGGAAACGCCAGCTTTTGTTCCTGTCCTGTGTTAATACCCCGTATCTCACAGCGCTTGTGCAGCCACATGAGGAAGCAGTGGCGTAGCTTCAGTTGGTGTCACCTGGGGCAAAGCTACTGGTGTCACCCCCCATAAATTAAGTATAATTAAGAATAATTAGCAATATAATTTTTAAATAAGTTGTTTCATTTTAAAATATTTATCCACAAATGTATGTTATTTATAAAACCTCCTTACGAGATTTAGGGCAGCAAACTTATTTATAACTTCATTACCATTTATGCTTATTGTAATGTCGTTTTCTATTGACAACAGAGCGAAATCGGCTAGCCTTGATTAAGATATACATTTTTAAGTAAATTATTTAAATTATATGATTCCAACTACAAAATATTTTAATTAGTGTCACCCCTAGAATGGTATCACCCGGGGCACGCCGCCCCCTGGCCCCCCTAACTACGCCACTGAGACGAAGTGTTTTTAATTGAGCCTCACCGGCCGAAGGGAGGAATTCCTGTCTTGATTGAACTTCCGTCAGCGCATCTGTAAAGCGGGAATGACACATCAACCGCGAAGCGAATCAGAATGCTTGGAAGGCGGATGATCGGTTCCTTGTAAGGATCAAATTGGTGTTTCGGGTTATTTTATTGCGTGTGGGGTCCCTCTGGATCCTGTTCAGGTCAGGCGTCTCAATAGTTTGCCCAGTGTTGGAAGAAGAAAATTGGTCTGAGGTTTTCAGACTGTTTCGTACTTTTGCAGTGTTTCAGCAGCTCAGTAACTATTCCATTTGGGAAATAGGGAGTTTTTGCACCCGAACGTGAAGTACTGTCGATTTCTGATCATGCGCAGTTTCAGTTTCGCATCACTTTAGTGCATCTGCGCATGCGCAGAAGATCGATAGTGCTTCACGTTCGAGGGGTGCAAAAACTCTAATAATATAGGGGGTAGCGGACAGTGTAGATAGCAGCACGTAGTACTTTTGTAGGGATATTTTTCAGTATGATTCCTGATATTTTCTCAGGTCTCCTGTTTTCTTCATGTTAACTTGTATGATTATATTCTTTATCTCATATTGATTGAGGTGAGGTAGTTCGGTCATCAGTAGCGAGGGCATGGACTGTGATGTTTGGCGGTTTGTTGCTTATCGCGAATGTATCGACAAATACACCAGCTTGTTCTGCCATATCGTGGTACGTGGGCGGCAACCCGCCTGGACGATGGTGTGCCGCAATTGCTTTATCGGGTTCACTTGCGGTTCTTTGTTGTTTCCGGAGCTCGGTGCTTTCCCAATGTGGACACGTTCAGTCTACTGTTCGCGTGTCTTGTTTTGATGTTCTCGTGGTTTCTTTGTCAGAAGACTACGGATATTGTGACGTCGTGGGTACGAGGGATATACGCCACGAGAACATAGACACTGGTGATATACAGTAAACCCTCATTAACACGAATTCCAAGGGACGGAAAGTAATCTACATTAAATTGCAAACAAAAGTGGCCCTGAGCATAAACGTGAGAAAGTGAACGGTTCCAGAATTACGGAGGGTGTAAAAGTAGACATTTTTCGTATTTTCTAGATTTGGGGGGGGAGGGGAAAAAATATGACATTATCACGAAGGAAACTATTTTTTATACAAGATAATGTTTTGTAAAAGTTCATTACAATTTTTGTGGCCGCTGGTATGTTAGTAGCCATTGAAGGAACGACAACCTCACCACCCTCTCTAGGGGCACTACTTTTAAAAGGAAAAGAGGCTTCCACACGACTAGGCCATTTAAACCTGTGGCATGGAGATACCCACTCTGAACTTTCTCTGTACAATGTCGCATTAAGAATGAATAACTTTCCAATATAAATGATTTTAAAATATAAAAATATTAGCTGTATAGTAATTATGATATATAATTATATCATTTTTAATCATAATATTTTGAAAACTGCAGCTTTTGGAGTTTTTTCTTTAGAAAATAAGCATATTTGGCTGTACATGAAACCATATTTACTGTAGAAATCAGATATAATCTTCTCAAATACGTGTGAATTTACATTACATAATATGTGTTAATTCAAAAGAATGTGGTAAATGAAGTTACATAGCAAGCAAAGATGTAATTTCGATGTAACGGCAGACCGTGTAACGCGTGTGTTCGAAGCTTAGTCCAACTATTTGAGTTGTGCAGAATGAATAAGCACAAAAGGAACTCACATGAGTGTCAAGATAGGTTGTTTAAAATTGTGGGCACGTGACGTACTCTTGAATGTATCGTAGGTAATGTATTTTTCACTGAAATGCGATCCATGACCGAACTATCATCTCCACTGCCGCAAACGTCTGAAGTTTTGAAATATTCGCGAAATAAATCAACAGAATGTGGCGAAACAACTACTATTTGAAACTTATTTTAAACGTATTCATTTCATTACTCTACAACAGACCTGCACAACGCCTGCTCCCGCGGGCATTCTGCACTTGGGAGCCGGTCGTCTGCCCGTGGCAGCGCCGAAAGTGCAAGTAGTGGGGAGTAGGAAGCTTTGCGGGGAGGGGAGAAGTCTGACGTAGCGCGACGCGGCGCGTAGATTGAATGACTGGGCGTCTAATAATGATCCATGCTTCAAAATTAAATGCCCATTTGTTTAAATGGATTATGTCTAGTATTTCAAGTTACCAGGGTCATAATTCACTGTTTACGTTCTGTGCACTACTGTATATCCACCTTTGTATCCACCACTGTATGTATTTTCATTTTCTAATATTTTAAAGAAAATAACATGTTCATTGTGACTCTTAAGCAATATTTTAAAGCAATAGCTTTAAAATATATGCTTATACATAAGAAAATAATATTATTTAATTCTATCTAACACAAAATTGCAATTTAATAATTGATTGTTCACCAGGAATGTTATAATCTCCAAATCATAGAAAAATGAACAAAATCATGAGAGCAATCTCTCACATCAAGATTGACATAAAATAAAATATGTGGCAATTCCAATGAGGGTAATGTTTAATAGCACATTTGTGACCATTTTTCCCCATTACGAAACAGAATACAAGAGGTCAACGAGCAAACTTTTGTGACGATATGTTAAGGACAATCATAAGATAATCATGGGTATAGGTTAAATAGAATGCAAAGGGTTTTATATTTTTATTAGATCTCATACACGACTCTACTCTCTTGTCAGAAATTAGAACAGAAAATAATCTTTTTTTTTTAAGAACAATATGTTTTTGCTTTGAGAGAACCGTCTTATTCAATTAAACATAGTTAATAAAATAGTTTATTGCTGTCATCATCAAACAAAAACAATTCAGTATCAAAATTTTGTGTTTAGCACAACACTAAATTTGTTATGACATCGTAGCAAATCGAATTACATTATCAGCCCTACAAGCAATTATAATACTTGGTGACGAAATCTAATATGTATAATTCGTTGTAGTTTCATATTTCGCCCTGTCATATACCGAGAACAAACATTTGCAATATAATACAAAAGACAATATTACTTGAACTGTATATGACCGTCATGTTCTTGCCGATTGCTCTTTAAATTTACGCGCTATCTTTGAATTGCGCATTCTGATTGGTGGTACCCACTCCTAGATTGGGTCTCATCCCCACCCTTCATCGATTTTCTCATTTGCACCCGAGTTGCCCGCACGCAGCTCCTGAGGTCAGTGAAAGTGCAAAATGCTGTGCAGGTCTGCTCTACAAGAATACGAAACTTGCAACTGATAGACAACAGAACTATTGATAGATCAAGAATTAACCATTTTCCCCCACGTAAGCCACGAATAAATTTAATGTTAAATCAATGTACTGCAGTGCTGTACCAATTTTGGGTTTACATATAATAAAAGTCACTGTGATATATTTGAAATAGGACCAGCTGTGGCTTGTTGGGGCTTCGTTTCATCTTATCAACGTTTCGTATCATTTTATTAACAATTTTTATCATAACTTTAGAAATTAATATTGTGTGAATGCAGTTTTATATTTAAGAGTGTTATGATCTCTATCCCGAATTATCAAGCAGTCGTCTGTTTCTCATGCGCATCCTGCACATTGCGATAGGAGGATGTGTAATGTGCGGATGGATTTGTAATTGCCAACAGCCAGCGGTGACAGCGGAACGTGTGCAGCTGGTGAGATGACAACTCGGTAGCCCCAGACCACGCGTTTATACTGAGATTTTTACTTTCTCGCCTTACGAATACTTCGTAAGAAGAGAAAGTTATGTAATCGTGCGCCGGAAAACGGGGAATTTTTGCCAGAAAAAACTCTTATAGCAGGGGTCTGGTAACGAGAAAGTGGACAAAACCTGTTGCTAAATTTAGAAAAAAATCCTTTATCTCGTGGTGTGGTCAAAATCCATGTTCTGTTTTTTCTTGATACTGCAAAATCGATTAACGGCAAAATGTCCGTCTATCCGTCTGTCCGTCTGTGGTCAACGCTAGCGCCTAAACCGCGCCTCAGCCGATTTTCTTCAAAATTGATATTCCCCAATCGTTTTTACTAGATTAACTTTGCCCCCGACAGGAATCAGCTGTTTCGCTGCCATCCAATCGGAAACTTATATTTCACTACAGTGACGTCACTATGGTGTCGTTTAAGCTCCCGATTGGATGAAACCGTCAACAGCTGATTCCTGTCAAGGGCACAGTTACGAATATCGCAGTATAGGCTGAGGAATCCCTTCCGGTTTCTTTACATCTAATCTCAGTCTCTCGTTGGACAGTCTGTAATGAAGTTCGGCTATCATTTCTTTTATTGTTTATAGAATGCTCTACGAACTAGTGATAATCACTTGAAAGGGAGTGAATTATGGAGGAGTGTGCGTTGAAACCTTGTAAGGACGAGGGTGGCGAACTAATTACTCTGTCTAGAAAGGCCGTGGACAAAATAATTCATTGCAATGAAATTCGTAATGATGGTGTTAAAGAAATGTTCCTGCAGAATAACTCGCTGCAAGTAGGTGGTAAGAGTCGACAAACTTATATATTATTTCCAAAGCCACCGCAACACGAAAGAAACCTCCATTAAAGATTCCCCGTGAATCATTTGATTTTAAAACCTTATGTTTTCTTTGTGGTCGCAAGTGTGTAGATCTCTCTAAATGTAGGAACCCAGAAATTATAGAAAAACTACTCGTATTTTCAAAAAATTAAGCGTGATCTTTGCAGATGTATTATTGATATATTTCATTGAGAAAACCAGCTGCCAACTACCGCCGCCCAAAGTAATTTTTTTTTTACATTTTCTCAATTTTTCGTTTTCCTAATGGTATAACGGAAATAATAATGTTAGAATATTGAAGAACAGTCAAATATCGTCCTAAATGGCAATTTTCTTTTAAAAATTTGTAGCCGTTTTTATGAAAATGGCGTTGAAGCGCTACTAAAAATGCAAAATTAAAGCTCGTTTTCACATAAAATTTTTGAGTTTTCAAAAAACTTCTGTTGAAATCATTTGAAACCCACTTACAAATGTAATGATGTTTACAAATTGCTGATAATGTGCAAATTAAAGATGTGAGAGATCTTTCAAAAAATACATTTGTGTAATTTTTGTAAAAACAAAAAAATACCCCCAAATAAACTTTACGTCATTTTAAAGAGTGCAATTAGCACTATCTGTTCCAAAAATTAGAAGAAATAATTTGGAGCTATTTATGAGAAAATGCGAAATTTTGGTTTAGTTTTCACAGAAAACGGTTGAGTTCTTGAGAAATTTTACTAGAAATTATTTAAAGCACATGTACTCGTTAATATAATAATGTCACCAAATCCTCGCTAATGTAAATATTAACGACGTGAGAGGCATGTCGAAACAATTACATTCAATTTTTGAAAAAAACAAAAGAATAGAGCAATATGTCGTTTATGTCATCTAATAGAGTGCATTTATCACTATCCCTACCTAAAGTTTAAAGAAAAAAATTGTAGCCGTTTTTGAGAAGATTTTGGAGATGTCCGGGGGGCTTAATGTAAAGTAACCCCCCCAAAAAAATATCGGTTTCAAATTCAAGGGGCCACGAGATCAGCCAAATCGATCGGGGAGTATCAATTTTGGAGAAAATCGGATGAACAGTTTAGTCGCTAGCGTAGTTCATAGACAGACAGACAGACGTTTTGCTTTCAATTGTTCTTTCGGTATGAATGGCCCACAAAACAGAGAATCTGGCTGCACCACGTGTTAGGAAATTTTTTTTCTTTATTTAGCAACTGGATTTATCCACTTTTCGTTGCCAGGGCCCTGCAATAAGAGTTTTTCTGCCGAAAATCCGCCGATTTTTTGCGCAGCATTACATAACTTTCCCTATACTATACGTACGTACAGTATAGGGGAAAGTAAATAAGGAGTTTAGTACAGAAACTTGAAATGATTGAAAGTATCCGAACGAACGCTACTAACAGGCACGACAAGTGGTGAAATGAGGATAGTGTGAGGCTCTTTCAGGTCATTACATCGAAATTACCCTTAAATTAAATTTGTAGTAAATTAAGTTACATACCAAGCACAATCTTAAAGAAAAGCTGGTAAAAGCTGCTAATTTACCAATTTCTTCCCTCTCCCCCAAACCCGACGCTCAAAACGTAACTTGTTACCGAACAATATGTGGACTGTATTGAACAATTTGAAGTTGAAGGGAAACTTTTACTTTGGATGTTGAGGTTTTGGTCTATACTGCGATTTTTCTAACTTTGCCCTTCAAGGCCACTCAAATCCCATTTTCGCGATGGAATATGTCACGGTATTTCACATCTTTCTCAGTCGTTCCGCTAGATTTTGTATGTTCGCTACCGTATCAAGCAGTGCTTGCGATCATGCGACTTCTACCGGCAAGACCGAGAAATTCCCTGTGATATTCCGTCGCGAAGATGGACCTTGAGTGGCCTTGAGGGGCAAAGTTAGAGAAATCGCAGTTTAATTGCACCGTACTATTACCCACGCGTGGCTTCGCGGCACTCCCTTATGAAGGGCTGAACCACGTGACTTGATTCGTCATCTGCCCCCACGCGTTGTCTCGGGACGCTCAGTAGAGAGTTTTTGCACCCCACAGCGGACAGCACTGTCGATCTTCCACGCATGATAGTGACGCGATGACGTGACCAGATGACGTGACGCAGTGACGTGACCAGATGCATAAAAGTGACGCGAAACTTGAACTGCGCATGCGCAGAAGAACGATAGTGCTGCCTGCTGTAGCGTGCAAACACTCCCTATATAGTAAGCGAACTGTCTCACCATGCGATACTCCCGCGCCCGGGAACCTCCTCCCACTGAAAATCCCTCCTGACCGTTATGTCGTTCATTGTTCGGGTGGCTATTTTTAGCTACCCTCGTGCGCACACCGTGCAAGTGCTTCTTTGGCGCAGGAAGCCTAGTCCTATGACGTTACAATATATTGATAGTCCGTCTTGGCTTTTGAATCTTTTCTCTGGCAGAAGCGACGTCAGGCGGGGCGGTTTTATTATAGAGAGATTCTTATGAGAACAAGCAATTTTGACAGCTAGTACTGGAAACATAACCGAAGGTTCTGTGGTCGTTGTGTCCTTGATCCCATTGAACTCTCCTTCCTCGATTCGTTTGTTTGCAGTTGGCTAACTTGTAAATGGCTTCGACGCTTCCTTTTGTGATGTCCTCGTCCGACGGAAATATAGTGCGCCACGAGAAATATTTGAAATTAGGAAATATAGTGCGCCACGAGAAATATTTGAAATTAGGAAGTGCAGTGCTATGTGCTCTTCAGTAAAAATATTTTTTTTATACACATTATATGGAATTTACTTTTTGTGTGATAAGTAATATGTTTATTTTCAAACCTAGTCTTGAATGTAAGATGCGTACCGGTCCACGTGCTTCCGGCTCCTGTGCTATAAGGTGGCGAGCTGTGATTGTGAGCGTTTCGTGGATCTGTGCTTTGCGTTTTATATTTATTTTTTATATAATAACGCCATTGCGAATCATGGAACGTCAGAGTGGTCGCAGGGGGAATCACGCCATTTCATTACAAAAGTGCATGGGCCCTTCGCTGCACTGTGAAACTCACAGAAAAGGTATTTGAACGTCCCCTGAAAAATAATTTTTCTTTCTATTTACATTCGTGGTTCTCTTCACGGGAGCCATAAACAAACCCTTTACGAAGAGGCGTGGCTGAACAGCTGCCGCGGCGGAGGGATACTTCTCTGAATTACATGTGATGTTCACTTGTTGAGCGAACTGTTGCTTTGGCTTGTTCTACGCGAATTCTTCTATATTTGAAGGGGGACCTATGGTGGGTGTGGGACAAGTTTTGAGGGCGAAGTCATTGTAAGCAGCAAGAGTTCGGTGATTTGGATGTCACATGACGGGGACATTGTCTTTTGTGGAGTAAGGGATGTTTTTGATGTAATTTTGTGTCTTAATTCGTCCTTTAATGAGGGCAAATGAGAACATGTTTCTGTTCTTTGAGGCTAAAGCATGGAAATGGAGCCATTTTCTATGGAGAATAGGATTGAGAAATGATCAGATGGGTGTTGTAGAAGTTGTGTAGATAGATATGTATATTTCATGTTCTTAGGGTTTAACATCCGGTGGTAGATTTGTAAAAAATATTATAATATATAAACGTCAAACGAGAAGTTTAGGTACGATAAAATTCACTAACGTAAGAAAAAATACAAAGGAAGGTGCGCGTCACAATTACATTCAAATCGTTTCAATATACCCACTGAAAACAATTATTCGTACCTACATACATACATACAACAAATGATTTGCAGACATACTTTCGTAGGGAGCACTTCCCATCACTGACAACCTATATTTGCGCAGTGGTAACACTTTTAGCTCTGCATATGAGCACATAGTATACACCCACGTATGCCCACTCCACACTCCCACATACACACGCACGAACACTTTTATTATCTCAATGCCGTTCGTATACCCACATTTCTCAACAAGTAGGGCCAAGGTCTCGCCACGCAATCGCGAACTTGTACTAGCATCTCATTAGTATCACTAGTATCTCATTAGCATGACGCTTCGTACGCTCCCACACGCTCACGGACGGATCCGTGCCCACGAACTCGCTTCGCTCCATACATACATTCAGTAAACACATTATTACCGACTATCCGCTCTTAGGTCCATTCCAGTTTTTAAACAAAAAATAGTAGAAATGTGCGACGCACCAAAAGTTTTCCCCTTCGTAGTGTTATTACTCGACGATTATTCAGATGGTTTAAAAAGTGCTTGACGTCATTTAAAGATGTATAATTCAATGAACTTGTGCAGAAAACATTCAACCCACAAGAATCAATATGGTTGAAAAATGGCTTGGAAAGTTGGAACATATCTTAAAATTTCGAGCTGCAAGGATCCACGCCGAAAATTAGGTATGTGGGATGTAGATGTAGAAAAGTTAAGAAAGTTCTCCATATTCACTGTACGGAAAATAAAAAAAACTCTCAAAGCATTGTTTCATGTTGTTCAATATTAAGTCTCTAAGACTAATATACTAAGGGAGGTTTACCCATTCTGTGACAATACAATCGCTATTTATTGTGAACACAGAGTTCAACATTTTTTGAAAATGCAATGGAAATGTTTTATACATACCAACGTCTGTACATATACATGCTGTAGGGAAATATGATAAAAAATATTGCTGGCCACCTTAGCTTAGCTTCCCCCTTGCACCACATAATTATAACCGATGAATTTTTGTTGTGAAAGGATATGTGTCAGACGATTGCTAGACATTGCGTTTATGTACACTCACAAACCTTTGTATTTAAAAAGACGCTTCGAACTTAAGAAAACTCCCTGTATTAGCTTCTCTAAAAGCAACCCTACACTCACCTGTTTTCTTGACGAGGAGATGTGAAATCATGGAGCTATGAGTACATGGAGGTGGCACTTCCAACCTCTGCCATGTTCCGCGAGTGAAGCCAGTCCGCCATATTGGAGTCCCCAAACACGTCTATCAAACACGATACTAAATAGGTAGCACTACCCATTTTTCAATGGAATTTAATAATCTTGGGAATATTGAAGAGTATAATAACTAAAACGGAGAAGCTTCATTACAAATTGTGGGGTCCCTGTAAAGTATTTTCAGTGCTTTTTCTGTCTTTGAGATTTCTCACATGATATTTCACAAAAAGTAGGCAAATAAGTAAAAACTTAGCACTGCTGACATTCTGAAGGAGCATGTGATGCACAAATTACTACGAAATATTCTTAGGATTAGTGTTGTTACAATATTCCAGGTCTGGCTACAATACTGTTAACTTTATGATTTAAAAAAATCACATTGTCTCTTACTTCTTTTCACAATTTACTTTCGTAAACATTAAATACTCTTATTTGCAGTCAAAAGAGTAGGGTCCTACAGTTTAGAATTTATAGATGGTCCAGTAATACAATTGATGTCAACTTTGTCCAAAACTATCGGGTTTCTTTGTAGAAGACGTCAAAAATTATAATGTTAGATATCCTTCTGAAGATATCTTCAGTGAACAATTATTCCTGCACAATTTACTTCTCTTGGGTGTGGTAAAAAGCTGATAAAATTGTTGAAACTGACAATTTACACAAACGTGCGTATCGTAAAGAAGTTCTGTCAAAATCCTCCTCATGAAAATGTACCGAGAGTAACTTGCTGTGCGTACGTACTGGGCTGCCTGTTGTCTTTTCGCACAACTAATCCACAGTGCTCTCCGCTTTGGTGTGAAGAGAAAAATCACGAAAATTAACCAAAAACTTCAAATTTTACTATGTTCTCCAAACCACATAAAGTAACTTACATGAAAAAATAATTCACGCCTTCCCCGAACGATTTGTACAGCAGTGAACTACACATGTAACCATGAACTGTTATGAAAGCTCGCTAATCTGATCAAGGCTTTTAAATATTAAAAGTTTTGACAAAAAACACCTCAACACGAGAACGCCTATAAGTGTTTTGGGCACAGCAATATGGGGAATTGGTGGCTTCAAGTTTGTGATCTCCCTGTATTCCTAGCTCCGTGTTTCAATAGATCGATTGCGACTCAAAAAATGAAATAATAACCAAATGACGCGTTCATTCTATTAATTTTATGAATTTATTAAAATATAGTCTTTTTACCATAAAAAGTGTATATAGAATGAACTTTATACTGTATAATAGCTAGCGATAAAACATTTGCCCACTGCCTTTCATTTAAACATTTGTAGCCCACTGCCTTTCATTTAAAGCAAAAAGCACGAAATTTTGTTGAGTGGAATGCTCAAACTTCTTTCTAAACGAAAACCCTTAGAGTTTAAAATAAAATAGTAGTTTACGTAACAAGGGCTCAAAACAGGTGATTTACGCACGAGTCGAGTTTGTCGTTCGAGTCCAAACGACAAACTCGACTGGTATGTGCGAGTCAATGGAAACTTGAAAAGTGGGGTTACTGGAAGTTGAGTGGAGGCAGCATGCTGCTGTTAGGGATTTGTTCGACAATGTCCGCGCCTATTAACCTATTAACTAACCTAAGAATATCGAGCCTTTCCATTCGATGTCATAAACACTGTGTAGTTTGGTGGAAATATTTATTTTTTAATTTCTTATTTTCTCGTAAACACAATTGTATATTCCCTTTTCAATGTAAAATGTACCTTAAACAAGTATAAAAATCCAGATGCATGCAGATCGGTTATACACTTCATGCTATAGTTTTCTTGTTCAAGGTATTTTGTAGATGTGAAATGTGTGTGATATTTCGGACATATATGCCGCCCCTCCCAATTCGCATCCCACCGGCCGCCACTGAGTATCTCCCACCAGCAAGGCACCGCCCCAGCCGGGGCAAGCTCTAAACTCCCGACCGGTCTCCCGGCATGTGTGTTAGCGTAGTGCATGTGAGTGTGTGTGTGTGTGTCGATGAGGGGAGAGGATAGAACAGGAAAAGGAAGGAAAGATCGCGCGCGGCTCGAGACCCTTTTGTTAGGATAGATATTGCTTCTGCACTCGCCTGGTATTGGTAGGAGAAACCACGGAAAACTACCTGTCAGTACCCAAACTCGCACTAGAAACAATATTTTTATGAAGTTGTATGAGTCCACTTGATTTAATTTATGTGGTCAAAAAACAGTGAAAATTATGTATGACGCAAGGGAGAAAATATTATTTTCGCACGTTTTTTTTAAGTTCCACAATCCCTTCCCAACATTTTAACTATAAATACGGTAGTTGAAATATGAATAAAATATAAAAAAAGATATAATAATAAAATTTTTATAAAACGCCAGATAAGCAACATTTGAAAAACTAGATATTTATTTCCCGAATCATAGAAAACACTTGCAACGGTAAACGAAATGCAGCAACTTGAGGCGCTGCTACTTCAGTTCTTCGCACTTCAGCTCTCGGACTTCCTACAGCGCAGCGGAATATGGAACTGCAGTATGGTTGAACAGCTGTAGTATGGTAGATTCCCAACTATATAACTCTATTCACACCATAACTCAGATGTATTAGTTCGACTCCGACTTACTGGCTTCCCACCTTGAGCCACATCCCTCCCCCTCACCTGAAGAGACAGAGAGCCCTACTAGAAGAATTCAGGAAGATCTCCCGTAATACTAGCCTTTCTGTACACCACTACATATATCCAAGCAGCCTTGCTCAATGGATTGAAATCGCGGAAATCATATACTCAAACAGCCGCATACTTAAAAAAGAGCAATTTCCAAATCTGAGCAGAATGGGAGAAATACTGGATTGCTAACACTACTTGCTACAATCCATAATTTTCTCAGCACAAGCCAAAATCCTTCGAACTTCGATACGATTCAGTGGCGTAGCTACAATTGGTGTCACCTGGGGCAAAGCTAATGGTGTCACCCCCCCCCATAAATTAAGTATAAAAACATCTATTGCTGCAGAGATTGTGCATTATTTTAGTAAAAATACAAACATATTTGCACATGATAGTTATGTATAATATATTAAAAAATTCTATGTAGTTAAGAATAATTGCAATTAAATTATAATCTGTGCTAATGATTTAAAGGTACACTTTTTAAGTTAAATAATTTTTAACTAAACCATAAACATTATATAATTCCAACAATACAATTTTCAAACTGCTAAAACTAAGAAAACTAACTATTAATATATATTTTTTTTTAAGAAAATGATTTAAATTATATAATTCCAACTGTAAAATAATTTAATTGGTGTCACCCCTAGAATGGTGTCACCCCTAGAATGGTGTCACCCGGGGCGCCCCCCCCCCCCCTAGCTACGCCGCTGATACGATTCACAATACATGGACGGCAAACCGAATACGAAGAAGCGCGGCTTCCGCATTCAAATGGGGCGTGGTAGTCTCCAGACTGTGTGTTGTGCCCTCCCAAACCATGCGGCACTTAGTGGAGAGTTGTGAACTCACAACCTATCGTAGGGATCCGGCGGATTTCCTACGTCTGACACCGACGGCGGTGGAGGGGATACAAAAACTGGACGTGCCCCTCTAGGGACTAAACTGTTGACTGTTTTATTGTTGTAATGTCACATTGTGATGTATGGGACTGCATCTGTTGTATTCTTGACCGTGTGCGCGTGCCCTAAGATAAACAAACTACCTATCAGAGCAGCCGGTCGCTGGAATTCTCCTCCAGATAGCGACTAAATTCGACCTAGCAGTTTACATTACTAACATTCGCCGAGCGCATCACCTGCTCCAGATTAGGTAAGCTGTAGCTTGCTGTTCAGCGAATGCTGAATGTATGGAGTCGCCTTAAGATCTCTGCGTTCGTGTTCAAGTTTTAAAAACATTATCTTCTTTGATTACACACGTCTATGTGAGTAGCTTGCTCCGAATTTCCTTCGACATAGAGAAAACCTACATTCGCTTTATACAAATAGCTAAGACTAGACACCTTTCTGCGATTTGAAAGCAGGCATTACTGCGTTGTGAACAATGGTTGGGGGTAATGGTCAAGCCTATTACAACCAAAGAGTATATATCATTACAACGCAGTCAAGAGTAATGTCAAGAATGCGAACAGAAAGTATTTTGGAGATGTGAGAAGATGGAAGGAATGGATGTGTGAACGAAAGAGGAGCAGTAATCATAAGGTTTTTCTTGCTGCAGCATTGTATGATAGTTTTAGGGAGTCCCCTCCAAGATACACCATACACTAAAATATATTAGGGGAGATGCGCCTCCTCCCCCCGGCCGTGACAGTGATGAAAGGGTCAGTCGACATACATTGTAATTGTGTATGGGACAATTATCAATAAACACGTTATAAAGTATTGAAAACGTTTCTGTTCATAAACATTTTGGGTAAGACCCGTTTTTGTAGTGTAATGGGAAGAGACTCTACTGGTTTGTATCCTCATACAACCGCTTAGGCACATGTGGTGCAGTATCGCATAACACACTTAATAATTATCTGCAGTTAAGTTTGGATATATTCGTTCAACGATGCGACTTTTGTCAACTAAACTCCCTCTATCTCTTCTCCTCTTTCTCTATCGCTCTCTACCTCTTTATCTCCATCTCCCTCTACTTCTCTCTCTCTCTCTCTCTCTCTTTATCTGTCTCTACTTCTCTCTTTTTCTCTTTAGTAAGCACGTAGTAATATTTGTAAATACTATACAGAAAGTTATGTAACGCTGCGGAAAGTCGATTTCGAGATTTCGTCGGAAATAAATATTTTGGGGTCCTTGATATCGAAGAAATAGTTATAGTTGTCGTCGTCTCAAAACATCGATCCGTCCGTCTGTCCATCTGGAACGTAATGCAGTTGTAGGGTATTTTCAAAAATTAATAATCTCCAATCGATCTGTCCTGATTCGAAATTCTTCGATTTTGAAAAACATTCTTTAAATTTTGAGTGTCCTTTACAAAATTGCATGCTGGAAATAATGGAAGAGACAATTAGATTTTTAAGAGTAGGGCCAACACAAATGAGTACGACGGAGCGACTGCTTGGTGCAGCGGTAAAGCGGACGAATCAACTCGATGGACCTGAGTTCGAGCCTCGGTGCGGAAAAAAATTACTGACACACTAACTGATTCATGAATAGTATAATGTTACAGAGCCGTTACAAATTATGAGAGAAAATATATGCTGTGAATTCCCCTAATTTCAGAATAGGTATTCTGCTATAGATTGTCGTGTGTTCTAAACAATTTGTATTCTTGAAAGTTATCTTATTTTACTTCGAAAGAAAATTCGCATTTCTTCAAAATTTCTTCAAAAATGGCTCCAAGTTGTTTCTTTTTGTTAGAGGTGGGCGCACTTAATAATGTGACGCGTCTAATTTGCAGTAAAACAATTGAGAGGCTTACAGGCAATGAAATGTGAATTATGGAACCAAAGCTTGTCATTCTGGTCTGCTTCCAAGACTTGGGCTTTCCCGATGAACGTTACTGTTCGTCGTGATAACGAGTTCGCATTGGCACCGTAATGGCACTGTGTTGTTCCTTGAACGAAGCATTCACTGTGAAAGTGGCCTGCTTCGTCTTGAGTGGCCGTGTCCTTGCCCTTCTTTCCGATTGTTAGAGAGTTCGCGTGATTGTCTGCACAACTGCCAGATGCAAAGGACTCGCGCCTTTTAACGCTTTGAAGTTGTTTCTCACTGTACTATTCGCCCAGAGATCGTTGCGAGAAAATTCCAGAGAAGATGCCACAAGTTACAAGGAAACGTTTTTGTCGATTGCAAAACGAAAAATGATGTTTGTAGGTTTTCACGTAACATTGCCCTTGACAGGTCGTTCAAACTGGTTTCGGTCATTGAGCAAAAAGTAGCCTCTCAGTCGACAATTTCAAGAACGTTCTTTCTTGTCGTTTCTTCAACGATATTGTCATGTTTATACCTTGTGACATTCCTTGGCATAGCATCCCAAATTCACTTTTTACGTATGTATTATTTGGTGTCAATATGAAATCCATTACTTGTTGCAGGGGATCTTCCCAGATTTTTTAAGACACTATGCCAATACCTTTATCTCCCAACATGGATGAGGCACAAAGGTAACTTAATCCCAGGCTACTGAATTAATTTAATTAATCAGATTTTTTATTCAAATGATAAGTTTTATTAGACATTGAATACCTTTATTAATTGAAGTATTCTGTTTATGTGAAGGTTGGATGATCCAGTCGCTTCAGTAAAATATTCATGCTCATTTCGCAAACTCCAAGGTGAGTCTCATTAATTGTTTTTAACTAATAAATATTTTTCCAAGTACCTGCAAAAAAAACCAACAAAAACAAGAACTAAAAATCTCAATGATGTAAGATCATGAAGATAATAAAGTACATTTGAACTGAGTTATTTTATTCATATTCATTTACTTTGTCACTGAATAACAAAATATTTTAATTTGTGTTTTAATTTCCATTTCAGACCTTATCCCAGCTCGAGTAGTATTATACTTTTTATCTTTCACTGGATTCTTGGTGAGCTTCATGATGCGTATGGATATTAATCTTGCTATGGTTGCGATGGTGAAAACACCTCCTCCCCAAAAAAATTCAACAGATGAGATATTAAATTGCTATGATACTGGAAATTTATCAGCTCCATTATCTGAAAATTCAACAAATGTAAGACATTTGTGGTAATCCTTTAAATAAAAATGAATAAATGTTAAAGAATTTTCAATTATACTGTGACCTGTATTTTCTGTCATGAAAATTGTTCAATTTGCAGGAAGATGGAGAGTTTGATTGGGATCCCACAATTCAGTCTACTATTCTTGGTTCCTTTTATTGGTGCTACATCCTTTCACAAGTTGCTGGTGGTATTTTAACCCAGACTTTTGGCACCAAAGCTGTGTTTGGTTTTTCACAACTTGCTACTGCAGTGTGTTCACTTCTAATACCTTACGGAGCTTCCATTCACTTCAGTGTCATAATACTGCTAAGGTCCATACAAGGATTTGCTTCAGTGAGTTTCCTTCAACTTCCAGAAAGTTTGATTTTTTATTTAAAGTTAAAACAGTTTCAACATGCAAATGACTCATTCTTATACCTAAAACTTCGCATTTGGTGAGTTTGAATATAAATGTTGTTGTAAAATAATAAAAATTAATTTATTTTATCATTTACAGCATTTTACTCTCTTATTAGTAGGTTGTATTTGTAGGTATTTGTCACAATCTTATTAAACACATAACAGTTACAGTTTTGTCTAATAGTATTGAATTGATGAACATAGGATACAAAAATTCAAATCTTAAGTTGTATTGACTCATTCATTAGTGTTCACAGATTTGTGTAAGTGTTCACAAAGCCAACATTTTCACTTTCAAGTTTCTTCCCATAAATCTTGATAATAGTTATTACTGTATTCAAATGTTGTTTCTGATATAAGTAAGCCAATTAAATTAATCACATGTGAAATGTTCAACATGATCCAATTCAACTGTGATAAACTTGCTGTTTTCAGGGCTTAACATGGCCAGCTATGTATGCTATTGTGGGTCACTGGATTCCTGTTCTGGAAAGAAGTCGTTTCATGTCATCATTTCAAGGTACTTGCTAAAATACTGCAATGTCTTCTAAAGCAAGTGGCTTATGACCTACTAATGAAATTATTAATGAATTAGTATGTAATTTATATGTATATATTTCCTTTTAAAGGTTTTAGCTTTGGTATTGGTTTGACATATCCACTCTGCGGTTTCTTGATTGCTCACTTTGGATGGCGAGTAGTTTTTTATGTAACTGGATCTTTTGGAGTGTTGTGGTGTATTGTTTGGTGGTTTCTTGCATTTGATACTCCTGCAAAGCACCCTCGGATCACAGCATCTGAACGGCACTACATTGAGAGCAACAGTTGGAAATACTGTTGTAGGTGAAAAGGTGGGTTTCAATCTTATGTTGTGATTTTAATGTACAAATAACTGCTAATATGTTTATGCTATTTTAACTAACATGCTTGTTTATTTCCTTTTTCCTTGATTATTTTTTATTTTCAAACCTCTCCAGTTTTTTGCACAATTATTTCAACAGAACTTTTGTTTTTATTTATTTTGTTCCATCCCAGAAGCCGTCCACATTTTCTGTGTGTTCTAGGGTTTACCAGTTCCATGGTGTGAAATATTCAAATCATTACCTGCCTGGTCAATAGGTATTACTACATTTGGTCGCATTTGGATACATTACACATTTATTATTCCAGGGCCAATGTATATGAAAACAGTTTTGGGATTCAGTATCCAAAAGGTAAGCACAGACTTTATGGGTGCTGTCTGTTAGATGTTGAGATTACTTAATGTTTCTTTTGTTTTGCAGAATGGTTTGATGTCTGGGTTGCCGTTTTTATGCAGTTACGTGTCTTCAGTGTTCTTTTGTTGGCTGGCTGATGTTTTAGTGAAACGCAAAATCATGAATCTTACTAATGTGAGGAAAGTGTTCACAGCATTAGGTGAGCTTTCTTGTATGTTATAAAATAAATCTTTTAGCTAATGACTTCATTTTCATCTCTGTTAAATTTAATTTTGTAGGAAAACAACCCAACCTGTAAACTTAAAATTTCAGAGTAATAGAGAGCTATAATTACAAGAGTGAATTCTGTTTTCTATCCATTACATTTGTCAACCTTTCCATTTTATTTTGTGGTTTGCACTTTTGATATCTCAGGAAGGAGTGTTTTTATGATTCCCAAGAAAGCCATTCTTCCTAAATCTAAACCAGAGTGTATTTGACAATTTCTTATCAGAAGTACCGATGTTTCTGTTGAAAATCATAATTTTTTCTTAATGATTTCGCTAGCTTTTGAATGTTAAATGTCACTCATTATTTTTGAGGAAGCTCAACTCATAATACTTTTTTAGCATGAGATGCTATATTTTTTATATTTCACTCAATCTAAAATAAAATATTTTAGATTTTACATCATAAATTTAGATAATTTGGTTATAAAATAATATTTTAGATTTTGTACCATTTTGAAAACATTATTATTTACTGAAAATAGATTGTTGCAAATTGGAAACATGTGATTTCACTGGGATCTGGGACCTTCTGTTTCCATGACAGATCCTCTTCAATCATCTTCATCCTTCTAACCAACTGTAATGTATATAAGAATGATGATCGTTATAAGATCATTGAATAAATACAGTATTTGTTGACTCCATAGTTCAGTAAGTAGAGTATCTGTATACAAAACAGAAGGTCCAACACTCAGATCCTGGTGAAATGAAAATTTTACACTTTGAGGCAATTCATTTTCAGTATTACTGTGTATGAGCACTGTTGTACCATCTTGGCAAAAAATTATTTAAAGGTCTGTCTGATTCCGTTGTTAGCCCACAATAAGTGTGTCATTCCATTTTGTTTATCTTCACCCTTCATATCGATTGTATTATATATTATTATTTTTACTCCTTACTTTCCCCGTATACATACGTATATACGGGGTAATATGGTCGTAGAAGAGGGAAAGTTATGTAATGCTGCGCGAAAATACGGCGAATTTTCGGCAGAAAAATTTATTGCCGGGCCCTGATAACTAAAAAGTGGATAAATACAGTTGCTAAATAAGGAACAAATCCTCAAACACGTGGTATAGCCAGAATCTCTGTTTTGTAGGTCCTTGATCCCGAAAAATCAATCGACGGTAAAACGTCTGTCCCTCCGTCCGTCCCTTATATGAGAACAACACTAGCACCTACACAGTGCGCAAATTGAAGAAACCCCTGTCCATCTGGCCTGAGTCGAAGCTTTGCGATTTTGAAAAACATTCATTAATTTTTTGGAGTACCGTTCTTTATATGAAGCACCCCGCCCCGGGCATTTTCAAAATTTTCTCAAAAACAGCTCTAATCATTTTCTTTAAATTTCTTGTAAAAATAGGGTAAAATACACTCAAAAAAGGTGGTGTAGGTCCGATTATCACCGTTAACTAAGAATTTTCGAAAATTGCAAAATTTTGAATTTTTTTCGGCGTCTTCCTACAAATACAAAATTGAAGATAGAGATTTTTCCTTCAAATAAAATTTGTTCTCCAAAGAGTTATTTCATTAAGGTCATGCACATTTTTTTATAATTTTAGTAGTTTTCGCGGTGTATTACGTGCAATATATGCAATTTTCAAAAATAACAAAAACAAGATTTTCTCAAAAACGGCTCCAAATTTTCCTGTAAACTTTTGGTAGGGATAGTGCGAAATGAACACATATTGGATGACAAACACGCAATTTTGCTCGAATCTTTTGTTTTTTTTCAAAAATGACAAAAATGATTTTTTTTACTTGTCTTTCACGTCATTAATATTTACTAAAGCTGCGACTTGTTCATATTATTGTATTTATGAGTACATGTACTTTAAATAATGTCAAGTAAAGGTTCTCGAAAACTCAATCTCTTAAAACTAGCTGAAAAGTTCGCATTTTCAGAAACGCTCAACGCCATTTACTCATAAATGTCTCCAAATTGTTTCTTCTGACTTTTCGTATGGATAGTGCATTTTGTACTATTTATAATGACGTAGAATTAATTTTGCTGTATCCTCTTGTTTTTTAAAAATTACACAAATGCAATTGTTTTGAATGTTCTCTCACACCGTTACATTTCCAGCAATTTGTAAACACTATTATAATTGTGAGTTAATGTGCTTCTAATGAAGTTTTCGAAAACTCAAAACTTTTCTGTTAAAAAGAGCTTTAAATTTTGAATTTACAGAAGCGCTTATGCCATTTTCATAAAACAGCCTGGGAGAGATAGCTCAGTGCATCAAGCTGATGTCACTGCAGTCCCTCTGACCGGGAGATCCTAGGTTCGAGTCCTGACGGCGGCAGGATTTTCGACACTAGCTTGTCAGCTAGGTCGAATTCAGTCGCTGTCTGGAGGAGAATTCTAGGCCGACCAGGCGAAGTAGTACCCTAACAAACGGGCCACGGACCGCGCGCGATCTTTCTTTCCTCTTCCTTGTCCTATCCTCACCCCTTACACACACACTAACATGCACTACTCTACCACACGTGCCGGGAGACCGGTCGTCCGGAGCTTACAGCTTGTCCCTGCTGGGGCGGTGCCCCGCTGGTGGGAGATACCTGGTTGAGGGGAAAACCCCGCTAGTCGTCGGTAGGTCGGCGCCAGATCTCGCCATTCAGCGGGGAAAAGATCATCGCCACATCCCGAGAAAAAAACACCCTAAGTAGTTGACGTGTCCAGAAATATCAGTCAATCACTCAAAAACAGCTCCAAATTTTTCGAAGAAAATTGTCATTTCGGACGAGGTTTTACTGTTCTTTAATATTCTTAAAATAATATTTCCGTTCTACCATTAGGAAACCGAAAAATTAAGAAAATGCCCAAAAAAATGTATTTTGGGTGGCAATAGATGGCAGCTGGCAAGAGTATGTGTCGAGTCTGAATAGCTAGCCGAGACCAAAGAGACCAAAGGAAGTCTGAATAGCTAGCCGAGACCAAAGGAAATAGAAAACTAATATGGGAAAGTCTGTGCCATTCTGTAGCACCGTTAGTTTCATTTTAATGAGTGATATTTCAGTTATTGTTTTATGTAAAAATGGATTTTTACCTGCTAAATTGGGTGTTTAAGTAAAGAATAATATAACTTTGATAGTGTTTTGTTCTTGAAGTTTTTGAAAGTGTAAACATTCTGCTTTGTTTCAATATTAATGTTCATTTCTCTTTCAGCCCAGATTGTTCCAGGATTTCTGTTGTTGGCAATAGGATATTTAGGATGCAATATTGTACCAGTCCTTATTGCATGGTTTGTAGCTGTTACATTTATCACTGCAGCCTATGCTGGTGCTATGGCTAATATAGTAGATATTGCACCAAATCTAGCTGGTAAGATTAAGAGATAAATCATTGTGAACACATATTAACATATTTCTTTTACTGATACTGTGAAGTGATATTGATGTTAAATTCATTTACAGGTCCAATTCTGGCATTTGCTCAGACAATCCATATGAGCGCTAGTTTTCTGTCTCCAATTGCTGCAGGTATAATCTTACAGGAAAATGTAAGTATTATATTAACAGCATTGTGATTACGGAACACTGTAACACTAATTTTTTATTAAAATTTCAGAGGTAAAGAAACAATAAAATGCAGCTTGCATGAAACTTGTTCAATATTTTTTATATAAAAGCAATTGCACAAATGTGAGTACTGGATGAAAGTACTTCAAAAGTTATTCCTAATTCCTATTCCTAAAGCAATAGTTTACCAAAAAAAAAACTTGTATCTAATTCTTTAGTGAGGATAATCAAAAGCATAACACATACATAAGTGTAAAATCCTGTGATATTTATCTTTGGAGATATTGAACTACAATAAAACTTGCTCAATGTGGAATCTCAAGGGACCAGTATTTTTGTCCGTATTAGACAAGACTCTGCGTTATGCAATGTAATACTGTGAAATTTATGTCTGTCTGAACTGCAAATTTATGTTTATTGAATTGATGATATGAATATATGATTAAATGAATCTGAGATGCCAAGTACACAAATTGTTAGCAAACAATTCTGAAACTTATCTAAACTAACCAAAAATGTTTTTTTTTTCTTTTACCAACTACTCTGAGGATTTTTAAAGATGTTTCAGAAACAATTATTGTGTCAAAAGTTATATCAGGAATGTATGATCACCTCTTATTTCTGATGTTTGTATACATTTTGTGGCCCATACATCCCACCCATCTTAACCAAGTGAGGTGTCCAAAGAAAGATGATTTTGTAGAGAGGTGGTGAATTGCACTTATACTTCATTAATATAAACTTCATTGCAAAAAAATTTTTCTAGTCTAGGCACAATGTACTTCCACAACTCCTAGCTCACTTATCTGTCAGTTTCTTGATGTTAAACATGGTTAATATGTAAATGGTGAATTGTAGAACCTTAAAATTGCTTTTCTTGGTCAGAAGCCTTGAGTTAAGTTCCCCACATTGAATTTTACAAAATGAAAACTTACAAGATCTTTTGGCTTCTCCCAAGTCATTGTAAGGGTGGGACTTATTGTATCTCACATTCCATTAAAATGTGGTTTGGTAACTTTTTTCTTCTTCTTTTCTTTCTTTTCTATGAAGATGCACAGAAAAGCGATGGGAGCAGGATTGAGTTCCCTCTTTCAGAGTTCACACATTGCATTGGCACATACATGATTTAGAATTTTGTGGCCTCAAATTGTTTGTGAAATCACCGTGATTTTCTCTGGCATGAAGATGCAGGGTCATGTCCCCACCAAGTATTTGCAAGCACATTCCGCTGTTTGATTTTCATTTTATTGTTTACTCAAGATTCTTTCAGTATTGAGATGGCTTTCCCTTTTCCTTTAATAAAAGAACACATAATAATATTAAATTTACTTAATGGGGGGGAAAAGAATATTCATTTAATATTTGTTAAGGGCTGATAATTCTTTGGCATACACCATGGATTTGAATTAGGTAACTTACTGAAAATATTAAATGAAAACACTTTCAGATTCAAAACAGAAGTGAACATTTATTCATAATAATAAAGAAGAACTGATATTGAGCATGATATTGTTTTTGAAATGAAATTAAGAAAGCATTTAGATAATTTCACTATTTTCATTAACTATACCAATGTTTGTCTTCATCACTTTTCAAATAACAAATGTCCTTTGTTTATTTCCAATTCCTATACAATTCACAATATCCATTTTCCCAAGTCGTCTAGTCATTTAATTTATCGTAATACTGTCCTCGATGAAAAGAAAAGCCAATACGACATATCATTTCTTACATAACATTTCTGGTGCCCCTTTAGGTAATAAGCTTTCTTTTATGTATTGTATGTATACTTGTACAACAATTTTCAGTTTATTTTTTAAATGTATTTTTGGGTGTCTTGTGGGAAGGATAAACTCCAATGTGGCCGGATGTTTTTTGTGATAGTTTCCACTTTTTGTTTTTGACATTTTAAACTGCTTTCAGTTTGTTTGGGATTTTGACACAATTTAGTGGATTTTTGTGGGGGGTCATTGAGTTTAAATTGGAAACCTTTCAAGGGAAGATTTGAAAGTCTCTTCACAAGCCTCAAAATCATCCATTAAATAAAATTTAATTTTAAATATTGAAAAATAGCAAGTCATTGAATTCATGACTACAGTGCAACAAGCAAACCACTGATATTTTTTCAGATTTTATATCTCTAGACACCCAGGAACACCTTGGCAGTGACTAGGGGACTACCAGTAGAATAGGAACAGGCCATTGGGCCTATACCTAAATAGTTCATGATGATGATGATGATGATATCCCTAGACAGTAAGACAATACAGTAATAATACATACTGTAGTGTGATTTTTATAACTTTTCCTTTCGAGGTCTGTCTTCACGGTGGAATATGTCATGGTATTTTGCATCTTTCTCACTCGGGCCGCTAGATATCGTATGATTGCAATTCACAACCTTATCAAGCAGTGTTTGCTATCATGCAACGTGTAGTGGCAAGACCGAGAAATGTCTTTGGCTTCAGAGTCTAATTTCAGAGGAGTTATACAAAATATCATCTTCACTTTTAAATCATTTTAAATTGAACTTCAAACAACTTTTGATATTAAAAATAGCTGTAAAGAAATTATATATTATTCAATATTTGGGCATAAATTAGTACATGTAAGCAGTGATATTGCTAGCTTTTTACTTGTAACTCCTTCCTTCTCAGGAAGTGAATCATGTAATCATAGAATTTCCTTAATAGTGTCAATGGCATAATGGCATAGGGATCTCATTAACCAAAGATGATTGGAAGTGTCTCTACTTCTTGAAAGGGAACCAAGAGACAAATCAACCAGGCAAAGTTAATGATGATTTTTCAAACAAAGGCAATAATGTAATGGTCAGTAGCACCAATAATATCAACAAATTTAATTTGCTATGGGAAAGATATGTCTTCCCATCATCATTGTTGTTTGCAATCAATTAATTATGGTAGCTTTTGTGGGTTTTGGAGATTCACAGTGTATTTCCTTCAATTAATAATTTTAATTTCAATTTCAGCGAACCTTGGAACAATGGCGGCAAGTTTTCTGGACATCATTTATTGTTGCTTGTGTCACATACGTGGCATTCCAGATTTTTGGCACTGCTGAAGTGCAGGCTTGGAATTATCCTGATAAGAAGTTACCCTTGTCAGAAAATGACATTACTGAGCCATTGCAAGAAAAATCTACCAAGGAAGAAGAATCAAAAATTACTTGTAGTAATGTTGCAGATGGTTGATGAAGCCAAAAAGTGTAATACATAATGATCTCAATATGTACATGCTGAAAGCATTTCTCATATAAATTATTCCTTTTCATGAAAGTGCCTGCCTAGCTTGTTGGAGCATTTAATTCCTGGTCTCAATGTGGGCTATCTCTGCCCTGAGCAGGTATCTGTGGTTTTTGTAAAGTGTGCATCTCCTCAACTTTATGTGCAGTGAAATGCATTCATTCCAGTTCTTCAACTTTGCATATAGTTACTCTTCATTTCATAACAGAAACAATATAAGTATACTGTTTCATAACATTAACTATATAAGTATATAGTTGTAAGTGAGCATTCAAGTAAAAGTACATAGAATTCATGCTCCAAATGTTCATGACACCCAAATCTCTTTCCACATTTTTGAATATGGCTCTTGTATTTTCTTATGTGTATGTTCACATTGATGTCTCCATTTCCTGAAATGTTTTGTTACTATATGGTGGATTTTGCTTCTCATTTCTTTTACAAAACTTGAAGTGTTTTCTCTCACTGAAGTTTTAAGGTTTTGTAAAAACTTTGTGGAGAATAGTTGTACAGTGGAAACTCCATTGTCTAGAGTTCACTTATCTGGAAATCCATTTATCCATAATTATCCAAATATCTAGATCTATTTACCCATTAATTCATACATCCATTTAACTGTACATCCGTAATTACTCTATTTCTTAATCAAAATCACAGAATGAATGAATTGAAAAAATACATCAGTGAAAGGACTCTAACCTTCAACCATAAGATGATTTAATTAATTCAATCTATAGAAAGGAAAGAATATTGAATTTATCTTGAGACAAAAGGTCAGATATTAGAAAAGAAGAATTAAAAATAGATTATTTGTGCAAATAAAATTCAAATATGCGTTAAATTGATGTGATTTACTTTATTATATTACATTGTAACATCGCAAGTTATAATATATATTATATGTACAGATCTTTATTTACCTTTTAATGAACATCATTGAATTAACAAAAATATTATTCTGAAAATTTTGGGTTTTCGATTTTTGGTGGACCACTTTCCCTGTCATTACTCTGGACAATGGAGGTTCTAATGTATTTCAGTACATTTTAAGTTTGGGACAATATTGCTGCAGCTCTTGGCTTGATTCCACCTTTTAGTTACAAAAGACCAACATATGAAGTTGTTCTTCAATTGAGAAAAACAAAAATGCAAATAAAAGTTTGATGAGCATGCAAACAGCTGGCATTAAAGTGCCTTACTGTATCAAAGACTACACATTTCAATGTAAGTCCCTCCATGTTTCTAATGGAGAAAGAATCCAAATTTTTGGTTCCTTTTTTCTTGTTTAACTACACCATTGGATTGTGGTCTTTTCAACATAGGAGGTTTTATCCTGCAATGTCATCATAATTTTGTGAATTTTCTCAGTGTTGTTTTTGGGCTATTGTAGTAAGCTGCTGCATTCATTGTCTTCCACTAATCTAGCATTTGAAATGTTCAATACTGAGTTAATATTTACCTACCACTGTAGGTAAAATATTTTTCTTGTTTACACTATTTTTTTACATTAGTGTTAAATCTGTAGAATGTTTAAATATAAGTAAATTACAAAATTAATAAGACTGGTTTTCAGTGTGATTGAATGTGAATTATTAACAAAGAAAATTTGAAGCAAACTCTGAAGTTAACCATTTCCAAGACATTATGAACACATTTATGGAAAGTTCATTTACAGGTACTTTGTGTATTTAAGATTTTTCCATAAATTCAGGTAAGGGCTCTTAGTGATAATTTAGATCAATCTTCCAATGAAGTTTTTACCAGTGTTTTACTTACAAAGCTGCATATTTTCTTTGAAGCAGATTGTTCAATAAGAAAAATTATTTTTCTGTGCCCAACCAAGTTTAGATAGTTTATCATACTGTTAAAGTGACTAAGGATATCCACAATGCTCTTAGAACTGTGAACACCTTTGTATTATTTTAGAAAATATTTATTTGTTGTCACTTTGTTGATGTGACACAACCAGAAGTTACATTTTTCTGAAAACATAACCCCTAATGTGATACTCAAAATATGAACAAGAAATAGATTATAGTCTAATGTGAAACTATTCTCATTAAATGAAACACTGGTAAAAATATTTCAATCTATAAATAATTAGAATTTATTTACCCAGGTGGAACTGTAACAAAAAGAAAATTTATCCTTTCTTATTGCAGTGTGAAATTCACTAATGACTTAGATGTCATCAGTGGTTGTAAATAAACTGAAAGCAAAGCCATTTTTCAATTTAGGGTCCATATTCTAGATATTTTTTCCATGAACAATTATTTTACTGGTAAATGTGAAAGAGAAAGAAAGAGTGAGTGATATTTTAATGAATAAGTTTGTTATGCATTTTCCCATTATTAATTTAAAAATGATTTTATACGTACATTTTTTTTATGAATAATTCACGTGAGAATTTTTGTAGGTATTTTCATCCATGTTTCCTTGTGTTGTGTCCTTCCAAGTAATTTAATGTATTTGTAATTCTCTTAACTTTCAATACTTATTCTTTTTGTAAGTAACCGTATTCTTCATGTCATTAATAACAGATTAAATCTGCACATTCTGATCAATATCTCATGCTCATTACATCACAAATTGTGTATAATACAGAGAGGAAAAGAATAATTATGCTATACCATTTGTGTATGTGGCTAACATATGAGCAATGATATTCATTGTTTTGTTTTCAAATAATTTTGACTTAGATACCAAGTAGATACCAAGTTCTCTTTTGTTCTAATATATTTTAAATTTCACTATGTATTACTTAATTATAAATCTTTTGTGAATTTTTCTCTTTGACAAATGTAGACCATGACATATGGTGTTTGTATTGTGTCAAATTTTAATTCTTCTCGTATTGAAACAGATAGTTTCCATTTCCAAGTGAGGCCTTTGAAATTAGGAATAATAAAGGAGGGTCAACAAATGTTTCTGAAGCTTGTGAAATTTTTTATTACCTTGGAAAACTTGCAAGAGGCATTAATGAATGGAATGATCACATGACCGAATGATGAAGTTAAATTTGGAAGAATGGAAAAGGATATCATGTAAAATATAATTATTGTTAAAAATCGCTCGTTGCAATA
Source organism: Acheta domesticus (assembly GCA_031308135.1). NCBI lineage: Eukaryota > Metazoa > Arthropoda > Insecta > Orthoptera > Gryllidae > Acheta > Acheta domesticus. The sequence goes on along the minus strand of JAHLJT010009436.1, from coordinate 180,304,387 downwards.
GAGATTAAAATGTTTCATGTTCTGAAAATGTCAAGTATGTGTACACTTGACATTCCTTTGAAGTTCTGATACATTCGTAATAAAAAATATAAATTTATAACTTCTCTGGATTGTGAATTGTCTTTCATACAATTAAGAAAACAAATCTGACTACACGTGTTTTGCCAATTTAAATTTTCACTACAGTTTTATTGCATACAAAATTAATTTTTGAATAAGTGTATCCTACTTGTACTCCTACTCCTACTCCTACTCTGCAAGAAAAGAAATTCACTTTTCAAACACCATTTTGCTCTTAAAAGAATTTCCAAAAAAGCAACAGCATTAATTACCATTCTGGTGCTTTGCTTTTGCATTATTTTTAATTGATAATGATAACATTAACATTTTTCAAAACAAAGAAAACATATTTACACTTACTCATTAGTAATTAAGACTTTTCCGATATTGTTATAATTTTATTTATTCTTTTATTATTTTGAAAGACAAAATCAATTTTAAAAATAAATTACTAACTTACTTATTTTCTTTAATCATGATGAGTAATTTTATAACCATTGTTTTACAAAATATCAAAAACACGTTAAGTGTTTTGAAAGACAAAGAAATATGAAAGAATCATTCCTAAAAATTAGTGACAAAGATTCATATTATTTTCAGAATTCATGACATAGGATGAAATAATTGAAGTCACCTTAGTCAACTTAGATTTATTCAGAGAGTCAGCTTTTGACAACCTTGCCTACTTTGTTAGTCTTGCATGGCAAAGTTGGGAAACAGTGCCTGACCTCCACCACATATGGCAAGACTGATGATGGTGGCAAAGCTGTTGAAAGCCAACTCTCTGGATAAATCCAAGTTGATAAAGATGATTTCCATTATTTCATCCATTAATAATGACAGCAATACCTTATCAGTATTCTTACAATCCACAAAGTAGGTGATTCAAATGCTGTCTTGCTGTTGTTAGTTTTTAAGTCAGTGCAATAGTAAGAAATGTATGTTTGAATTCTAAATTTCTATTTATTGAAAAACTTTCTTTTAAATGTAATATTTATATTTATCAGTGATATTGCGATAATCTTTGATTAGTACACTCATATGGATGTTATAAAAAGCTTCATTACAATGCTAGTGCTACAAGTGGATTTATAATAGCACTAGTCATAACAACTTCATTATAACACCCCTTTTTCAAGACAAATGAATGGTATTTTTTGAAACTAATGAGTAATATTACTTCATTAACCTAGAAGTTCCTGAAAAAATAGAGATAAAAAAAAGGGAGAAGTAATCATTGTAGATAAGAGTTTGAATTATCATATTTGATACAAAAACATAATGAACCAATATGGCATCTGTATCATCTGTGATTTAATTTGATTTGATGTATTTAGTTAAGGAACAGTAAAAACTGAGTGTGAAGTATGGGGGAGACGTACCACTTGTTTAATTAATTTCTGGAAAAATAATACCTCTTTTGATTTGAATATGGATTTGAAGCCAATTGTTGACCCTCTTGCAAAAATATTAATATTGATAAATTACTTTTTATCTATTAATATTGATCATTTACTATTTATCTGAATACTTAACCTCAAATTGTGAATTAACAAGTGTTTAATAATACAATGTTTATGTTTTGCAAGATTCATATTCCTTCTTGAATATTAAAAAGTTATATAGTGCTACTTATTACGAATATAATATGTGCATGTTTGTTATGAGAACATGAACATTAACAGTAGGTACTTGTTAAAATATTTCTTCCAAAAATCTTTTTGCAAACAGATTTTGTTTTCAAATTTACTCTCATATGTAGTATAATAACTAATGAAATAATGAATTAACCAAAGAAATAAAATTATTTTGTCTTGATTTTGTGATTCTAAATACAGACATCTGAACTTTTGCTAATGTTAGATTTGTATATTGTTCCTACTAGTAGATGTTCTCATAATATGTGATTTTGCTGATGTATTGTTTATCCAATATTTTTCATTAAGAAGCACAAACGATATTGTGCCATTTAAGACAAACCAGGCTAAAATTATAACGAGGATGTTGAAGAATCAATTGAAATTCCTAATACCATTTGAATTTTCTGTCTGTGTTACTTTGGAACTAAAGTGAATTGAATTTTAATCATTTCAAAAGCATTCAAATACAGTAAACCACTGTTAGCATGAACTCTCTTAACACGAATTTTGCCATAACATGAACAAAACTTTGGTCCCAGAAAGGGATTATGCTAATATTGACATTTATAATACTCGGTTAACACAAATTTTTATAACATAAATTCCGTTTATTTTGATCCCTTGGAATTCGTGTTAGTGAGGTTTTACTGTATTTCTACTTGTTATAAATTTGTCATTTTGTTATTCATTTCCAAAATGTGAAATTGTTTACTTTTAAATATTGTAATTGATGGAGCAATCTTTCATTCTTGCCTCAACAATTAAGATAATTTTACAGTTTTGGCTACAAATGTACTTACATAGCACGTGAATGTATTTTTGTGCATTAACAGAAAACTAAATGTCAACATTTATAGTCACAGTGTTCAGGTAGCAGGTCTATCTGGAACATGATGTTACAGATCAGTATTTTAGTTATGATTGTGAAAATGTAATTGATCTCTCTATTTAAGATATCTTAGAACTTCACACATCTCAGTCTAAGTTACATACAGTGATAAAAAATATTTTTAAAAGAGCTTTAGTAGAGTTCTAATTAAGAAACATATTGAGCATACTGAGTTTTAAAAATGTCTAAATTTAAGTATTTAAGTCTTACTTCCTGGTTCAAAAATACATTTTTATTAATGCATCAATGTAGCATGAAGAATTGGATAATTCATATGCTATTTGGTTATGTACTAGCAAATGCAAGAGAATGAATGAAATTATGACAAAAAATAGTTTAGTTGAGCATAAATAAGAAGGCAAATATCTCAGGTATGTTCCACTGATTTTTGAGCATGGGTGAATTTGAGTTTGTAGTTGGATAATATGTACCATGCAAGTGCAATTGTTTCCTTAACATATAAATAGAGACACTTCGTTGTATGAAGTCTCTTCATATTGTAGAAATTCACAAAAGCATACCAAATTACAGAGTATATAAGTAGATTGTATAAAAAATATTTTTTCTCATATTGTGTGAGGAATATAGTGTGATGTAATTATATAGACTTGTATCATTTCCTACTTTGTACTACCTTATACCAGCTCTTCAACTGAAATTTATATTGCATACAAATGCACAAGTTGTCAAAATCAAATTCTATCAATTTTGACTAGAAATACATTATTTTTATAGTGATTGTTGATAGATGTTCTCAGAAAATGTGATATGTATATTATATGATATGTTATAGAATGGAATATACAAATATACACAGAAATTGGAATATATGAGCTAGCTAAATTCACGTAGTATGTTTTATTGTATGTAATGGTTATTTCCAATCCTACAAAAAAAAGAATGCCAAATAATATCCTCTGATTATAAAGTTACAAAAGCTGTTGATATTAAGTAGTTTGCAGGTATTAAAACTAGAATCCTTAATGAAACATGTAATCAAATAATTAAATATGAAATTATGAACCTTTTAGGCCAAAAAATTGAATCTTTCTCCTACGATATTCAAAAGGAATCCAACATATTCCAATAACTTTCAGAGTGAATCAATGCTAAAAAATAGTGTTGGGAAGAGTACAAACTATTGGACTGAAAACTTTCTGTGAGAAATTTTCAGAATTTTGAAATCAATGAAACAAAATGACATGAAGAAAAACAAAACAAACAATTAAAACTAAAAATAAAATTAACTTTGTAAGAAAAATACATATTGAGAATGAGATGTATGTTCTGAATTATCAATATTTGTTATTAGAAATTTTCAAATATACTGGCATTAAAAATTGTTTAAGTTTTTATGTTGAAAAGTAGATGTTCCATATTCCACAGCAGTGAAATTTTCTTGTGTTTTCAGTTAAAGACTGTAGTTTTTGCAATTCACATTTTGTGTTTATCCAGAGATAATATTCCAGAGTACATCTTCATTCATTGATGGGCAGTATAACTAAATACTGTAGTAATCAGTTGTGGATTAACCAATAGGCAGTTCTGGGCAATTGCATAGGGCCCCAACAACTTGAAACATTGTTTTTAATAATTAAAAGAGTTAGACACTTTATTTTTGTAACCATGTATTAATTTTCGAGACTTTTGAGCTCATAAATGATCAAATTCAATGGCAGCATAAAACAAAAGCAAAAAGTGAGTACGTATTAAATTGTGAAAACTATATATTTTGTTATTTAACTCATTCTCTTGTTTTGTTTACACATTTTCTGGGACTTCAAAAAATGTAATGAAATTAAATCTTGCATCAAATATTTTTCTTAAGATATGTTAAATTCAAAGTCCGTAACTTCCACGGAGTACATAACGTAATAACACAAAGAGGCAGTCAACAAAAACATGAGGCGGGGGGGGGGGGGCACTCTCATTTGCAATTGCCTGGGGCCCCACTGAGGAATTTCGGGATATAATATTATATAGTAGGACTAATATTAATATTATACTAGTAAGAGTATGAAGTTTAGCTCCTTTCACCTATTTTGTTTGTAAGTTGCAGATTCTTTCTTAAAGGTACCCTTCAGGTAAAATGTTTTAGAACCTATAATCTCATCTAATCTATAGAATGAATCTAAAGGAAGTCTTTTGTCATCATTCACATAGATGGAGCCAATGTCCCATCTTCATAAGTATCCTTCTGTCACCATATTGGCCTACCTTATTTCTTTCCCTTTAAGGCAGTGGTGGCTCGTGCTAATGTTGCACAACACCCAGATTACACTGGTCACAAGGTTTTCTTCACAAGAAATCTGACTAGTGAATCTAATGCATTTTTTTCTTACTGAATTCAGATATGTATTCAAAATTTTTCATCAGGTACTTTTTTTTAACAGCTACTTTTTAACATTTGATTTTAACATTCTCTTCGACCTGTCTTGAGAACCATCACCTTATTGATAATGATTTTAGTATTAGATAATGTATTTAGGGATATTATATGTAAATCATGCTGAAACACCAACAGGCAATACTGTGCAGGTTCATTCATGTTTTGACATGCTCAGACTAGTTAATTTGTCATTGAATGTGTCAGTAATGTGTCAGCCTATGAGCTTGTTAGCACAGATATCACTGGTGATATATTTCCTTCCTTTGTGTTTAAAAATGTACTGTCTAAGCTATGTTTTTTAAGTATTTCGTATTTTTCATCATGGAGGCGAAATTTAACGCCACTTGTGAAAAAGTGTAATCAACATTTCCATGGCTGTCAAGTTTGCGATTTTGAATACAGCTGGGCCCCAAATATATGTTTTGTGTGTTAAGACTGTTGTCTTGATAAAAAAAAATGGTACACATAATATGCCATTTGCAATTCATGTGATTTGGAGGGAATCATAGAATCATCTAAGTGATTGTTATTTCTGCTTGACAAAAAATATTAAGGAATCTCATATCCCTGTCCAGAAAAATGTGTCACATGTCCATTTATTGAATCGTGAAAAATATATTTACCTCCATTGCATATTAAATTAGGAGGAATAAAAAATTTTGTTACAGCTTTGGATAAACTTTCTGATGGGTTCTTTTACTTGAATCAAAATTCCCAAAGAAGTGATGTGAAATTGGTAGAAGGGATTTTTTTAAGACCACAAATGTGGTCAATAATGACTGATGAATATTTTGAAGAACTGTTAATTCCATTGGAAAAAATCAATCTGACAGTCTTTCAAAAATTTATTTTGCAATTTCCTTAGAAATAATAAAGAAGAAAAATATTGGTCATAAAGCTGATCTCCTGAATTTTTATAAAGCTATGGGATGTAACATGTCTTTGAAAATTCACTTCTTAGACTCTGACTTAAGACTTCCTCCTGGAAAATCTTGGGTCTGTCAGTGATGAGTATGGTGAACATTTTCATTAGTAAATCAGTACTAGGCAAGTGTAATGTAGTGAACAGTTTCATTAGTAACAGGTACTAAGGCAAGTGTAGTTCTAATACGTTGGCTGACTAGTGTTGGACCAAGAAGAGATATGTTCCAGACACAGAATATGCCTGAAAATTATCATTACCACTCTCTAGGTACAGAATGAGTAATCAGAATGTAAGTCAGAACGAATAGTATACTGTTTCAAGTTATTGGATAGTGAGTTACTGATTTTATTAAACATTTTAAAAAGTTCAAAATCATTTCACACAAAACTCCTGCCTAATGGAAAAACTGTAATTTGAATTCAGTATGAAAAATACTTATAGAATCTGTTATTTTCATTCTTGGGAAAGAAAAATTGTTTGTTTTTGTAGATCATTGTAATTGTAAATTCATTGTTAGAAACATTGATCTTTATAATATCAGATCTTATATAGAAATCAATGATTAGAAATTATCTTAATTTAATTTTGTTCCTTAATTGAGATAGTGCAGCATGATCAATGTGGGAGGGGGAGATATATTTTAGATAGTAAGGGAGACTTGAAAATGTCCTTAGGATAGCGTGAGTGGAATGATTTAGCTGTGTGAAAAGCAGTTATAATTGTCAAATTTGTGTTGATATTTGCTTCAAAATATTTAGTTTTCGCACCAAATGTTCTACGATTTGTAATGAGTTTAACGAAAAATGATGACTGAGAAGTGTTGATTCGAAGAAAATTTATGGAAATAATTGTAGGCCCTATTACATAACCATTACTAAGGGAGGAAGTACACTCACTCAAAAAAATATTCGGACACCTGCGATTTTACCATATTTTCTTTTATTTAGAAAACTTTTATTTAGAGGGTACCAGCCGCCACGTGCACTTTAAGGTATTAAATGAATAGGGTTTTAGCATAGAATCTTCCGGCACCCTGATTCCAAAAGCTCCTTAGTGTCTTTTTTCTGTTAGATTGGAGTTTATTTATGAAACTTTTCGTAATTTTGGTTGTAAATAATGAAAGACGCACATTTCATACGTTAGAACAACATGCAATTTTAATTTTCACATTAAAAATTATTAAACTACAATAAATTTGAAAAAAACTTGATTCTCTGGAATGTCAAAAAAATATTCGGACACATAATATAAACAAATTAATAAAACTAAATAAAACAAAAAATAAATACATGAATAACTTGTAGGGAGTCCTTTCATTTTCAAAACTTCATTCAACCTCTTTGGCATACTTTTTACGAGTTTTCTAGTATACTCAGCTGACGTTTTGTTCCATTCTTCGCGCAATCGCACTTTTAATTGTTGTTTGTTGGCGATAGGCTCCTTTCTCACTTCACTGTCCAACTTTTGCCAAAGATTTTCTATGGGATTGATGTCTAGGGATTGGGGGGGAGGGTGAAGAACTTGAGGACAGTTGTTCAAAAGCCACAGTTGAACTAATTGGGACGTATGCTTGGGATCATTATCCTGATAAAAACTAAAATTATGCCCAATACCTAACTTATCAGCACTTTTCTTAAGATTGTCCTTGAGCACATTTAGATATTTGTGTTTGTTCATTATATCTTCAATGAAGACAAGCTCACCCACACCACTCGCCGCCATACAGCCCCACACCATTACGTTACCACCTCCGTGTTTTACTGTAGGTTGCAGATTCTTCTCTTGTAACTGCGTGTTTGCCTATCTCCACACCAATGTTCTTCCATCAGGTCCAAACACATTAAACTTACTCTCGTCCGAAAATATCACACGATTCCACCATTCAAGAACCTTTTTTACATGTTCCTCAGCAAAATCCCGCCTTTTCCTCTTGTTAATCTTATTTATGAACGGCTTTCTTCTAGCCACGCGACCATGAAATTCTGCTTTTCGTAGAATTACTCGAATTGTCTCTGGATGTACTTCCTTCCCCAGTTCTTTCTCATCTCTGCAGCAATCTTCAGTGCAATTAACTTGGGATTTTTTAAAATTTTCCTGACAACGAAGATCTCTTCTCGACGGGAAAGTTTATGGGGACGTCCACTTTGGCGGTGAGACTCAATCCTGTCTTCTTGTTTAAATCGTTTAATTATGTCATATACTGTGCTTTTCTTCATATTTAAGTTTTTTGCAATTTCACGGCAGCTCTTGCCTTTTGCATTGTGAAAGATAACTAATTGTCGCAGTTCGAAAGAGCTGTTCTTTCCTTTTCGAGGCATTCTTTCAACGTGCTTCAAGGAGATACACTAATAAACTGATTTTCGACAGCGCTTCGATTGACCGTTACAACCGGCCTTGAATCAACCGTGGGAAAAGATCCTTCATTTTGTTTTCGCCCAGTAGTTCGTTGACAAAAATGATGGGGATACGTCTGTCCGAATATTTATTTGGTGTGCAATTTCCGTTACTGGAAGTTCTAATGCAAATTTATCATTGATGTAAAAGCAGAAAAAACGCGAGGCGTAGTAATATAATACAGAAAAAACGCATTTTGCAGTATACGAGTATTTAAACCTAAAAGAATATGAAAATTATCGCTGCTATAATATTTTATTGTTTTAACAGGCTCAGAACGTGTTCAATGTGAGTACGCTGAGTACTGTCGGAATATATTTTTTGAGTGAGTGTACGTGCTGTTTTAGCACCACAAGTATTAATTTGCGCGTCCCTTACAGGTAAAAAAATTTCGATCAGTTTTTGACGGTATGCAATGGATTTATCATTTTGGAAGAATTTATCTTCCTTTTATATTAAGCCGGCGCCATACTACATTCGGTATTCGGCGAATAGCGAGCAACCGCTCGCCGAATCCCAAGTAGTGCGGATGAGTTACTTTCTATTTGCCGAGTGACGAACATTCGTTGCTCACACTTCATTTATTTCGCACTTCGAGTAAAGAGAACCAATTCGATACTAATGCACATACCTAAATTTTCCACCAATCTATTAAGCAGCAACCCTCATTTAGGGGGGAGGGTACCAGCCGCCACGTGCACTTTAAGGTATTAATGAATAGGGTTTTAGCATAGAATCTTCCGGCACCCTGATTCCAAAAGCTCCTTAGTGTCTTTTTTCTGTTAGATTGGAGATATTTAATTCACCTCTGATGGCCAAATTTCTTTTATGGTCTAGTATTTAATAACATGCAAACCGTCTAAAACATCTCAGCGGCTTGAAGTTTCCTCTTATGTGAAAATGGAGTGTCAAGAAGTGAAAATATTTTATCCCATCAGGATCCGAACCTGGGACCTTGTGTTATCCAGACTTTAACCTACGTACTGAATTCGTGGCAGTTTAATTATTTCACTTGTAATGGGGTCGCTTTAGCTTTCTGTCGCCGACACGTACCATGAGGCAAGCCTTTTTTTAAAAAAAAAAATTGTTTTGTTTTTGTATTTGTACTTCCCCCTTTCAGTAGCCCTGGCGAGGCGGCCGTTTAATGCCATGTAGGGGCTACATGCACCGCAACTCATTGGCTTTTGCGGCAAAGAAGGGGCAGTGCTTAATAACATTACTAACTCAACCTATGGATGAAGCCGGCGCTTTGGCCAGCCACCTAAGATTTACATTGATGCCGATTGGAATTTCCTGTTGTGGCTTTCTTACTGGAGTCTTCTTGATTTTCCCTTTTTTGTTCATTCATATATTCACACTAAGGTCAATTTACACTATTTTTTACATAGTTGACATATGCACTTTCACACGACACTGTAATATAGAGTACATAGTGAATATTATACAGTATGTACGATGCACTATGCCCACGGCGCCGACTTTGCTCAAAGCGTCCGTGGCGACTAGGCACTGTGTTCTGGCCAGTGACGTATACTGTGGGCTACCGGGGCTACCGGCGGTAGTCCGAGAAAATTACGGGAACAAAAATATGTGAAGATAAATTATATTAAAAATAATTATGGGCCACAATACTTTTCAGTGACATACATATTTCAAGATTCTGTATAATCCGTTCTGTTGAGACCTGCATTAAATCGCTCGGTCGTCGGCGCATCTCTTAAGAGGCGGCAACTCAGAAAGAAACCGCTTGCATCCAGCGGCACTCACACAGCGTGCGTTCGTTGCAGGATTCACTCCCCTCTCCTACCAGTAAGATATGGGCCAGCCAAAGGCTCAGTGTGCCGTTTCCCCGAGCGGTTTCTTAACTCGTTCGGAGGCAGTGGACAGCAAACGGACAGAGTAAATTGACAGAGTAAGCTTTGTTAAAAAAGTAAACTCATCACGGAGTGACATTTTCGCATTAACCAGCAACCCACCATATTATAAATATTATCCAGTCATGCGCGTCACAACACTCCGTTATGACATATGCTTTAAACATACATAACTTTTTTATACGTTTTTTAATTTTATTTTTCGAAAAATTCAGTATTAAATAATATTTTAGGAACTATTAGGGCCCTTGAACATTAGGGGACCTGGGTCCGGGCTCCTCAGGCCCGTGCGTTAACACGGGCCACGGCCTGCTTGGTCGCAGTCAGTGTCGCGCGTTGTTATTCTTTGCGCCTGCCGCGACTAGAGATATTACCACACATATTCACGGATTGTGATCGGTATCCAGTTCGGGAAGTGACGACGGTACATCGCCATCAACTCCCTTCGCGATCGCAAAATCGATAATACCCGGTCTCTTGCGCGTTCCGCACCGGGCTGTCCGTAAATATGTGGGACGTTTCGGTGCGCATACATATACGCCTCGTCTCGTCGCTGCTACAGTGGCTAGATTGGTGCCGTTTCTATTGGAACCTAAGCATCCCCACGACCGGTGTCTTGCATTGAAATCACCAAGTAGCAGAACCTTGGTGTCGAGGGCGAGCATAGCTTTGATTTTGGAGGCGTTAAAGAGTTTGATCTAGGCAGTAGACAGACACGACGAGCAGTCGGCTGTTTCCCACCCAGATGTACAGAATGGCAGAGGCAAGCCGTTGCCGAGAGAGCAGGTTGTGTCGAGGCGGAGGCGCAGCCACCTCGCGGGCGGGACCCAGACACACAGAGACACAGAAGCACACAGACATAGACACAGTAGACACAGACAGCAGATAGACACAGTAGTCAGACTGACAAAGACACAGTAGACACAGATAAACACAGACAGACACAGACACAGATAGACCCAGATACAGATAGACACAGACACGGATAGACACAGACCGGATAGACACATACAGATAGACACAGGTAAACCTAGACAAATAGCCACAGATAGACACAGACGCAGATAGACACAGACACAGACAGACGCAGAAACAGATAGATCCAGACACAGATAGACACAGGCACGGATAGACACAGACACGGATAGGCACAGACACAGATAGACACAGACACAGATAGACACAGACACAGATAGACAGAGACAGACAGACACAGATAGACACAGACACGGATAGACATAGACACAGATAGACACAGACCCAGACACAACCTAGACAAATAGACACAGACGCAGATAGACACAGGCACAGATAGACACACAGATAGACTCAGGCACACACAGACAGAGACACACACTTACTGTCGAGGGGCACTGTTGATTGGCACATGTTAAGTTTTGGGACGGCAAAGCCACACACACGAAGAGTGAATGCGTACCTAATTCATTTTTAAATAATTAAAATATCGGAAAAAACAATTCATATATAAGCACTGGCGGATCATGTAGGGGGGCATGCCCCCCCCAAAAGACGTAGAGTTTTCGTTTACCTTCCTTTATTTGGCAAAATTAAAAAACATATTTATTTATGTTCGAATTATGTAACTATTTAAACAATATTATTGTATATTATCATATCTACAGTATATAAATAACATTAAATACAATAACAAATATATTAATTGTTCACAAAAATCGACGATGGGCCCCCGCAAAATGATTGGCTGGATCCGCCCCTGCGACATGAAAGTTACAACGGACTTAATTCTTAGTTTCTTGTTTCACGGTCTATCTCTTCGTTTTATGATTATTGCCTCACATAATTTGACATCGCTAACAGTTTTTACGTCACTTTTGTTACTCCTAGAGCCTTCGACTGTTCAGCAGCGACATTGAGTCTCGCAGGACTACCACCTTCGCTATGCTTTGTCCTTCCTGGGGGACAGTCCCCGGGGTGGGCATCTTGGGCTCTTTGGCCCTTATCCTCACCCCCCAACTACGTACAAGGACGTCGCCGGGCAGGTAACCGGATCCGGCCCGTACCCAGTTTGCCCTCACAGCAACCTGCCCATTCAATGCCTGGATGGAGCCGTTCTGCCAGCTCAGAGCTACCAGCTATGCAGGCTAGTATACTGGAGTCAATATTACCTGTATGGTAACTCGCCACTCACATGCGCCGGGATGCCGAGTCCCTCCTCTTTGCCCAGAGTATCGGGCCACTGCCACGACGAAGCCAAGTGCCCATTTGGGGGCCACCCGGGCGAAGCCAGGCGGCTTGTGGCCCCCAACCTTTCTTCCCACTGCCTATACGTTAGGCTACCGACCTGGGTGAGGCTGTGACCAAGGCAACCTGGCGGATGGTCGTTTAACCGCCGGACTTCAATTTGTGAGATTCAAAGCACCCCGAGGGGCCTCCTGCACCCAATCCTGCCATGAGGTCGACGCGCCAGGGGCCCAACTGGTGGGTTGCCGGGTTGAACCGTCAACCAGGAGCTTAGCATCGCCCTCTCACTGCCTACACGTTAGGGTTTTAACGACCTGAGTGGGACCTGACTAGAGGTACGGGTGGTCGTCTGAACTCCACCAGAGACCGGAGACACCGAGGTGCTCGCGATCCCCCCCTCCTGCGGGGGTTCAGCAGCGACAGTGCGAATCTTGGAAATCACAATACCTCAACCACTGGCGCAGTTGCCGACTCCACCTAAGCCAAATTGCCCCAATGAGCACGCACGCGCCAGCTGGTCTGTTCGCTAGAAGAAAGTCGGTCCGTCGTCCGTCTGCTGACTGCCTAGGCGCTGTGGGTTCGATTCGGGTGTTGTCGTACCGCCGATTGGTGTCCGCTGGCTGACAATGAGACGCGTTCGCCATGCGCTTCGGGCGTGTAGTGTTCCGAGTGCAGCCTTCACACGTCACCGCGCTCTGCTCGTCTCTGTGTCATAACGACGGTGACCTCCTCGTAACATTCGAACTGTGATTGATTGATTGATTGTTTAATAGTTAGTGATAGGAAGAGGAGCCAATTTAGGACGAGGTTTTACTGTTCTTTAATATTCTTAAAATAATATTTCCGTTCAACTATTAGGAAAGCAAAAAGTTAAGAAAATGTTTTTAGGCGGCGATAGATGGCAACTGGCAAGAGTATGTGGCAAGTGCGAATAGCTATCCGACACGAAAGAAAATAGGAAACTAATACGGGAAAGTCTGTGCCATACTATAGCACCACTAGTTATTTCTTGGGACCGTCGCCCGCTAAAATTGTCACTTGCAAGTTCTCCCGTGAATGATCAAATGGAAATTTCCTGCATATACTATGGCTTCCGATTCGTTGGCATTCTTAACTTTCTGGAACACTCTGCCGGAATCGTAACACAAATCCTTCCATAACCTTCTGTCCCTCCTGACCTGGGATTCGATGCTGTGTCCCCTCTCTCCTGCGTGGTCTCGAAAGAACGTTGCGTGGCAGGCTCAACGCGATTTCCCTAATTGGGTCTTTGAAGGGCGCCTTATATCGCACGTGTGTGGGAGATGAGCAATTGGTTGGCCTGAAACTAAATTGGTCTATGGTGCATATCACAATGTGAATTTTAGACCACTTGAGTGAGAACTGAATAACATTAAAACCATCTGTCATTACTAAAGTGGTACTTTTATTATGGGGCAAATACAACGACAAATGACGCATAGTCCACTTTAGAATGTATAGACGCTCACCTGTTCAGATCACCCTAATCTGGATTTTAGCCGCCAATTGTGCTCTAGGAAAAGCATTGTTTGAGACGCACTTCGCGCATCGTTTTGGCCATTGGAGTGTCTGCCGATTAGATGGAAGCTTTGCGTTGGTAGTCACTTGATAACAGTGATGGAGCTAGACAATTTTGGACCAGGGGCAACGCTGAAACGTAGCCCCCCCCGAAAAAATGTGAAAGTTGTATTACGAAACTATATGAGTAATTTTATTTATTTCAACAAATAACAGAAATTACGTTTAAGCCATAGAAAAGGTTTTTGAAAATGTATTTGAAAAATTGTTTTAGGTAAAAATATTTAGTGGTAACATAATGCAATTTACACAGTGACCTTAACTCACGAAAAAATTGTTCTTTTTGGTTAGTGTTTAATAAAATCACTTGTTAAATAAATAAAATAAATATGAATTTCAGTAGAACCTATTTTAATGTTAGCGTCATTTAATTCTTTTCATAGAGTCCTACCTTATAAACTATTTAAGGTTAATTGTACTGAATAAAACTGAATTGAAAATTGTATGAAAAAACAGACTACGGTACCGCGACTTATAAAATTAATGATAACGATTTTGCGAGTTATAATTTCTTTTTCAATGTTTTACTTTTTCTCCCCATCGAGCTCCTTGACTTGCGTGGCTCCGGGCGTTCCCTCGGCCTGCCCATGTTTAGCCTGGCGCCGGCATTGCTTGATAAATAGGGAGTGAATGTTTATGCCCTAAAAATCTTGAAATATGCTCTTAAAAAATGCATTTATGACCTAAAAATTCTGAAATAAACCCTTTAATATGCACTTAAAATTAACAATAATTCATTTCTTTTGCAAACCTGTCTTGATAAAATTCTTGGAATGAAGTAAAAATTTGCTTGAAATGAAAAGATATATTTTTTGTGCAAACGTAATATAATGTACCCTACTGCGCTAGAGGAATAATCGAAGTAAATATTCACCTTAGTGAAGTACATTGTATGTCTTGTTGAATTTCTTCTGACTGGTTTAAAAATATGTTCTCAAGAAATATCCCACTTTTGCCCACTTTTGCCCCCTTTGTATTTTATCATCTACAGAAAACAAAAACGCAAACTGTGACTGGCTCTTTCGAATCAATGAACGCTCACAATTACATAAGATTCTTTGAAAAGATGCAACGTTTTATAGATTAGACTCTTTTTTAATGAAATATGCAAAATATGCGCTTGAAATTACACGAATATGCACTAACAGGAAAAATGAGCCAAATATGCACTAACATATCAATCTATATAGAATTATATTCTAACCAAACGTCGAGCAATTTTACTTAGTTATGTCCTGAACCAACGGACAAAAATATGCAAAATCATAGAAATCCGCTCCCTATTGATAAGGGATGCGTTGGCCACCTTTTGCGCAAGATGGAGTGCGAGGGCGCTGCCTCTGCTGCAGCCTAACGCCTTTTTTATTTCATTTTCTAAGTTTGCCCCTTCAGTATCCCTGGCGAGGCGGTAATTTATTCACTTTTTGGGGCAGTACAATCTGCGCGCGCGCCGCAGCCCTACTTGGCGTTTGCGACAGAAGGGGGGGGGAAGCCAAGTACGGCTGGGCGCAACGTTTGAGTGACGGCAAAACGTCTTCTGTCCGTTTGTCCGTCTGCGGACAACGCTAGCGCCGAAACCGTTCAGATGATTTTCTCCAAAACTGACCTTCCTCGATCAGTTTGAAGGAATCCGAGGCCTTCCGAGTTTGAAAGGGATATTTTGATTTGGGGATACTTTACACGAAGCCTCAACGTTTTCAAAATTTTCTTCAAAAATTACTTCGTTTTTTTTTCCGTTGTTAAACCAAAAGACGCTTTAAGAAATAGCATAGGTTGCATTTTCGTTAAACTCATTGAACTTTCGAAACTTGCAAAAGTTACACATTTTTTCGGTGTCTTCCTACAGCTACTAAGAGGATAGAAAAAATTTCCCTTAACGAAATCTGTTCATCAATAACAGATCTTGAAATAAAGACCGTTTAAAAGTAAAACTGGGTATTTAAAAATAAAGTTGCTCAAGACGTAGAACGTTCCGTGTACAGGAGTAGTCCGACAACGGCTATGGACAAGAAGTTCGAGTACTTCCCTGGAACAAAGATCAACAGAATGATTAAACAAATCTTTTAAGTTACTTATTAAATATTTTTACTTTAAGTGTTAAATATTTCTACACTAATTCCTGAAAACACTGCGCTTTTGTCTCCTTTTCAGAAAGTTATTCTGCGCCAAAAATTTCAAAAATAACTAATGTATCCTAACTAATGACTTCTACTTGTAATCAATGAATATGTTTAAGATTGATAAAACGAGAGGACATACCAATTATTATTATTATTATTTTTCCATTACATCACGACTAAAGATGTTATGAGTCGGCTGAATATAAAATCTACTCCAGATTGCAACCAGCTACCTAAGGAGCAGATCCGGTGACTGTCAGTGCCTCTACAATACTTTGCGCAAAATGTGGGCTGTTCCAAATAAAGCAATTTCTTGCACTTCCCAGTCTTTTGAATTACCAGGGAGTTTAGAAAAGTTCTTACTCAAATTTTGCGTAACAAATCCCAGAGCTCCGATAACTATGGGGACGACCTATGCTTTTACGCCCCACATTCGGATAACTATATCCGGTTTGTTTGTCGCTATCGTGCGATCAGTTTGAATTTGTTGGTCGTACAATATCGTACACAATCCAACAGACGTCACCGGTTTTGATGAGTGTTGGTACCACTTGGGGCATGTGTTTGGAACTTCGAGGGTGGTACAGATCTGCCAGTGGAGGTAGCTACACACCCTGTCATGTCTTTTCAGGTATTCGGTCTTTGCTAGGATTGGACAATCTGAGACAATATGATCAATGGTTTCTACTTACTCCTGGCAAATGCGGCATTTATCATCTTGGGAAATTTTGAGAACCGCTTTATCACAATGTCGTGTTCTCAAGGCCTGACCTTGGGCAGCTATTACAAGTGCTTCCGATTCTGGCTTCATTCTTCCCCTTTTAAGCCACATAAATGATTGATCTTTATTGATCTGCACCTTGTCCATTCGTTTCAAATATTGTCCGTGGAGTGGTTTGTCTCTCCACGATTTCTTTAACATTTTTTGTGTCTCAAGTATCATGTTAAGAAGTATCAGAAGTTCAGTGTCTGTGTTATTCTATGTGTCTTGCATAGTCTTGTTTGCAGTGCTTTTTCCTACACTTACAATGCCTCTGTTTCCCATTCTTCGGTCAGATTTCATGACCTGCCTCATTAGTGGGTCATCTTGATGGCTGACTACATACTTTCCCATTCCGGTTATTGCATTGTGCCAGGAGGCTTCAATTTGTCTCAGGCCTCTTCCTCCTTCCTTACGTGACACATAAAGCCGATGTACATCAGCTCGGGGGTGGGCAACGTGATGCACTGTAAGCAGTTATCTAGTTTTTCGATCCATGATGCGAATTTCCTGCTCAGTCCAGTCTACTAGTCCAAAACTGTATTCGGCTACAGGCACCGCCAAACTACCTATTGCTGATATTTTATTCCTTGAGTGTAGAGCAGACTGCAGGACAAGTCTCACTCTTCTGTAATACTCCTTGCGAATTCTCTCTTTCATTGTGTCGTTCGAGATTGTCTCACATTCTTCAATGCCCAGATATTTATAAGTTTTACCTGGCTCAAGATCTTGAATCGCAGTGTGCATATCAACTTCAATGCTCTCTGACGTTGTCAGTTTGCCTCTTCTTAAATTGACTTTTGCACATTTGTCAAGACCAAAAGTCATGCAGATGTCATTGTTAAAGTCATTCACGACAGACAGCATTTGGGAGAGAGTCGCTTCATTCTTAGCAAACACTTTAAGATCATCCATGTAAAATAAATGCGATACAGGTCTTTCGTCACCATGGAGCTTGTAACCAAAGTCAGTGTGCGACAGCTGTCTCGATAGAGGAATCAAACTAATGCAAAACAGCAGAGGGGATAGTGAATCTCCTTGAAAAATTCCCCTGTTAATCTGAATACTTCTTGTTTCTACTACTCCCTTTCCGCTGTGGATTAGTAACTTGGTGCTCCACGAGTTCATACTAGCCTTGCAAAACTCAACAAGTCTAGGATGAAATCGATAGATCTCCAGGGTCTTCAATATCCAATCGTGTGGTACACTGTCAAAGGCCTTCTGGTAGTCAATCCAAGCCATGCTTAAATTACGTTTTCGTTTCTTTGCATCATTCAAAATTATTTTATTCCGAAGCAAGATTTACTTACAGCCATAGGAACCTTTACGACATCCCTTCTGTTCAACTGGCAACAGATGGTTCTTCTCTAGGTGCCTATACATTTTGTCAGCTATGGCTGCAGTTATAAGTTTGTACATTACTGGCAGGCAAGTAATTGGCCTGTAGTTCTTCGCCAAAGAGCTGTCTCCTCCCTTGGGTAGCAAATACGTGATGCCGCGAGTGAGCCATTCGGGGAGTTCCTTACGGTTTTCTAAAATTTTATTAACAGCCTTTGCTAGATGAGAATGTAATGCTGTAAATTTCTTAATCCAATAAATCTGGATCGTATCAACCCCAGGGGATTTCCTTTTCCCCATGTTCTTAATTGTTTGGGATAGGTCCTCTTTCGAGAATCCTTGAACATGTTCCACTGTTTCCACGAGTCCATTGGCAGCATCAAGTTCAGATTGGAGCCACGATGCGTCTTTGTTGTAGGATCTAGTTTCCTCCCAGATTCCTGGCCAAAATGTTTCTACGTCATCTTTTGAAGGAGGGGCAGCATTGCCATTCGGTTTTTCAGTCAGACTGCGATAGAATCTCTTCGCGTCTGTTTCAAACAACCGGTTCTATACACGGAAATCTTCTCTACGTTTGTACCGTCTTATTCGTTGAGCCCATGCTTGGATTTTCTCTTTTAGCTTTTCAGCTACCATTAGCCTTGTTGTGTCATTGTCAATTAGGTATTTTTGTTCAACATGGAGTATTTTTTGTTGAACTTTATACGTGTGGTTTGACTTAGAAGATGCCTCGGCTAGGAGTGATATTTCACGCCGTGTTTCGGCTATCCATTTCATAATTCTTTTCATCCATGGAGGTACGGAGCTTTTTAGTCTGTCTGGCTGTCGGCCATCGGTGTTCTTGGCTGGCCCCAAGATTATCTGAGATACTAGATATCCAGTTGCATACACGATGTGATTGATTTTAGTAATATATTGATCTCTACTTGAGGTCTGTACAACCTCATTTAAGACAGAATTCGCTGTTTCTATCACTCTCTTAGCTTTAGCATTTTCGTAAATTCTCCTCAACGGTGCACGAGATTCGAATGGAAGTCGACGAACTCGTTCTATCTCGCGTCGGAGGAGGTCCCGCATCATGTCCTTATCGTGTGACTCATGGCCAGATGAATTTTCACCACTGACGGATGTTTCATTTGGAAGAGATGAGCCTTGAAGGGGATCATCGTTTTCAGGGATATTAGATGGTTCTAAATGTTCGTCATGTGGATTGTTTGATCGATGAACATACTCCGCGTTTCTCTGGATGTCCGCAAGTTTTTCGGCTGTGAATTTTCCACTGCTGAGTATGTATCGTCGTTGACTGGCAAGCTTCTTTGAGTCTAGGGTAGGTCTCATATCTGGGTTCCGCTCTCTCCATATCTTAAAAACTTCTATTTCTGAGCCCCCATTTTTCGCTTTTGCATAGTAGAAGCACCACATCACCTCCTTTAATTCATCCCGGGTCCATCTCTGACGATGGCTTCGAGCTACTGCCGGCTCTGTGTCTCTGGGACTAACATCCTTGGGATGGCCAGATGTCGACAAGGTGACATTAGCTCGGTTTCTGAGCAGGTATGGGACATTGGTAGAACAAGGCACGTTAATGTTCATTACATTGCTTGTTCTATTCATTTTGCTCATTGGTTTCAAGTGACGATTCGCAGGTAGCAAATTCGAGTTCACAGATCACACTTAACCTTTGGGTTGTTTCCTGCCATCCGTTACTGCGACCCATAGTGGCCTCGGGGCATCCCCCCGCAGGGCCCAGCAAGGGGTCCCTCCGATCACCAGTCGGCATTACTAAACCCTACGGGATTTTCACAGACTGCTGAAGGCAGCCTCCTTCGCTGGCTAATGCAAGGTTCGGGCCTCCACTCTAATCAGTGGCCTGGTGTGCCAACCCAGTTTCTCTCCTGTACCCTCCATGGGCCGATAACAGGAAGTCCAAAGGTTCATGACCCTTCCCTCTCTACTTACTTCCCACTCTCCTCAAAATGGAGTACTTCTTCGTCGGACCCCTCGCCATCAACCTAATCAGCAAGGGAGGCCCTACCAGTAGATAGGCTACCACTGACATAGCTCTCAGGCTCATGGGGGTACTCCAGCTCCATCACCAACTGCAAGGTCGTGTAACTCCCTAGGTGGAGTTGTTGTTATTATTATTATTATTATTATTATTATCATTATTATTATTATTCCACTACATCACGACTAAAAATGTTATGAGTCGGCTCAAAACAAAATCTACTCCAGGTTGCAACCAGCTACCTACGGAGCAGATCTAGGGACTGTCGGTGCTTCTACAATATTTTGCGCAAAATGTTCTAAATAAAGCGATTTCTTGCACTTCCCAGTCTTTTGAATTACCTGGGAATTTAGACAAGTTCTTACTGAAATTTTGCGGAACAAATCCCAGAGCTCCGATAACTATCGGTACGACCTGTGTTTTTACGCCCCACATTCGGCTGATCTCTATTTCCAAACACTTCTATTTAAGACGTTTCTCTGCCTCCTTGGTAACGACGTTTTGATCACAAGGTACAGCAACATCGATAAGTAAACACGATTTTTTCGCCAAATCCCGGATAACTATATCCGGTTTGTTTGCCGCTATCGTGTGATCAGTTTGAATTTGTTGGTCGTACAATATCGCACACAATCCAACAGATGTCACCGGTTTTGGTGAGTGTTCGTACCACTTGGGGCACGTGTTTGGAACTTCGAGGGCGGTACAGATCTGCCAATGGAGGTAGCTACACACCTTGTCGTGTCTTTTCAAGTATTCGGTCTTTGCTAGGTTTGGACAATCTGAGACAATATTATCAATGGTTTCTACCGATTCCTGGCATACGCGGCATTTATCATCTTGAGAAATTTTGAGAACCGCTTTATCATAATGTCGTGTTCTCAAGACCTGATCTTGGGCAACTATTACTAGTGCTTCCGATTCTGGCTTCATTCTTCCCCTTTTAAGCCACATAAATGATTGATCTGTGCTCTGTCCATTTGTTTCAAGTATTGTCCGTGGAGTGGTTTGTCTCTCCACGATTTCTTTAACATTTTTTGTGTCTCACGTATCATGTTAAGAAGTATCAGAAATTCAGTGTCTGTGTTATTCTATGTGTCTTGCATAGTCTTGTTTGCAGTGCTTTTTCCTACACTTACAATGCCTCTGTTTCCCATTCTTCGGTCAGATTTCATGACCTGCCTCATTAGTGGGTCATCTTGATGGCTGACTACATACTTTCCCAACCTGACCAGTGAATTGTGCCAAGAGGCTTAAATTTGTCTAAGACCTCTTCCTCTAGTCTTGCAAAACTCAACAAGTATAGGATGAATTCGATAGATCTCAGGCGTCTTCAAAATCCAATCGTGTGGCACACTATCAAAGGGCTTTAGGTAGTTAATCCAAGCCATGCTTAAATTACGCTTTCGTTTCTGTACATCATTCAAGATGTCTTTATTTAGTTGCAAGATTTCCTTACAGCCATAAGAATCTTTACGACATCCTTTTTATTCAACTGGCAACAGATGGTTCTTTTCTAGGTGTGTGTACAATTTGTCAGCTATGGCTGTAGTTACAACTTTGTACACTTCTGGCAGACAAGTGATTGGCCTGTAGTTCTTCGCCAAAGAGCTGTCTCCCAATTTTTGTAGCAAATACGTGATGTCGTGTGTGAGCCATTCCGGGAGTTCCTTTGGGTTTTGTAAAATTTTATTAACAGCCTTTGCTAGAAGAGAATGTATTGCTGTTAATTTCTTAATCCAATAATTCTGGGTGTTATCAATCCCGAGGAATTTCCCGTTTCCCATAATCTTAATTGCTTGGCAGAGGTCCTCTTCCGAGAATTCGTGAACATATTTCCACAAGTTCATCGGCAGAATCAACTTGAGATTGAAGCCAGGATGCGTCTTTTTGTAGGATCTGTTTTCCTCCCAGATTCCTGCCGAAAATGTTTCGACGTCATCCTTTTGAGTGACAGCATTGTCATTCGGTTTTTGATTCAGGTTGCGATAGAATCTCTTCTAGTCTGTTTCAAACAACGGATTCTGTACATGGAAGTCTATTCTTAGTTTTTAACGTCTAATGCATTGAGCCCATGTTTGGATTTACTCTTTTGCCTTCTCAGCTAGCCTGCTGCGTCATTTTCAATTTGGTATTTTTGTTCAAATTTTACTATTTTTCGTTGAACTTTAGGCATGTGCGTTGATTTAGAAGATGCCTCGGCTAAGAGTGATATTCCACGCCGAATGCCGGCTATCCGTTTCATAATTCTCTTCGTCCATGGGGGTACAGGGGTGTTTACTCTGCTTCTCTGTCGGCCGTCGGTGTTCTTGTCTGGACCCAACATTATCTGACCATTTCAAACACTTCACAGATAATACTGTATACTCAGGATACACAAGAAACACCACTAATTTTATGTATGTATATGTAGTTAATGAGGAATACTGCACATGTTCCGTTCCAGCTGCTTCCAACTTGACGCAAGACATACTTATTAATGTTATTAAATACTTTACTAGTACAATTGATACTAAGAAGCCAGTACCACACAATTTTTACAACTGAACACAAGATGTGTACAAACACGGATGTAGAAATCGATCTTGGCCTCAACAAATCAAACATAGTGTATAAAACTTATTACATTATCATCGTAACATTGATCAAAGTTTTATTCACAATATAATTCATTAGCTCTCACACTCTTAAAAAACATTTTCCTTAGAATTTATTTACTTTTTACAAAACGTTATAAGACAATATTGACAGTTAACACGATTTTAATTAAGATGATGATTTACTTTTTTTTCGGTTTCGGTCTTATGCTTTATCAAATATTGACATTTTTTGTTTACTTTTATTTATAAGAGAATGTTAGAGTCACATTATATTATTTTTACAAAACTTACGTTTTATGAATAAAGTGTATTAGAGTAGACTTTAAAGAGTGTAGTGTATTTGAGTAAATCGTGAAAAAAAATTATTTTAAATGGGGAAAACATTCGAAACGAAAAGTTTTGTTAGTACTATGAAAAGCTTCATTCGTGATTATAGACAACCTACATAATATTTATTATTGTTATTTTACAAAGCCGTAAATATCTTACAAATCAATTTTTAATACTAAATTTTCCTTACTTGTTTATTGTTAATACCTGATCAGTACGTGCAAACTGTACGAAATTATTCGTGGTGTCGAAGATTCATGCTAATAAACGCATATAGAATTAGAAATAACAGCGAATACTATCACGAAATTGGATTTGAACAGATTTCGTCTGTGTCTTTCTTCTTTGTTTTAACGAAGGAGCCTCTGAATTCCAGGCCTGGCCCTAACATGTGTGAACTTTCGGCGGGCGGTCGCGCCGTGACTCTCGGCCTGAGGGACAGACCCTTCTCACGCGGCGGACGGGGGCGGCGGCGAGGGCGGAGACGGGGGCGGGGGTGGGGGCGGGGCGCGCCGGCGGAAGCTGCCCTCAGTGCGTCACCCGCACTCCCCCCCCCTGCAGAGGGCAAGGGGGCGGGTGTCCTTCAGTCCGCAGTGGCTTGTTCGGCCCTTCCAAGACACTCGTTTACAGCCCTCTCGCTCCTTCCACAGCCCACAAGTGCAAGGTCGAAATCAGGGTAGGTTAAGCGGCGCAACTCGTAGTGCGTCTCATAATGAAGGGTCGTTTCTCCATTGCAGTCTTTTCGCCATTTTTTAACTCACATTGAGTTGGAAATCACGCGTTGCCAGGCTCAACTATAGACTAAAGAGGTGTTCTCTTTACTCTATGGCTCAACATTGTTTTGCGTAAATCGCATAGGCCGATAAAGTGTCGCAGACTCCGACGAAGATACGTGCTAGCTATAGCGAATCAACTTGGTCCCAAAAATATTTTCGCCTATGTGTTGGATATTATTGCGTTGCGTAGACTCCAGATTGTTTTATATTCGTAAAAGGCATAGGCCGAGGACGCAGCCTGCGCCAGCGGGTGCAGTCATCTTGGCTGTGGAATATTTTCTCGCAAACATACGTTGATGATTATGCGTGATTCCAGATTGTTTATTGGCCAGACTCCAGTTTGATTTATGCAATGATGGATTGATTCATTAGTGATTCTGGGCGCGTCAATTGCTAAGTTTTAGTTCCATAAGTGTAGTGAATATTTTTATTTACCGCGAGAGTGTGTGTTGCTCTTCCCAGGCTGGATAGTGAGGTTCGGCGCCAACCTACCCGTAGGCTTGCGGGGTTTTCCTCAACCATGTATCTCCCACCAGTGTCCCATCTTCCCAGCTGGGACAAACTAAGCCCCCGACAGGTCTCCTGACATGTGTAGTAGTGTAGTGCATGTGAGTGTAAGTGTGGGTAAGTAAGGGGTGTGGATAGAACATGGAAGAGGAAAGAAAGTCGCGCGCAGTCCGTGGCCCGTATGTTAGGGTTGTGTCCAGGCATTCGCCTAGTGTTTATCGGAGAAACCACAGATAACATCACAGCAATTGATGCCCTGAGCCACCTCAGCCGGTCGCATCTTGGCCGCCAACTATACTGCGATTTTTCCAACTATGCCTCTCAAGACCCGTCTTCACAATGGAATATGTCACGGCATTTCGCGTCTTTCCCAGTCGCGCCTCTAGGTATCACGTGATCGCGACCTATCAAGCAATGCTTGCGATCATGCCCCTCCTAGTGGCAGGATCGAGAAAGACGCGAAATGCCGTGTGATATTGCATCGTGGCCTTAGGGGCTCGAGAGGCAGAGTTAGAAAAATCGCAGTGTACAGATGTCCGGGGAGGAAACGTCGAAACTTCGAAAATAAGCTCTTAAAATAATTCTAAGCATATTTTGGCTAATAAACTACGTGGATATTCCGAATGGTTGTGCCGCAATGAGCACTCAAAATTTGTTTTGAAAAAAATGATTTCCATAAGGCAACAATTTGCATTATGGAAGCATAGTAACACTCCAGAATCATGTAAATTGTTTATAATTAACAAAAGAAATGGATATATTTACTATGACAGAAACATTAAGCGAGAATTAAAAAAGCAGTCGAATTGTGTAAATTGGGTGCTTCTTCATTTCTCGCATAATTTTTCTTTCTGAACAAATATATTCATTTCTTTTGTAAATAATAAACAACTTATGTTTTGGAGTGTTTCTATGCTTCTATAATGGACATTTTTGCCTAGAAATCGCTTTTTTCAAACCAACTTTTGAGTTCTCATAGCGGCTCAACCATTGGGAATATCCACCTAGTTTATAAGAAAAAATATGCTTAGAATTGTCTTAAGAGCTTATTTTCGAAGTTTCGACGTTTCCTCCCCGGACACCTGCATATAGGAAATGCGCCTGCGATGAGCTGTATAGCGCTAAGGATGCCCAGCGCCTGGCGTCGTGACGTCAGGAGCGGGAGGTGGTGGGGGGCGAGCGCGGCTTCCCGGGCGGTCGGGCGGCGGCGGCGGCGGGCAGGAGGAGACACTCGATGGCGGGCGGAGCGCGCGCGTCCGGCCGAGCGGCGGCGCGGGCCTCGCCCGCGCCCGCGCCCGCGCCTGCGCGGTGGCTGCTGTTGCTGCTGGCGCTGCTGGTGGGCGGGGCGGCGGCGGCGGGCGCCCGGAGGCGCGAGGACAAGACCAAGTGCCCCCAGGTCAAGGCCATCCACAACTTCGACGTGCACGAGGTGAGTGCGCCCCGCACTTGTCGCTCCCCAGCGCCGTCCTCCGCGCCGCACCGCGCGTCTTTCTCAATAATCAACACAATTTTTTTTGTTTGTTATTTAAAGTCGCATCAACATCTAGGTTATTAGCGACCACTATTGGGTTTAATGTTATGGTAACCGTGAAGATGACACGATATGATGATGATGGGGGGTGAAAGGACGATCACATACAAACCATGCCCGAGGCGGGGCTCGAACCCGCGATCATTCGGTCCGAGATCGCTTCTGTCTTAGGGATCTCGGCCACCGGTAATCGGCAAAAGTTGTTTGTGAGACAGGAATGAAGCGTCGTTCACGAAGGGCGGCTTTGCGGCAACTTCACCGAGAGGGCGAATGTGTTCTGTGGCACAAAGTGGACAGTTCGTAGCGAGCGCTCTGATTGACATGAGAGGACGGGGAGGGGGCTGGGCGGAGTCTGTGCGTTGCGAAAGCTTCGCGATACCACCCGGGTGAGGTCAACGCGGCTTTAGTAATGCCTTGGAGCGTTATCGCGGACCGGGTCACGTCTCTGGACTAGGGATGAGATATTGATGTTGATGTTTTCATAACCTTAATGTTTCAGTGAAAACATGGATGTTTTAAACATCAGTTTTTTAAAGTGAATACTTTTTTAAACATTGATGTTATTTGGTCGATGTTATGTTTTCGATGTCTTTTGAGTATGAATGAATGAGTTGCATAATCATGATTTAGTTAGTAAACGTTAAAATATGAAATAATAGATGAATCTAGCAATGTCAGTTCTTGCGTTCGAACGAAGAGAACGCTGTTTATAGAGAGATGACTGTAGGAAGGGACCGCTTTGACAGATACTGCTTGGCTACTACCTGTAGCACGACTGCAGGTTATGCCCACGCGCTAAATTAGTTAATATATTCGTTTGCAGTAGGACCATTTTTAAACGTTTTCGACAAAACGTCTTGGAATGCCATCGTCCGTCATGACTTTGTTTTGTTTTCCCGACTTGTCAAATGGTCCTTTGTTAGGCTAACTTCTCCGTACCTTCATCGAGCAGTCTCTCTCTCTCTCTCTCAATAGTTAACCCCGATGCTCTATAATTTCGAATGCATTTTCCCGTATTTCGCACGTGGAGAGCGGTCAACGCATGCGGAGTGGATGCAGGGCATCCCCTTCTTCCCGCATCCTTCTGCGGCGAACTGAGGAGGCTCTGACCCCCCTTGAAATGTCACTGATCGCTATCGGTATTGCCAATTGTTTTTATTATTTTTTTAGTATGTTTTGTCAGTTAAATATTAATTATAAATTAATAACCACAGCCGCTGTCAATTTAAATTCTCCCTCGCACGAAAGTAAATGTTAGGTCACTAATTCACCTTCAAAAGCAAAACACGATGTTTAAAAACATCGACGGTTTTGGGGCGATATATTAATAATATCGATGTTTTTAAAACACGATGTTTCGTTGTCGCATCCTCACCCCGGATTTACAACACTACAAGTTGAGTCTGAATGAAAGTGATTGTATCCAACGCTGTGTAATTGTATGCTACTGCCGAGAGAGCGGACTCTGCCGAGATAAGCATTCGTCGAATTTTGCTTTCGTGGTTGTGCCAGATGCAAGTGGCATCCCAAGAGACGCCTGTCCGAATCTGTTGCTCAGTGTTATTTTCATTCTTCTTCTTGCTTTGTTCCACTACTGAAGGTCAGCGACCACTTCCCCAAAATTTTCTGTCTTGTGCCAGATGAAACAATTCTATAGATTCAATAGATGCACAATTCTATAGATACACTCAAACTTCAGTCAATTTGCGGATGTCAGCCAACCGTCTTTCAGGACATCTTCCCGTCTACCCCGAATTTGCCCAGTCATTATGTTGTAATTGTTCAAATCTGGAATTTCTACGTAAAGGCCCGAGTTGTAGTGTTTTTCTAAGTTTTATAATTTTCAGTATTTCTCAACGTATATCAAAGTATATAGTTATTACGCCCTTTATCAGTCCAGGGAATTCTCAACATTCTTCTAACCATCCACATCTTAAATACCTATTAATAGTTAGAAAAGCCAAATCTCTTAATAGATGCTGTTTTTTAGTATCTGTGTTTCAGCGCCATTTTAGAGAATAGCTGTCACGTAACATTTTGCCATTTTTCATCTCAACGCAAAACTTAAGTCTGCTACATAAACATTTCCGCATTTTGTTGAATATGGATCTTGCTATTTCATTCTCGTCCTTATTTCAATATCTGATGTCCACGATTCATGTACAGTTTGTCACAAATATTTGAACTGGTACCTGTTCAATAGATTGATTATTTACGAGCAGCTGAAGTAGTCTTGCCTCTATATTATTAGTTAATACTGCCTTTGTTTCACGAATATTTATTTATGATTCATAATTTTTGTAAGCTCGATTTATTCGGTGCATTAGTTCTTGTAAATCAGCTGCACTATCTGCCAAGAAAAGTGTTTAATCGGGGTCAAGTTTATTATAAATATGAACACCATTCATTTATTCTCACAGTTTACAATCTTCTAGAGCATCTTTGGAAACTGTTCTGAATACAATTAAGCAGTAAAGGAGATAGAATACACCTCTTTCTGCTCCTTTTCTCACAGCCACTTCCTCAGGAAGATGCTGATCAACTCGCTCTTGAGCAGTTTGTTCCCAATAAAAGTTCTTTACGATAAGTATATTTTTAAGTCCAAATTAACACCCTCAAGACTGTACGCAAGAGTATCATGTTTCACATTATCAAATGTTTTTTTGCAAATCATAAAACATAAGTACTCTTCTCCACCTTGATCCAAACATTTCTAAACTTAAATTTGAGGGGAAAACATAGAAACATAGAACACACAGTTCCGAAAACGAAATTTCCTGTTTCTATTTCCACATTTCTCCAAATACGAGCATGTTTGACACGTAAAAATATGAGTACGAGTTTCATGAGTAGGAGGCTCATAAGACTTATCTTCCGATAATCGTCACAAATTCTTGCCATAACTCTTTCTGGAAACGTGACAAGCATAGATTTTAGCCGTCAGTAGGTAGTATTATATACGTTACTAAAAATATTTATAATTTTTGCAATACTTTCAGCCTTAAACATTTCTACATTGATGGCATCCAAACCTACAGCTTTGCCGTTTTTACTAGTTACAATAACCTTCTGAGTTTGTGTAGTACTCTTCATTTAATTTCTAAAACTTTTGTTTATCGATATAAAATGTATTTGATTGCGTACAATAACTCTGTGTTTGTCTTGAGGAGCTATCCAAATACGAAGCTCTTTTGGGTAGTTTAAACCCTTACTTGACCGACTTTAGCATCAAGATCTCCAAAATAATTTTGATATCTTGTTTCTTAATTGATCTAGTAATTTGGTCAATATTTGCATAAATATTTTCAATTTCAGTTCCGGATTTGTCAGTAGTAGTAGCGTAGACCAGTAGTCTATTATTTACCAGATCCCATTTTACTTGCAGCATAGTGCATCTTTATGAAAGTGGAACAAAGTTACTTTTTTGCCAATCCCTTCTTTATTACACCATTAAGGTGTCCTCAACCTCTCTTGTACATATACCCAAGACAATCCACCGTACTGTATGGGTATCAGTATCACTGTGCTATGTACCACTAATGTACTTCGGAAAAATCAAGAATATCAATCTTCAGTTTTTCCATTTCGAGAACTAAATTATCCAGTTTTCCTGGCATACAGATTTTCTATATTCCACATACCCACACGCACATACTCGTTCCAAATTTTATTCTAACAAATAATATTTATTGGACCTATTGACAACAGTGTTAGAATCCCATTTGTGATGATTTGACTGGAGAGGGAAAGGACTTCTCGCTAGCTAATCCTTCGGCAATCCAAGAAGAATGGAACATAATGTTCTCGCCTGAAATCGCGGCGCAGGCAGACACGAATTCAACGGGTTGGCAGCTCGCAGCGGCTCGTGTGGGGCCCGGGAAGAGATCCACAGATAGATTAACATGTTGCTAGCGAAAGAAGCAGCGAAAATATTCACAACAGAGTTCATGTGAAAATTTCTCACAGGATCAATTAGCATTATAATGTGGTCGCTATAATGTATACTAACGAATCCTACAAAAAATATACTTTTTTGAATGACATGTGTTTCAGTCAAGTCTTATACAACAACTCGTTGCTGATTCCTCTAATTATCAACAATAATCTCCTCCCCACCTCCCGTCGCTACCGACTATCTGCAGTCCACAGAATACTCCAGTACAAGGTCATCTTAGCAACCAACATAAATCTTCAGTTTGTAGCACTTGTCACTCCCCAATAAAATTACGTAACTGTTCGAACCAACACGAGAAAGTATGTGCTGTTGTACCACAACTGGTTTTAAATTTCTTATGTAGCCCTTGGACCATTGAAATTCATCAGAACCAAGTGGCGGCGTTCTTTTCGGCTGCTGGCCCGGGGCGTCGCGTCGGCCGCCCCTCCTTCCTTCCTCCGACGCGATGCGACGCGACGCGTCGCGACGCGAAGGGTCGCCACGTGCGCGGGGGAGACGCGTGCCCCACGTGGAGCTCGCCCCCCTTCGCCCGGGGCCTCACGGGAGAATCGCCCTCTGTTTCGTTGCACTTTTTCCCTACAAGAGACTTCCGGTATTTATGGCACAGAGCAAATGACACAGAAACAGAAAATAAATTAATACTATTAACTGTTCGATGATTTGAAAATGTCGCTTTGTTATATATTCATAATTTATACAGCATGCATAACATTACACTATCATACAGATTACTACCAAAAATTTAATGATTCGCAAAAGAGAAGCCAATATTACAGACACAGAAATTTTCTACTTATTGCATTACATGATAAAACTCGATGTGGATCGTACGATCAATAGCATAACCAAAGATATTGTGTTAAATATTCCACATCTTACGTAGCCTATGTTGTACTTTTATTATTACATCTCAAATTGGTTCTATTGACCTTATTGGCGCGTCGACATAATATGTTACGTTTGGATATTGGTTGGATAATAATTGGTTTGGATAATTGGTATCCATATCATTAGTTTATATAGTATCAATCTACCTGATGAAGATCCATTGGCTTGACGAGGACTCTACTTCGCTTCTACAATACGAATTTTGTTGCCGTAGTAAGATTGAACCTGAAAAATTCCCTAATACTAGGGTGAAACTTTGTGAACGACTACGAGTTTTATCATGTAAAACAATGAACATAATTTTCGTTAACGACAAATAGTTTTATCCTATAATACAATAAATATAAGATTTTTGTCTTTAATATTGGCCTTTATCTCAGTTCACTGCATCACAGACAAATATCTGTGTATATTTTTTGAGCATTTTGTTTTCGAAAGTTATTTCTGTATTCGCATTCTATTATTTCATTCATAGAAATATATTTTGTACCTTAAAAAAAAAAGTTGTCTGTATCTTCTCGCGCTGAATATTAGTTTTTACTTTCTAGCCCTTACGTGTAAGAAGAGAAGTACGTTTTGTAATCGTGTGCCGGAAAAAGGGCGAATTTTCAATACAAAAAATACTTAATGTCAGGGCTCGGTAACGAAAATGTCTATAAATCCTGTTCTATCCTATTCTTATATGTATAGTAAATTACTTCCTCTAACTGGTGGTGTAGCCGAAAAGCATGTTTTGTGGGTCCTTAATACCGAAAAATCGATTGACGGTAAAACGTCAGTCCGTTTGTACGTGATTAACGCTAGCGCCCTAAATTGTTCAACCGATTTTCTCCAAAATTTATATTTACTGATCTACTAGAACGAATTCGAGGCTTTGGGAATTTCAAATGGATATTTTGATTTTTGAGGATAGTTTACATGAAGCGTCAACATTTCAAATTTTCTCAAAAATGGCATCAAATTTTTTTTTACCAAATTTTGTCTTTGGATAGCTTAAAGAAAGCTTCCAGGTATCTTTTCAGTAAGGCACTACCCCAGCCGGGCTCTATACACCCGACCGGTCTCCTGACATGTGTGGTAGTGTAGTACATGTTAGTATATGTTAGTAAGGGGTGATCATAGGACAAGGAAGAGGAAGGAAAGATCGCGCGCAGTAGTGGCCCATTTGTTAAGGTAGTGCTCCGGCATTCGCCTGGTGTTGATCGAAGAAACCACGGAAAACTACCGATCATAGCAGCCGACTGCTAGAATTCTCCTTCAGACAGCGACTGAACGTGACCTAGCTATGTAGCTAATGTCGCAAATCCTGGATTCCAGGAGGAAGCCAGGGGTCTCCCGGTGAAAATCCTGGATTCCAGGAGGAAGCCGGGGGTCTCCTGGTGTGAGCTATTGAAGAGTTAGCGGCCGTGTTCGCATTTTAGCTCAACCCGTTTAAAATGAAATGCAAGATTGGTATGAGTTTTCTGGAGGAGCCTTTCAGATGTTCTTAGCAAATATTGCAAAGGTAGCAAAATACATCTTATTACAAAGAGGTTTAGACATGTCTTGAGACTTGATATGGAAATGTGTAGAAATAACATCAGATAACGGGCTTCGCAAACTGAAATTTCGATTCGTTCTGTTGACGTGGTAGCACTAGTCTCCAATATTTTGCCTAGGCTTACAACAGATGGGCGAAACTCGTGGATTCTACTAAACCTGTATTGTTATCACAGAGTGAATATCTTAATGAATCATGCTGATTTCAGAAGTAATTTGTTACCTAGTAACTAATTCAATTCTAAAACTTAATTTTGCTCTATTAGTTTGTTTCAATAATCGCAGGGACTGTAGCAAACATAAAAAAAATGTTGCCATTGCATGGCAATGATAATAATTTTCCTTCGAAGATGTTGCAGAAACCATTTCGTGCATTCCCTCTTTTACTCTGACGGCAATGGATGGTGCCGGCGGGCGGGCCGAAGTCGTGCGAAAGCCCGGGCGTGCGAAGGCCGCTGCGATCGGGCGCTCCGCGGAGGAGCGGGCAGGCAGCGCATGCGAGTCGCGTCCCCGCCTCGCGACCTCCTGCATCCCGAGCGATTTCTTTCGCAGCGATTGTCACGCGTCTTTTTGGTGTCCGCGCAGCGCCGCGCCTCGCGTCCGGGCGCTGCCTTGTAAGGCCTCGCGGAACCTGCCTCTGCCTCTGCCTCGGCCACGGCCGCCTGGAATCCTGCGGCGCCGCCCGCCGCTGCGTCGCCGCTCGCGGTCGCGGGAGCCGAACCCGAGGCACCTGAAAAAAACGCCTGCGTTTCAACTGCAGTTTCGAAAGGTTTAGCTACTCAGGCATAGAGTCCCTAGATACAGAGAGTAACACATTCCATTGTTCCACCGATCCCGCCATTTTATGTCCAGTTGTCAAAAAAATGGAAACTGTTTCGCATTCTGTGTGTCGAGAACCATGAATCTACCCCTAACCAATATTAATATTCTTGAAAATCATCATAATGTGACCAATTGCTACAATTTCCCTTCAGTTCCTGTTTGGTGCCTAACGGGGTTGTCGGATGAGTGGGTATTAAATGGCGGCGGTTGCGCTACTCTCTGTATCTAGGGACTCTATACTTCGGTTTTTCTTTCTTGCGCACGGGACTGTGTCAATAAAATGTAATATCTCACGGTATTTCGCGTCGTTCTCGGTTGTGCTTCTAGGAGTCGCACGATCGCGACTGTATCGAGCAATGCTGGCGATCGTGCAACTCCTAGCGGCACAATGGAGAACGACGCGAAATACCGTGAGATATTCCATTTTATTGACCCCCCCCCCCGTGCGCCAAGAAAGAGAAACCGAAGTATACTCAGGCAAGCCAAAGTGCGCCCTCACGAGCTGCTTGCCCTCCTGCGAGCACGGGCAACTTCCCCTGACGCCGCTCTCGTTTCCCCTCCGAATCCAGACATGGGTACACGAGTGAGCTGAGGCGGGGAAGGCAAGCGGCTCGTTCGGAGTAAAACGAGGAATGGAGGTTTCATGCGATAATGTGCAATAATTCTAAAGAAAAGGCATTTATACAAAAAAAGGCATTTACGCTAAAATAAGCATATGTAAGCATTATAAAACTTCGTCAAATGCCATCATTTGTCATGATTCGTGCACATATATTGTCAGCCTTAAAACAAGTTCGCTAGAAAAAAATAGGCATTTCCCTAATCATCCGATGTCTAATTATTAGTAAGTCTTAACGTGAAACGTTATTGAATCGTAATTTCACTTCGATCCTACTTGACTAGCGCAGTGGTAGTTATTGGAGAGAACATTTGCTTAGGTTAAGATCTGAACGCAAGTCATTTTGGGTTATATGTTGCTCCGTGTGGATGTTCTTAAAAACCAGCCAATTATTTAGTTTAAAGTTAGTATAGAGTTGTAGAAAAAGTACTGTATGAAACTCGATGTAATGGGTATTAATACACTTGTGTGAAGTTTACGATACTCGTGTATTAATACCCATCATTAATCATCGTTTCATAATGTACTGTTATTTCATCTTCATTTTTAAAATTTTTGCTGTCTATGCGTATTTGACAAAGGGCAGGAATATGCTTGGCTGGCAAATTATTTACTTTTTTTTCGTTTTATGTACGTTATATTTTAAGTGATTCTGTTATTTGTAGTATAGAGCAATAATGTAAACATAACAATTCCCTCTTATACGGGCGGACGCGCGGGGACCGCTATTTTAAACGAAAAATATCTTTGTTAAACCTTTTCTGAACGCGGAAAGCTAATGGAATTATTGTACTCATTAGCAAACATGATTACGAAACAAAGATCTTTTTGATTCATGTTTAATTTTACTCTCAATTGAGAAATTCAAATATAACTGATGTATTTTAAATTAATGGATAATTTCTTTACTTTAATAGAAGAAATATGAATCAATATCGCTTTTGGCGTAATAACTGTCAACTAACTTTGTATTTATTTAGTTCATTTAACGTTTAAGAACAGTTAAAAACTGTGTGACGCACTATGAGGAGAAGCTGTGCACGGTTTCTTCAGCTCTGTGATCTCTGTGAACTCATACACCCATCAAGTTGAATTATGAAAACTGGTAGCAAGAGCGTTTTGGCAAGAATTGTCAAGAAAATATGCGGTCCCATGTATAAGAACTATTTGCAAAGCCAAATCAGCTACAGATTTGGGCAAAGCATTTGTACAACCCTTACTTGGAGAAGTGACATGTCTTAAATATCGTAATTTATTAGTTGAGAGAAGAAATACTGTTTGTAAACTAACCTATCAATACTAGTAAAAATCTCGTCAAGAGTGTTCACAAGGTAGAGTAAGGCTCTTTGTCTTTGGCTGCTAACTAAACGGCTTCGCTTGTGGCTTCAGCTTCGTGGTGGGGAGGAGAAGTCGGGCATGGGAGGTGGAGGGGGAGTCTCCTTAAGCCCTCCCTCAAATTACGCTAAGCGCTCTGAAAGAAATGAAAAACCTTCCGATAGGCGTCTTTCGCAGCCGCAAAGTTTGGAGATATCCTCAAAGAACTACAAAAACCTGTCAGTTGACCCTTCCCGCTCAGAACACTTACGGGTTTGGGAAATGGCCCCTTTCTTACTGCATTTCCACTCAAAACGATCACACAACTCCTTTCGCTTAGCCAACCTCATCGGACACTTACACACAGGACATGTAAATCTTCAACCTATCAAACCACGTTCTTACGCCCACTCAATCACAGTCAAAACCCCTTTCGGCGTCACTCCTAAAAAACACATTTATTCTTACCATCTTAGCACTCGACACTTAAAACATTCAACACTCAAAACATTCGACACTCAAAACGCAAATCACAAAGAAAAAAAAGAGTGCATGAAAAATAATTGTACGGCAGCTGGTGGTAGATCCAGGGGGAGGCCATGGGGGCCATGCCCCCCTCCCCAAAGACCTAGAGTTTTCGTTTGTTACATTATTTTATTTGGTAAAATTGATTGAAATGTTTATGTATATTATAATTATGTAATTATTTAAAAATAATTTGTGTAGTATCATTTGTATACTACAAAAAATATGGTACAATATAATAACAAATGTTTATTTTATAACAAAAGTCTATAATAGCCCCCTCCAAAACGATTGGCTGAATCCGGCAGCAATGTAGCTAACCACTTCGACAGCTACACCGATACACAAAATTACACAATCTCACCACCACGATCGCAGCACTATTTGATAATGGGTGAAATTACCTCCTCTAACTTGCAGTATGACATTACGTTCGTAAACAATTACGAGCAATTAAAATTCTTTCTGTAGTGTAATTTGTACAATTTATTTAGATCGCCCACGCTTGGCTTATAAGTGTGTACTAAGTTACGTACATTGTTCACTACTCGATATCTTTCGAAATGAAGGACGCTACTCATGCAGCCGCTGGTTTAAAAAGATATTAAGTACTCACTTCTTGAGCGAATTCCTGGGTTTTGCTTTCGAAGACCATTTCCTTATTGGCAGTTGAAATGAAAGTCGTGTAGCCCTTTGTTCCTAACTCAGTCGTGAAGAAAAGGTTCGAAATTTCCTGTTACTCAGTAGGCCATCGACTGAGAACGGTTTCCTCACGGAGCATTTTTAGATTCTAAATGTAAAATTCTTACTAAGATACTAAATGGTTCAGATGGCAGGCAATATTTTGTTTGTGAAATATACTGCTTGAAGGAAAAACGAACCCGCGTGAATCGTCTCAGCTGTTCAAAATCCATAAGAATTAGATTGTGGTTTTCCTCTTTCAATTTCATGCTGACGTGGCCAACAATTATTTATATGCTTTCTTTCAATCGCAGAGCTCAAATAGATTTTTTTATTGTATCTTAAAACTACAAGCAGTGGAGTTAAACAAATATTGCCTTGATCTCTTCATTTATCACCGCCTCATCTCTTCATTTGTCGTCTTTTTAATTACACTACAATGTATTTTGTCGTGAATTCAGAATTTTCTGTGACTTCTACGATTGATAAGATTGGCGACAAGATATATAAATATTTCAATAAAAACAAATTATATTTACGCAAGTTGAATCAATCGTCTTGGGTCTTCATAGCTGCGTAATTTGGGATGGAATCCTCTGACCTATGTTTGTGATATTTTTGCAGTGGCGATTGCTTATGAGTACAGCATTCATGGATAAAAGATTGAGTACTGGCGTCTAGTCCTGTACGATTAGATAGATTGATGAAGTAATTTATTGACAGGGTTGTCCACAGATCGTTCATTAACAAATCAACGCACCTGTCGTGTTGTTACTAAACCTAATTCTTGCCTCATAAGATTCAAAGGTGATAACAGAAACATCTTCCGGCACCAAATTAGTGGTAGAATATGAACGAAATGAATATAATGGACCAGCGGACCCGGCAATGCTTCGCTATTGCATTATTTTAAATAAATACAATTAAAGTTGAATATCAATTTATTCAATGTTTAACTACGTATTAAGTACAATTCAATCAAATATTAACTGCACTTTACTAGAGACTCGCGACATTATTTTAAAGCATTATTTACTCTCTCCGAAGACAAAATTTAATCCACAAAATTTGGTGTCGTTTTTGAGACAATTTCGAAAATGTTTTTGACGCTACATGTAAAGTAATCTCAATTATCAAAATATCCGTTTCCAACTCAGAGGATTTCGAAATACATTCCTTTAAATCGATCGAAGAATACCAATTTTGGAGGAAAAAGGCTGAATGGTTTTGGAGTAGCGTTGCTCGTGGACAGAGAGACGTTTTGCCGTCAATCGATTTTTCGTTATCTAACAAAACATGGATTCGGACTACACAACGTGGTAGAGGAAGCACATAAGAACAAGATTTATCCGCGCTTGCGTTACCAGTGCCCGACAGTACGAGTTTTTCTGTCGAAAATTCACAGTTTTCCGGCTCGCGATTATAATATGTTTTTTTACGAAGTAAGGGCGAGAAAATAAAAAATGACGAATTTAGTACAAGATTAAAACTTCTTTCTAAATGAAAACTTTTGTGTTTGAACTATTAAAGACTGTTATGAAGTAATTCAGTTGTAGAAAGTGTGCAGATTACCTTGTGTTTGAGATACACGACGTGTTTGCGAGAAACGCAGATTACCTCCTGTTTGCATGTCACGGAGGAGAATATCGATCAGTACCAACGTGAATTTCTGATGGACTCGGGAAGTCGTGTGTAGTTTGATTTTCGTTGCGTTTCAGCCTGTAGTGAATGTGTTTGCATTGAAAAGTAAGAAAGTTGGAGTGACTACAACGAACCAGCTGCGTCGTTGGGGCAGCTATATAATTCTGATCAACCTAAAATATACTAGAAATACGTTTGAGGCGTTGTTTTTACATCGTAAGTGTTTATTTGAGCATAAAGCTTTTTCGGTCGCTTTCCGGCCATCTTCAGTGCTACAAAAAATCTAAATTACAAATAAATTAAAATCAATTACAGAATATTATTATGAATCAAATTTGAATTCAAATTAGAATTAAAGAAACGAAGAATTCAATTCAAAATATTTTTCTATTTTTTTACATTTTAATTTGAATTCTTATTTGATTCATAATAAGTCTGTAATAGATTTTAATTTATTTGTAATTTAGATATATTATTGTTTTTTTGTAGCATTGAAGATGGCTGCAATGCGACCGAAAAAGCTTTATGCTCAAATAAACTCATACAATGTAAAAACAACGCCGCAAATGTATTTCTATGATGCAAACGTAAATTTTTCTTATCACTAAAAAAATACTAGTGTACATTTATTAATGTTCTTTATTTTCGAATTTTAAAATTTTCCCACGTTCGTTCACCAATTAGATCGCCCTACACTTACCCGCCAGTTTGAGAGCATCTTCATAAAATTCGTTGCTCACGCATTTTTAACTAATGATGTCCGGGGAAACATTTTTGTGTTCACTTTGTTATCGTTTCACACTTTGAATGTACTAGAATCGGTGAAATAAGTTATTCTGAAAATATCTTCAGTAAAAAATGAAATCAGAAAAACTTCCGGATGGACTTTAGATTGAGGGGGAACTGCCTGCTCCTCCCCGCCAAAAGGGTGCCCATAGTTCCAAATTACTAAAATTTGGAAAATAAGGGACACGCGGCATCCTGGGGGCCGCGTTGCGCACGCTCTTCCTCGTTTACTCCCTTGACTCTCAGAAAACATCGGACTAGAGGA
The DNA here is from genome assembly GCA_031308135.1 of Acheta domesticus. NCBI lineage: Eukaryota > Metazoa > Arthropoda > Insecta > Orthoptera > Gryllidae > Acheta > Acheta domesticus. The sequence goes on along the minus strand of JAHLJT010009436.1, from coordinate 180,265,392 downwards.
TTTCTTCTTCAAATCTGGGCTTTAATGTTGCTCAGGCTTGAAAAGGATGGGCTCATTTATTTAGCATTAGTTAAAAAAAACACAATTCAAAAACTAGTGGTATTCAGGTGCATTATAAGTCTGAGTCAGGCCTGGGAACGAGTATGCTCGCGTTCTATTTTTGAATCACATTTCAAGGAGGCACGCAGTCACCTTCCTAGACATTTTATGGGGAGCGAACCTCGTCTTACGGGACGTCGTTCTTCACCTTTGGCCGACATACAAAAGCCGAATGTGGGCTGGCTGGGGAGACTGGCGGGGGATGCGGGGCGGGGCGGGCGCGATGGGGCGGGGACGGCGGGGCAGGGGCGGCGAGGACGGCGGACGGGGACGGCGGGCGGGGCGGCGGGCGGGACGGCGGGGCGGGGGCGGTGGGGTGGGACGGCGGGCGGGGCGGGGGCGGCGGGGCGGGGACCGGGGGGTTGGGGCGATGGGGCGATGGGGCGGGGGCGGGCGCGCGGAAGCGTCTATCGCCCGGGGCCCTGCGCTCGCTGCGTCGAGATACAGGCGCAGGATGTCAGTCGGAGGCTGAGGCGCGGCATCCTGTGATAGGGGCCGCGCGCGTACGCTCTTCCTCGTTTACTCCCTTGACTCTCAGAAAACATCGGACTAGACTGCAATTCAGTGGTGTAGCTAGGGGGGCAGGGGGGCGGCGCGCCCCGGGTGACACCACTCTAGGGGTGACACCAATTACAGTATTTTATATTAGTAATTATGTAATTTAAATTATTTACTTAAAAATTTGATATATTTATAGTTCGTTTTTATAGTTTTAGTAGTTTGAAAATTTTATTGTTGAAAATATATAATTTTTATGGTTTAATTAAAAATTATTTATATTAATTTAATAAGTATACATTTAAATCATAAGCATAGATTATGATCTAATTGCAATTATATTGCAATTATTCTTAATTTCATAGAATTTTGTAATATATTATAAATAACTATCATGTGCAAATGTGTTTGTATTTTTAATGACATAACGTATAATCAATGCAGCAATAGATATTTTTATACTTAATTTATGGGGGGGGGTGACACCATTAGCTTCGCCCCAGGTGACAACAACTGATGCTACGCCACTGCTGCAATTTTTCTAACTTTGCCCCTCAAGGCCCTTTTTCACGGTGTAATATGCCACGATATTTCGCGACGTTCTCAGTCGTGCCGTCAGGTATCGCATGATCGCGACCGTAGCAAGCAGTGCTTGCGATCATGCGACTTCTAGCGGTACGACGGAGAAATACTCGAAATGCCGTGTGATATTCCATCGTGGCTATAGGGGCTCGAGAGGCAGAGTTAGAAAAATCGCACTATAGAGCAGGGAAGTCCAACTTGTAAGGCTTCAAGGACCACAACTAATACCTTGATATGACTTCCCCTTATTGTTGATCTCGGCAGTTTGCCCGGCTGCTCTGAAACAGGGAGGGGGCATGCCATGCATTTCTAAATTTAATAGAAAAAAACTTAAATTCGAACTTAACCTCTTTTTACACTAGGATAGGGTTGACCCCGAGAGGGAGTGTGTACTAGACAGATCTCGAGAGGGAGATTGGGAGACTTCTCGTCCGACAAGGATGCAAGGGACTTTCACGTTTGTCTAGTAAAATAACCTAACCGCCAATTGGACAGTCCTACACGAAAGGACTTCTCTCTTCAGATCTGTGCTTTAATGCTGCTCAGGCTTGGAAAGGGATCATCCTCTTCCCAGCTACCATCTACCGACGCCTATAACATCTACTGATATGCCATGATACGATCTGAATACCAGTATCGTATATTTTATTACTCGAATCAACAAGGATTCATCACTCTTAACACAGTTACAAAAACACATATAAATATACAATAAAATGAATAATATGCAATTAGCTGATGTTGAGGCAACAAAATTTTTAGGTCTTTCAATTCAATCAAACCTCAAATGGAATGTACATATAACAGAATTAAACACTAAATTAAGTTCATTATGCTACGCATTCACAATTCTTTCAAATTCTGTCAGCCTTCATGCAGCTCGTTGCGTTTATTTTGCAAATGTACATTCCCGCCTGAGATATGGCATAATATTCTGGGGAAACTCATCCTGTAGTATTCAGACCTTCAGATTGAAAAAGAAAATTATTCGAATAATGAAAAAATGCCTTCCACGTGATTCCTGCAAGCTTCTTTTCATTGAGCTGGGAATCTTACCATTGCCTTGTCTATTTATTTATGAATCTGTAATATTTGTCAAAAATGACCTACTTAACGGAGGGAACACATTTTCATGCAATATTGATATTTATAATTACAACACACGCCGTAGAAATCACGTGCATCAAGTGTCAGTATCAACAGCTCAATACAAGAAATCAACATACAATACATGTACGTTACTTTACAACGCATTGCCAGATGACATAAAACAATTAAAGTCGGTACAAAAATTTAAGTTAAAAGTAAAATCTTTTCTGCTGCAAAACTGTTTCTATACAATTAGAGACTATACTGATCGTCAAAAACAAAAATAATGTTTATTTTAACAAAACAATGATATTAATGAATTAGTTTACATTTGTATTGTATACATTTAAAAAAAGATTTAATACGCCTGTAACAAGTAATGTACTTCAGCTTCCGGGTCAATGACCCCCATCTCGATCAGATTTTTGTCCAGTTTCCCTGATCCATTGAGCAAATGCTGAGATGGCCCCTTGTTTTGCTTCTGGACGTAAATGTAGTTTCACTTTGCGCACGTTTTGTTGAGCACTCCTTTTGCTTGTAGTTCATTTACCGTTGAAATTGATTTCTATAGCTCGGGAACAAACATTTTTCTAATATTTTTATTTTTCTAAAATAATGATTTTCTAAATTCATTTGTTCGTTGTTTTTTTATATTATTATTATTCTGGCAATCAAGAAAATGTGCGCAGCTAAATCTCTTTCCCCACACGTCATATACAGTTTTTACTGTTTTTTGACAAATAAATAAATTAAATAAATATACACACGAACAAGACCATTGTACGTCAACAATTCCCCACCTTTCGGGTATACATAATAAATAGGTTAATATATTATGCTCTTTGGTTTTTAAGGTTTTCTCAGAGTTCCCTTGCCAATATCCTTAACTATTACATCAGTTTCTAACTCTGTTGTCTTTAAGTGATTCAGTAAGGTTTCTCTATTTTTAACATCTATTACAAAGTTAGACTTCTTCAAATTGTATTTGTTTAATGTTTGTACTATGATTTTAAAATTAATCGACCAATCTATTTACTAATTACTATCCATGTGAACCACAATCGGTCGTTATATAATCTTATTAAATCCCAAATCTTCTATAGCAGACGTGATCCATCTCCCTTCACAAATTGCATTACGTAATCGTAGTAGCTCCAACTCCATCATTGACAACGCCACCACTTTTTTCCTTCTGCTCTTCCTATTATTTAAGGATTTTCGTAAGTTTACACCGGCTTAGGTAGCGCGGAGCTTCAAATTGATGTCACTGCCATGTATCCGACCGGGAGCTCGTAGGATTCGACGTCCCCACGGTGGCAGATTTTTCGACTCTAGCTACGTAGCTAGGTCGAATTTAGCTATGAGAATTCTAGTGGTCGACTGCTATGATCAGTCGTTTTCCATGGTTTGTCCGCTTAACAGCAACCAAATGCCGGAGCAGTATCCTAACAAACGGACCACGGTCCGTGCGCGATCTTTCCTTCCTCTTGCTTTTCCTATCTTCACCCTTTACACACACACTTACTCTAACGTGTATTACACTACCACACATCTCACGAGACCAGTCGGGAGCTTACATCTTGTTCCGGCTGGACCAGTGTACTGCTGGTGGGAGATATCTGGTTGGGGAAAACCCCGCGTATGAATTAAAAGACGGTAAAGAACACGATGCTGGTCCCATTTCGAGAGAACTCGCTGTATTTTCGGAAATTCCAAAAAGTTAACATTGCAGAAATATAATATTGAAAATTGATATTTATTTCGTAAGTGTTCTGACCTAAAATATCAGATTTTTGAAAAAAGTATGTACGTACATGTTTTTGAAAAAGGAGTAGTTTTTGCGCAATTTTTGCTTGAAGTTCGTGAATAAAAATATTTTCTCAAAATTTGCTCCATTTCTTTTCTGAAATTTTTTCTACGAGTAGAATAAAGAACGCTTAAAAGAATGGTGCAGGTCTCATTTTCGTTGAACACTCTCAATGTTCAAATATTTGCAAAACTTAGAAATAATGCGAGAAAGAAAGTGTTGTAGCACCAATAGCTTGATGATTTTGTGTGTGGTAATATAATTAATCTTCATGTTGATGCCTGTATATAATATTGATTCGAAAATTAAGATGACAGTCAAATTTATGACAGAATATTCTTAAACCCAACATTTACGAACTTTATCACATTTGCTTTCATTGGTCAGCGTGTTTGTACTTTCCTTGGCGCGACCCCTTGTAAGATACCCGGTTCGGCAAGATTATAGTGAGCGTTTTCCTTGCAATGTCGTAGTATAAAGTTGCTGTGTAACGATGAGAAAACTCACTTCTCAGGTTGAGAAGACCAGAATACTGCGTAGGAATGTCAATGTGCTAACCACATGTACTTCTTAACCAATGGCCGCAAGGCCGGGACGCCGCTGATAAGCCCAGGCTTCGTCAGAGGCTATTGCGCCAAATCATGTACATACAAGTACCGCATTTGTTAATTAATTTAACGTCAAAAACAGTTAAAAAGTACGTGTAACGTACTGTGCGAAGAAATGTATTCTGTGTGCATTTTTTAAAACCTGAGATATCCCCTACCCTAAGTCATATGGTAGTTGAATTTTGAATACAGATGAAAATGAGCGTTTCTGCCAAGAATTGATAAGAAAATGTTCGCTCTGGCATGATAAAAACTATTTGCAAAGGAAAATCAACTACATATTTTGGCTATTATCCCTGGTGAATGAATCCGACGCGAGAACATGGAGCCACCGCGAGAACTTGAGAATTGCTTCGATTGATTGATTCGTGATTCCGGGCGCGTCTACTACAGAGGTCATTAGTCCCGTGAGATTAGTGCGTGTTTTTCTTGGGAGGTGGCGGTGATCTTTTCCCCGCTGGCTGGCGAGATCCGGCGCCGACCTACCGTCGACTTGCGGGGTTTCCCCTCAACCGGGTCTCTCCCACTAGAGGGGCACCGCCCCAGCCGGGACAAGCTCACATTTCCCCGACCGGTGTCCCGGCGTGTGTGGTAGTGTAGTGCATGTTAGTGTGTGTGTGTGTGTGTGTGTGTGTGTGTGTGTGTGTATAAGAGGTGAGGATAGGACAAGGAAGAGGAAGGAAAGAACGCATGCGGGCAGTGGCCCGTTTGTTAGGGTACTGCTCTGGCATTCACCTGGTGTTGATCGGAGAAACCACGGATAACTACCGATCAGAGCAGCCGGCCGCTAGGATTCTCCTTCAGACAGCCACTGAATTCAACCTAGCTGACAGAACTGCTTCGAGAACATGTGCGCATAAAATGAATTTACATCTATGTCCAAAAGCAAAACAAGGGACTATCTCAGCTTTCGCTCAAAGGATCAGGGAAATTGAACGAAACGCTTGACTGAGATGGGAGCCATTGACCCAGAAACTGAGGTGCAGTACATGTTACAGATTGTTTAGAATTATACAGTCCAAATGGTAAATAATACACTTCCCTTTTTGTTCATTAGATCCAGAATATTTTACTTTGATTTACAAATGATAGTAAATAATTGTAAAAAATTAGCTAACCACAATGTTCTTAATTTTTATTTCCTTCTTTACATTCAATAAACATAATTATTATAGTAATTAACGAAACGAGTGTATAAAGAGGGGTATAATTGCATGAGTGGTATGTTGAAGAATAATATTATTTATATACCACGAGTGCAATTATACCCCCTTATACGCATGTTACGTTCAATATTTTTTTCGTTTCCATTTAAAAATGATTTAAATTTTGAGAAATTCAAGCCCACCTTTATCATTCAAAGCATACGTTTGATGACGTTGTATTGCTTCTGAAAAAAGATATTTTAGTAGGTCTTGCAATGTTTGTTTGCAACCTGGAGCTACGAATGTTTTGCAAGAAATAGTTGTAAATGGAAGGTACTGAATATATTGCGGATAAAATATTAGAAGAAACTGACAAAGTCATGAAAACATTACTTACCACGAAAAGTAAAGACAGGTATGAGAGAATACATGTACAGACAAGTATTAGGACGTAGAAACTAGTGACGTGTGATACAGATTTGCTATAGTGTACGTTTTAGAACGGGTAAACACAACTGATGTGTATATTTTGTACATTTGTAATACTAAGACCAAATGTTTTACATGTACAACAGGCATTTTTGTTCATGTTTCATGGCCTATTGGAAATACCTTGGCAATTCCTGTGTTAGAGTTTCTTAATTAAACGATTTGGGTCCTTTTCTGAATTCTGATTGGTAGGTGAGGAGTTTTAATTGCACGGTGGGATTTTAATTGCACGTATGCTATTAACGTAGAGATAATGGACTAGTTTTCATGCATTTAATAAGGATATTTAGTTTACTAAACGAAAAACATATTACTTATACGTGACCAAACATAAAATGCCTCATTTCAATATTATAATTTTGTCAATGTTTTCATTAACGTCGAAAATCTTGTGTTGATGTATCGATACATCGGTTTTGGTAAAACTTGTCATCCCTACAAGCAATGACTTCATTACGGAAATTTGGAGTATTGGCCTCTCCTCTCTCTCCTATCCAGCACAGTTTTCAATTAATCTTCCATTGAGTTGCCGTTTCCGAAATTGCCTTTAATAACTATGCTTTCAAGTAAAGGAATTTTTGTTCCAAGTTGAACTACACGAGCTAAGTATTACAGAACGTATATAGTAATGTTACAATAAATTAAATATACAACATTAATGAATTAATTCGACTTCATTCGTGAAATAGTCTTAATGAATGCCCCGAGTGCTTTGTACATCTTGTACGAGTCGCGAAGCGACAAGAGAATTTAACTGGTAATGTCATTTCCTAATCTTTTCATGTACGCAGTGTACTCGTCTTATAATATATTTCTACAGAGTAGTATTTGTTCATCAAATGATATATCGTCTAATAAGTTCATTACTTTCTAAACGACATATGCCAATTGCTAGTCGGAGCCATATGTAGCTATTGGAACACAAAAGGATTCGAATCCGTCAAGACGTGACTTTCATTCCACAAGTTGTTGGACTAATTAAGCCCCTCATTGAGTAATGGGCCTCCGTAAGTGTAATTACACAAATGGCTTCTTCCAACTCTGGGCAGGGAACGCATCTGTTCCGCTCCTCTTTTATTTACCGTTTGCTCTGTCAAGGGAGAGCTCGGGAGACCGTTCCCAGGACCTCAGTGTACTTAACCAATTTAGTCACGCAAAGTTGCCCGGTCTCATTCTCAGTGATGGAAATTTTGACTAGCTATTTCTCGTCACCCTTCATGAAGTAAATCTTCCTCTGTAAGTTTCTAAACTGTGGGCGGAAGAAATTGAAAATATAATGTTTTTATACATAAATCTTCCTTTCTCGATTGATGTTCAATTTGCCACATCTCCAGGACGTGCACAAGAGGAAATTATACACTGTTTTTGGTATCTGAACTTTCAGGCTGAAGAAAAAGCATAGCATATATCATTTATTATTAAAAAACTTTTTTTAAATATTTCCAAGCTGATGATCATTTCTAATTAATTTTCATAGACTTCAAATTGAGAGAAGCAATTTCCATTAATTAATACTGGGGTGAACTGTTCCGTTTCCATATTTTGATAATTCACCGTAGAGTCATCATGTAGATTATTATAATTTGAGTCAAGAGTGGTTTTGTTACCTATTAAACAAATCTCAAACGAATCAGATTGGCAACGTAAATCGGCAATTTCAGCAACAATGTTCTGGTAGATATCGATAACAATAGGACTCAGAGTGGTTTGAACATTTGTAGAAACATTAGAACTAAATATCCTGATGTTTTTTTAATAAAAGAAGTATGAAGATATTAATCAGCTCAGATCTTGCCGTATCTGATGAGGGGAGCTGGGTGATATATTTGTAGAGAGTTTATCAAGATAGGGCTCTGTCATAATTGAGATTTTGCATGGTTATCAAATTACTAAGAAATCGTTAAGTGGTATCAAATCGTATTTGTATATACATTATTTGTTTGTTCAAGGAATAAAATCTTATTTAATCATACACCAAGCAGTAGCATTGCGAGTACTGCTATTTCGGATCGCGGCTGCTCTGATACATAGTTTTTACGTGGTTTCTCCGATCAACTCCAGGCGAATGCCAGAGCAGTACCCTTACAAACCGGTCACTGACCGCGCGCGGTTTTTGTTTCTTCTCCCTTGTCCTATCCTCACCCCTTACTTATGCACACACTTGTATGCACTGCACTACCACACACATCGGGAGACCGAACGGGAGCTTATACTGCGATTTCTCTAACTTTGACCCTCAAGGCCACTCAAATCCCATCTTCGCGATGGAACGGCATTTCGCATCTTTCTCGGTCTTGCCGGTAGAGGTCGCATGATCGCAAGCACTGCTTGATACGGTCGCGATCATGCGAAATCTAGCGGAACGCCCGAGAAAGATGCGAAATACCCTGACATATTCCATCGCGAAGATGGGATTTGAGTGGCCTTGAGGGGCAAAGTTAGAAAAATCGCAGTTTAGAGTGGTCCCAGCTGGGGCGGCGCTTGAGATACCTGGTTGGGGAAAACACCGCAAGCCAACGGATAGGTAGACGCCGAATCTCGCCATCCAGCAAAGGGAATATCATCGCCACCTCCCGATGAAAAAACAGCACTACACTTACGGGATTAATGACTACCACAGCTGACGCGCTCGAAAACCGAAATAAACAATCTTTTGGATCATGCACTAACTTTCCGTTCACCTTGTTTGTTTTCTCTACAGTGTGTAAAGAAAGAGCTTCAACTCTTCAGAGGTAGACAGCATAAGGTGATGGCGGAAGAGCGTCTGCCATTGGTTGCATTTGTAAAGGTTCTTTCGTCGGTGTCTTTGCAGCTGCTGGGCCGCTGGTTCGTGGTGCAGTACTACGCCAGCTCGGAGGAGGCGCTGGCGTACCGCTGCATGCGTGCCGAGCTGTCGATGCCTGCGGAGCGCCTGGAGGTGTCCATGAACTTCACGTACGCCTTCAGCGACGACCCGGCGGCCGAGGCGCTGTGCGGCAACATCACGTGGGCGGTGCCCGACGCCACGCTGCCCGCGCACTGGGTGCACGCCGAGGACACCTGTAAGTCGCCAATACACCCCTCACCCGACCCCCACCACCGCCCCTCAACTGCGGTCTGTTGGGATTTTCTTCTGGACGAGAATTTCAACTGCAGAATGTGTTAGACCGTGGACACCTGTGAGTCGCCCCCACCCCCAGCCTCACCCCCAGCCCCTCAGCTTCAGCCTATCGAGATTTTCTTCTGCATGAGAATTTCAACTGCAGAATGTGATAGACACTACAATTGAATCGCTTACTTCAGAAACCCGTCAAATTCGTCAAACAAACTCTAGAAAACGCGTCAGCGGCGGAAAATTGTTCAGTGAATATACATCGTTTAGTGCATATTTACATGAAAAATATTCATTTATCAACTGCTTTAATATTAACCCGCCGGCGGGCGTGTCCCTCATTTCCCACCAGCAGGCGCGTGCGGCACTCCGTACCGCATTTATTAACTTCGATTTCCGCGTCAATACTTATTACTTTTGTTATTGAATGTGAAGGAAATATACTTTATTTATGTTTTTATACATTTTATTTAATAATAACTAAATACCAAACGAAATAACAATGTTAATAAGAATCTGATCCATCACTCGCTCCCTCCGTGTCTTGGAACGTGTTACATGTCGGGGAATGAATACGGTGCAAACGTGCCTTCAAACGTTTCTTCGGTAACAACGCATTTAAATTCGAATTAGGAGTTAGTACCCCAAAATATGTGTCATAAATAGAGACAGGATTTTTATGTAATTACATATTTTGTCTTTCTACTTATCGTTCTGAAAATTGTAATCATGGCGAATCATAGCCCTCCGAACACAATATCGAATTTTTCGTTTAATATTTTTACATATTTGGTTCTATATTACATTACATATTTACACACTACATATTTGATACTATTAGTTTACATATTTTGCTGCTTTCACAACATATTTTCTTATTTTATCAATTTTCTTCAATTTAATTTCATATTTTTTTTGAAAAGATGTATTTTTTTAAAATCAATCTGCGTGTCCAAAATATCATTGACACCACGTTTTGTGATATGTAACCATAATTTCCGAGACAAATTTATGACCACCGGTGTGTAACACTTCGATGAAGATGCTTCAGTGTATGCTTGCTGGTCGTAGATCTGGCCAGTTTGTGGGTCGGCTTCTATTGATATCAGTCTGGCTGCTAGTGCTTTAGTGGCTGCTAGTGCTTAAAGTGCTGCGCACTTTAATTGGTTGAACAACAAATAGTACACTTTTAGATAAATTTCGTAGAATCTTCTGAGTGGATCCGCAAACAAATGATGAGTTCCCCTCCAAGAGAGCGGGCGGAGTCGAATGACTCCCATTTGTCTTATTGGTTATCTCATGGATGACAGATGGGCAAACGCACGCACGCAGGTTTCTTGATTACTAGAGACCGGAAAAATATGTTGTATTAAAAGTCAAAATATGTACATAAATATGTAATGAAAACAGTAAGAAAATGTAATAAGTATGTAAAATCGGATATAATATGTTAAATTAAAAGAAACCTTTACATAATGTAAAATTACATTTATAAAAAATATTCTACAGAAACTTTAAAATTAATACAAATGTTTTAAAAACCATTTGGGGAGTTGATACACACTATGCATCATACAACTTTCCCGTCAGTAGTAAAATCTTCATCTATTGAAATCCCGGACCGTAGTTTAGCAGCTACACTAGACGTAACAGAAGCCATCGTACTGGCGTTATTTACCACCAGCAAACAATTACTGCATCATGCAACAGTCTCATCGAAGTGTTACACGTCAGCGACTGCCAATTATTTCTCGGAGGTTCATGTTACTTGTCACAAAACGCGGTGTCAATGATACTTTTCACTCTTAGATTTCACCAAAAATAAAAAAATACTGATTTTTTTTCAAAATCCTTCTTCTCATAAAACATATAATAAAATTAATAGAATAAAATATTTGTAAAAACAGAAAAATATTAAAATATGTAATATAGTACAAAATATGTAAAAATATGCAAGGAAAAAATTGGACATTGTGTTAGGAGGCCATGATTTGCCAAGATTACAATTTTTAGGACGGTAAGAAGAAAGACAAAAAATATGTAATTACATAAAAATACCGTCTGTATTGATTACTACAAAGGACTAGGGAGTTTTGCCAAATGGTTGGACGCTGTATGTTTCTTTAAACTTTACGTTTCTCTTCAGATGTTGTGCTTATCAGCCATAGGCGCGAAGGACTTGCCTCTAGATAGTCCAATGCCACACTGACATGAGTTCATACTAGAGGCTCTGCAATCAGGCGAAAACAACCGCTCGAGACTCTCGGCCTCCGCGCCGACACTCGGCGAAGGGGGGGGACCTTGCTTGGGGGGGAAGAGATAGCTGTTTAACGGACATTTCGACCGGCCGCCTTGCGGCTCCCGCCGAGACTCGGGAGTCGCCGAGCGCCCGGGCGCTCGAGCCCTCGGCCGCTCGGCCAAGCACCGGACTGCACGGTAGCTTCGCCCCTCAATGCATGTACGGGATATAAAGTCGCCGCATGTAGTGATCGCAACTCTTTCAATTCATTGTAATCGAAAGAAAATACAATTTCAATTAAACGATTAATTTGTTGAAAAGTAACAATTTATCGATTGACTGGAAATAATTTTATAGAGACAAACAATACATTTTTTGAAAGAATTAAGGCAAACAAAGTCGCTGAAAATAATTTTTATTTTTTTTCTATATTTATAGTGCTTAAGGGAAGATAATTCGTTGCGTACCAATTGTAATGTCATTTAAGTTTCTTACAAACCCGAATATAAGGCATATTTATTAAATACAATGAATATTTGGTCATAATTTCACGAGTATATAAGAAAAAAGCATATGCTAAACAAAAATGAGGTGGGTACTATACTATTTTCCTTGCGTCAAAACGTCTTGTCATCATTAGGCGTAGTAATTTATTGTGAAATAGTTTATGTAAGCCGCCATGGCCTCTGTATTTGTCGACTCATGTCGGCGGCCAAACAACAGCGGTCACGGCACATCAGCCTATTTAACTTAATAATTCAAAATACATTATTTACTATTATATAAACACGTTTAACATTATTTTAAATTCGGCAAAAATATGCATTCACGAAATGATGCATATAAAGTTTTATATGTACAATGTTTTTCAATTACTCCATTATTGTACGTTTCAATACACGATAAGCGATTAATTGTAATTAAAAAATCGTAAAAGCTGAAATTGTGAATCATTGGCTTCTGTGGAGTAGTATTGAAGCTCCACGAGACCCCCTTCCTTTGGGTGAACTACTTGCTCAGCGTGGCAGGAAGCGATAACAAAGGTTGTGCGAGGTGACTCGGTGGCTCCCACGCAGCGCGCCATCGCCTTTGCGACGAAATTTTCTAGGAAAGGACATGGAAGCAGTTGAAAGAGAAGGTTCGAGATATGTGCACAAAGCTTTCCTCGAAAGGTATTGAGAAGCTCACAAGATTATAAATAAAACTAAAAGTACAATGAGCTCAAAACAATGCTGGGGTGACTGAGGCACCCCGCGCGCCTACTGCCGGGTTAAGAAACTAAGACCTGTGTCTCAGATGCCTGAAAATTACAACAACACACCAACAAAAATATTTGGAAAAAGAAAACAAAAATACAAAAGTGGAAGGGAAAGGTACTAATATATTTCATTGCACTTGCATCTAATTTTAGCAGAGCATTTGTATTTACACCATATAAAATTAAGGAAAATTAATGATTTTATATTCAATAGAATAAAATAGGCAATTTCCGAAAAATCCGATGCATAGTCATTACAAAGAACGGAATTTATCTCTAATACTTTTGAATGTCATTTCTTTGAAGTCACAGGCAGAACTGCAATAGATCCACTTGAGGTTCTCCAGTGCGTCCGAGGGAGTCGATTTTTAAAGCTTTTTATTCTTTTTTATATTAAAATTTATTATTTGAAAATTAATATTAAAATTCGTCTATATTTTAAATTTTGAAAAAACGAAATTATTGGTTATTTATTTTAAAAATCATTCAATACTCCTTCCTTTTCCTGAAACTTGGCATTAGATAATTACTCCGACATGTCGGCCGATTGTTACGTGGCGCAGTTCGCCTGAACGGGGTCCGCCGGTTGTCGAGTCTCGGCCGGTTGTCGAGACCGGCCGAGTCTCGGTCGGCCGCCGGCTCCCGGGAGTCCGCAACCGGCTGCGAAGGACAATCGAGCGCGTGGTCTCGAGAGAAGAGAGGCGAGCGAGCGCTGGTTGGTAAAAATCGCGGAGAATGCAGACCTCTAGTTCATACTGAGAAATAAGATGAACTCAGTCAGGGCCGTAACCGGTGGAGTGCCGCGAGGCTCACATCTTTGGGGGCGCCTGAATGAGAAAAAAGAGTACCTTTTTGTACATTGTGGATTTTATTTTCGATGATTCTAAAATTAAACTGTCCTTACGATATTTACAGTCCTTTCGGATGACATACCACAAATGTGATTTTACTTTCTCGTCTACCTACATATATACGCAGTAATATATGCTGTATAAAGAAAGTTGGGAGAAAATTCGAGAGAAAGTTATGCAATGCTGCTAAAACTAGATTTCGAGATTTAATCGGAAATACACGTTTTGTACTGAATTTAATCGGAAATACACGGAAGTTCGACTTACACCATTTTAGTCCATGATGGAACAATGTTAAAACCATCTACCAGTGCGTCTAACTAAAATCTTCCAGAATTTCACTTACAGCACTTTTGCTCTCAACGACTCACATGATGTTTACTTAAACGAGGTAGGAGAGGAAATGTGTGTAGTACAATGCCATCGTATTGTAGGTAACACATTTATCAAAAAAAGTTTGTAACACATTTATTGAAAAAAGTTTCCTGATTGTAAAGCTCTTTTAATTACTCGTATTAAGAAACTGATCCACCATAATTAGAGCAAGTGCTTGAGGTAGGGAGAAACAGGAAAGGAAGGGGGCGCTCGTAGTCTTTAGTGAGAAGGGCTCTGGTTTCAATCGTACGTCCCTTGCCCCGTTATGAACGTGCACTATCGTTAGTTTCACTGGTAATACCTATTAATAAAATGTAATAATTATTGATACTCGAGTCAGTTTATAGAATGATCTTAAATTTTGACGAAAATGTGGCGTAGGGCTGTTTAAAGCCGAGCACTTCACAGTTTAATGTTGTCAGGTAATTCTAAACCAGGATGTCGACAACTCAAGGAAATATTTGTATTATTAAATTATGGTAAAAACAAAACAATGTATTTAAAGTTACATTGTTTGATATTTAGATGATCCTGCTTAGGCTGGATATGCGACATTTCCTATTGTTGTTTCATGATTTTCCTTTGGGTAATTTATCCGAGTTGTCAGAAGCAATTGGTGAAAGGAAGGCCTCCTCCCAGGAAAAGAGCCGGTTCCCAATGAGCGCAATGGATCGCTCAATTCGTGCGGCGGGGTGGCGATGGCTAGGGCTTGGGCTGTCAGGCGGATGCAGACAAACGAGCGTAGGGCGGGGGGGAGTGGGCGGCCAGGAAGGGCCGCGTCGCCCGCTGCAAGGGCTCCTTCCCGCGTGCGAGGGGAGAGAACGGCGACGCTAGGCCGCACGCGCCTTAACTCTCGGTTCCCAAGGTCGCCACGGGCATAAAGATGTACATCCTTAGTCTACGCCACGGGCAGGGGCGTTTGCCACCACATTCCTACCACAAAAAAAAGCAACTTTTCTTACCGTTTCTTCCCCCTTTCAAATGACGGTGCGTATGAGCGAATGTATGGGTGCGAGCGGACAGGTGGAGAATGCACCGTCAGTAAGCCAATCCGCTACGTGTGTTCCATCAGTCTGCCTTCGCACCAGAGGCGTATCTAGGCATTCAAACGCCCATGGCAAGCATAGAATTTGCGCCCCTGTCAGGATTCTTCAAATTAGGAGTGTTGTTTTTTGTTTTAACGGTTATACTCTAAATAGCGCCTTCCATGTGTGGCGCCCATGGCACATGCCATGCCTGCCATACCATATATACGCCATTGCACCACCATAAGCGTTGAGAAAGATTCCAAACAGGTTAACTTGCTTTCCGTGCTGCTTAAAATAGAGGAACCAAAGAAACGGCGTACTGATAATGAGAAACGAACATTTCATTCCAAATGTCGGAAAAGTTGAACAGTTGAACATAATAGGTAAAAAGGGTAAGTCTTATATGTTTTAAAGGAGATTAGACACTTTACTGGTGTGCATCAATCAAAATACAACCTACACCCCAGAGAAGTTTCAGGAGTTGAGTGTGTAATTATTTGAGGCTGAAACTTAACAGACAAAAGAATATCTTTCAGCAACCGTCAAAAACTGCTGATTTGAAGAGATGTATTTAAAAGTAGTTAAAAGTAAAAAGTTTCTAAGCGATGGTGAGCTCATTAAAAGATGTGCTGTAAAAATTACATCCTCATTTGCGGATAATCAGATGTATAAACATTTTGGAACTATTTCTGTAGCTCATCAGACTGTAAGACGAAGAATTAAAAACATGGAAAGAAGCAATCTTTCCAGTACTCTCAAAAGTATTTTGAGAAAATGAATATTTTACTCTGTCTGTAAATGAAAGCACAAATATAGATGGCATCAGTCAGATTCTTACCTTTGTCAGAACAATAAACAAATTTGAAATTTACGAAGAACTATGGATTTAAAATCATTAAAAATCAGCATAAAAGGTATCAACACATTCAATACTGAGGGTACATCTAAATAATATATTACTAGCTGGTACCCGGCGCGCTGCTGCCGCAGAAGAAATAATTGAGCAAATATTCCCCCCCCCCGTCTTTTCCGCTCTCTCTTTTTCTCCTCTCTCCCTCCCCCTCTGTCTTTTTCCTCCTCACTCATTTTCCCCACTCTCTCTCTTTTCCATCTGTCTGTCTTTCCTCCCTCTGTGTCTTTTTTCTCCCTCTGTGTCTCTTTTGCTACCGCAGAAGAAATAATTGAGGAAATATTCCTCTCCCGCCTCTCTTTTCCCCTCTCTCTTTTTTCTCCTCTCTCCCTCCCCCTCTTTCTTTTTTCTCCTCTCTCATTTTCCTCATACTCTCTTTTCAATCTGTGTCTCTTTTCTTCCTGTGTCTCTTTTCCCTCCCTCTCTGTCTCTCTTTTTCCCCTCTGTCTCTCATCTTCCCCTCTGTGTCTCTCCTTCCCCTCTTTGTCTCTCCTTCCCCTCTGTGTCTCTCCTTCCCCTCTGTGGCTCTCCTTCCCCTCTGTGTCTCTCCTTTCCCTCTGTGTGTCTTCTTTCCCTCAGTGTCTCTTCTTTCCCTCTGTGTCTCTTCTTTCCCTCTGTGTCTCTTCTTTCCCTCTGTGTCTCTTCTTTCCCCCTGTGTCTCTTCTTTCCTCCTGTGTCTCTTCTTTCCCTCTGTGTCTCTTCTTTCCCTCTGTGTCTCTTCTTTCCCTCTGTGTCTCTTCTTTCCCCACTCTCTGACTCTCTTTTCTCGCTCTCTCATTTCTCCCCTCTTTCCATTTCCCCCTCTCCGCTCCGCTCAGCAACAATGAAGCTCACGTGAATTTGGAATTGCATTGCACTGAAACGCCATCATGTGCTCTAGCGCCATCTAGTGAAGTTACAATAATAGTACTATGCCTATGATCTTCCCGCAATTGCAAGCAATAAGTTGACACATATTTATCGCAATTGGATGCTTGCTACGGCAGGGCATTAAGCACGAACCAACAAACATTGATTTTTATATATTAGATTAATTTTCTGTGTAATTATTTGTCGTGAAATTTTCCGGTATAGTTATTCTGCTATTCGGGGCGGAAATAAATCCAACAAATCGGAGATAATTAATATAGGTCCAGTCGTTCTTGAGTTATAAATGGTTTTATTAACCCGACTTTGTTTTACTTACTTAAGATTCTGCACGTCTTTGAGTAGGTGGGGTAAATATTGAGAAGCCCCGGACCAGCAAAAATGTAATAGAATATTCAAAAAGATCTCATCCTGTAGAATACGCTGTGAGAAATGTTTCTTTCTGAAAGTCTTAAATTTTAGTTTTTAAGGCCCTAGAACGCTTCGTTTAGGAATTATTTAACGATATAGATTCGAACAGTACAGCGGGCCGCGTTTGCTTGAATATTTAGTTTTTTATTCTTCAGCGCCATGTAGTGCCATTTTTTCGACATTTTATTAATTATTCTGTTATTCGGGACAGAGATGAATCCAACAAAACAGAGATAGTTAAAATTGGTCTTGTCGTTCTTGAGTTATAAGTGGTGTAACTAACACAACTTTGTTTCATATATAGATTTGTAAATTTTGAGGTTTTGGGATGCTCTGTGGCATTGCAACAGAGGACCTAAACAACACTTAATGAAAGGAATGGGTTAGTAAGACTGTGTAAAGAAAACACATGAATTGTGTGTTTTTCCATTGTTTTATCTAACAAAAACATGGAAAGGTTTAGTGAGACAATCCACATTGTCGTATATACTGTAAATTTAATAAGGGGACGCAACAAAGCCCAGAAACCAGGAGTGGCACATCTAGTTGTATCCATGCCGTTCTGAACTACTGTAGTTCATGTAGTTTTGATTTTCTATATTTAATCATAATGTTACAACAATACATATATTCTCTTTTGTGAATCTACAATGAACAATGCATGTGAATATATTCATAATTGAATCTTAGTAATTGAAATCATAGAAGTGTAGTGTGTGTATCGCACAATTTCAAGCTTATTGACCACATAGGTTTCTATGAATTCTTATTAGGAAACCAAATTCTTTTAGAGAGATTTCTTCATCCATCAAAATGTGCTTGGCATAAATGTAAAACTTATAATAATAAATGTGATGATTATTAAAATTACAGTATTATGTTCATTTACCTGAAGATTATGTTAAATGGTTTGTTGGTTGTTATGGTTTGTTTCTTTAATTTACCTTTCATTACCAGGAAGGTGATCATTAAAATTAATCATCTTTTCGAAATTGAAATTAACTGGCTCTATAATACCTCATTTCATTTGCAAACGCAATAAAATGCAATACTGCAATTTTCTATTTGTGTTAAATTGCCTTAGGCGGTCCCGGGGAGAGATGTGTCGAGCTGGCACAATCACGTATACCAGTTGGAGTATTTCATTGCTAATTTACTACCCAAAAATTACTTCTGTGTACGGTTTCCTTGAATTAAATAAGTGCAGCTGTGCGCTGGCGAGGGAAGGGCCACAAGAGGGCTCGCAATGACATTGCATGCGCTTCGTATTGGGAGAAATATTCACATCACTTGGCCTGCATCTCAGCAAAATCCCAGTTACGATGACAGTATCAGTAATGTACAGTCTTCGCCAACTTCATTTTTCATGTCTTCAAGGATACGTTATTAAAAACTCTTCTTAAATATAATTCTTCGTTCTTTATGAGAGAGGTCAGAGATCCGCATCGTCTATTATCTTCTTGCGGAGTCCGACTATCAGTAAAGTATAAACGATTGCAAATTGGACAATTAATCTTTTTTCAGAAGCAATACGTCATCAAACGTGTGCCTTGAATTGTCAAGAAGTGCTTGAATTTCTCAAAATTTAAATCATTCTTAAATGGAAACGAAAAAATATTGAACGTAAGATGTGTATAAAGGGGTTTAATTGCACTCGTAGTATATAAGAAAACTCGCTCCTATCGTCGCTCTTTTCTTGAACATACCACTCATGCAATTATATCCCTCTTTATACACTCGTTTCGTTAATTACTGTAAGGAAACAACAAAATTCGAACGCACTTTTTCCTCAGTTTGCTTGAAGCAAAGTATTAAAGGACGTGTCTTTCGTTGATTTTGTCCAACTGGGAGCCATGTTAGGAAGGGGCTGCAGATGGCGCTCTGTGTAGCTGACGGTCACGGCTCAGAGCAGAACTACGAGCAATGGCCCGATACATAAACGAGCTCACAGTAGTAATGCCCAATGTTTTGGATAATTATATTAAATATTAATCAAATTACTAAATACATTAAGTTACAAATGTTATACCTGTGTTTTGTTTTCCATCCTTAAAAGGTTTACGTCTGTTATACAACTTTGAATATGTTATTGGCCTTTATTTTAAACTGACGAATGGGATCACCAGCAATTTACTTAACGTTTCGAACCGTAATTGGTCGTCAGTTGACCAAGTGATCAACATCTTTCGAACACTTTGACGGATGAGTGAGTACAAATCAGATTCTTATGTAATTACATATTTTTGCCTTTTTATGTTCATTTCTGAAAATTATGATCTTGGCAAATCAGGGCAATCCTAAAACAATATCCAAAATCTGCATTACATATTTTGTACTGTATTTCATATTTTGCTTATATTTTATATATTTTGAAAACTACTTGTTAATCTACCAATTTTCTTAAAATTTATTTAGCAAAAAATACTTTAATTAACTTTCAAAAATAGTTTTTATTTTAAAAATCGGCATACTTTTTTCTTACGCACTTTCAAAATTGCGCGCTGCCGACGCTAGGTGCCCCACGTGAAATTGCGTTCGGATGCCCGAGGTCTCACTGGGATAATCTCCGTCCGCACTGCACGTACGAGTATGTTTCGACTAGGGCTCGTGATCGCTGAGAATATCACATTTAGGTGAGTAAGTATCAGTGGCGACGAGTTTCTTCGTCTCCAATCCCAATTTACGAGAGATTATACCCCCAAAACGCCTCAATTGTAATTATGTAAATGTATACTGTATATAAATACATTTCAGTGGTTCGGCGGAAGAGCAGGCCTTATGGCCTGAGCCTCGCCAAAGGCGTTATTATTATTATTATTATTATTATTATTATTATTATTATATCCTCTAAATCACGACTAAAGATGTTATGTGTCGGCTGAATATAAAATCTAGTTCCAGGTTGCAACCAGCTACCTAAGGAGTAGATCTAGGGACTGTCGGTGCCTCTACAATACTTTGCGCTAAAATGTGGGCTGTTCCAAATACTGCGATTTCTTGCACTTCCCAGTCTTTTGAATTACCTGGGAGTTTAGACAAGTTCTTACACAAATTTTGCGGAACAAATCCCAGAGCTCCGATAACTATCGGGACGACCTGTGCTTTTACGCCCCACATTCGGCTGATCTCGATTTCCAAACTCTTGTATTTAAGACGTTTCTCTGCTTCCTTGGTAACGACGTTTTGATCGCAAGGTACAGCAACATCGACAAGTAAACACGATTTTTTTTCTCCAAATCCCTGATGACTATATTCGGTTTGTTTGCTGCTATCGTGCGATCCGTTTGAATTTGTTGGTCGTACAATATCGTACACAATCCTAACAGACGTCACCGGTTTCGGTGAGTGTTCGTACCACTTGGGGCATGTGTTCGGAACTTCGAGGGCGGTAGAGATCTGCCAGTGGAGGTAGCTACACACCCTATCGTGTCTTTTCAAGTATTCGGTCTTTGCTAGGATTGGACAAGCTGAGACAATATGATCAATGGTTTCTACATGTTCCTGACAAATGCGGCATTTATCATCTTGGGAAATTTTGAGAACCGCTTTATCATAATGTCGTATTCTCAAGGCCTGATCTTGGGCAGCTATTACAAGTGCTTCCGATTCTGGCTTCATTCTTCCCCTTTTAAGCCACATAAATGATTGATCTTATTGATCTGCACCTTGTCCTATTCGTTTCAAATATTGTCCACGGGAGTGGTTTGTCTCTTCACGATTGCTTTAACATTTTTTGTGTCTCAAATTTCATGTTAAGTAGCATCAGAAGTTCAGTGTCTCTATCATTCTGGGTGTCTTGCATAGTCTTGTTCGCAATGCTTCTTGCTACACTTACAATGCCTGTTTCCCATTCTTCGGTCAGATTTCATGACCTGCCTCATTAGTGGGTCATCTTGATGGCTGACTACATACTTTCCCATCCCAGTTATTGCATTGTGCCACGAGGCTTCAATTTGTCTCAAGCCTCTTCCTCCTTCCTTACGTGACACATAAAGTCTATGTACATCAGCCGGGGGTGGGCAACATGATGCATTGTAAGCAGTTTTCTGGTTTTTCGATCCATGATGCGAATTTCCTGTTCAGTCCAGTCTACTAGTCCGAAAACTGTATTCGGCTATAGGCACCGCCAAACTACCTATTGCTGATATTCCTTGAGTTCAGAGCGGACTGCAGGACAAGTCTCACTCTTCTATAATACTCCTTGCGAATTCTCTCTTTCATTGTGTCGTTCGAGATTCTCACATTCTTCAATACCCAGATATTTGTAAGTTTTACCTGGCTCAAAATCTTGAATCACAGTGTGTCTATCAACTTCAATGTTCTCTGACTTGGTCATTTTGCCTCTTTTTAAGTTGACTTTATTATTATTATTATTATTATTATTATTATTATTCCATTACATCACGACTAAAGATCTTATGAGTCGGCTGAATATAAAATCTACTCCAGGTTGCAACCAGCTACCTAAGGAGCAGATTCGGTGACTGTCAGTGCCTCTACAATACTTTACGCAAAATGTGGGCTGTTCCAAATAAAGCAATTTCTTGCACTTCCCAGTCTTTTGAATTACCTGGGAGTTTAGACAAGTTCTTACTCAAATTTTGCGGAACAAATCCCAGAGCTCCGATAACTATCGGGACGACCTGTGCTTTTACGCCCCACATTCGGCTGATCTCGATTTCCAAACTCTTGTATTTAAGACGTTTCTCTGCCTCCTTGGTAACGACGTTTTGATCGCAAGGTACAGCAACATCGATAAGTAAACACGATTTTTTGGCCAAATCCCGGATAACTATATCCGGTTTGTTTGCCGCTATCGTGCGATCAGTTTGAATTTGTTGGTCGTACAATATCGTACACAATCCAACAGACGTCACCGGTTTCGGTGAGTGTTCGTACCACTTGGGGCATGTGTTTGGAACTTCGAGGGCGGTACAGATCTGCCAGTGGAGGTAGCTACACACCCTGTCATGTCTTTTAAGGTATTCGGTCTTTGCTAGGATTGGACAAGCTGAGACAATATGATCAATGGTTTCTACTTGCTCCAGGCAAATGCGGCATTTGTCATCTTGGGAAATTTTGAGAACCGCTTTATCATAATGTCGTGTTCTCAAGGCCTGATCTTGGGCAGCTATTACAAGTGCTTCCGATTCTGGCTTCATCCTTCCCCTTTTAAGCCACATAAATGATTGATCTTTATTGATCTGCACCTTGTCCATTCTTTTTAGGTATTGACCGTGGAGTGGTTTGTCTCTCCACGATTTCTTTAACATTTTTTGTGTCTCACACTTCATGTTTAGCAGCATCAGAGGTTCAGTGTCTGTGTTATTCGACGTGTCTTGCCTAGTTTTCTTCGCAATGTTTCTTGCTACACTAACAATGCCTCTGTTTCCCATTCTTCGGTCAGATTTCATGACCTGCCTCATTAGAGGGTCGTCTTGATGGCTGACTACATACTTACCCAACCCGACTATTGCGTTGTGCCAGGAGGCCTCAATTTGTCTGAGGCCTCTTCCTCCTTCCTTACGTGCCACATAAAGTCTATGTATATCAGCTCGAGGGTGGGAAACATGATGCATTGTCAGCAGTTTTCTGGTTTTTCGATCCATGGTGCGAATTTCTTGCTCAGTCCAGTCCACTAGTCCAAAACTGTATTCGGCTACAGGTACCGCCAAACTACCTATTGCAGATATTTTATTCCTGGAATTCAGAGCGGACTGCAGGACCAGTCTCACTCTTCTATAATACTCCCTACGACTTCTCTCTTTCATTCTGTCATTCGAGATGGTTTCACATTCTTCAATGCCCAGATATTTGTAAGTTTTACCTGGCTCAAGATCTTGAATCACAGTGTGCGTATCAATTTCAATGTTCTCAGACGTTGTGAGTTTCCCTCTTTTTAAATTGATTTTTGCACACTTGTCAAGACCAAACTTCATGCAGATGTCATTGCTAAAGTCATTCACGACAGACAGCATTTGGGAGAGAATCGCTTCATTCTTGGCAAACACTTTCAGATCATCCATGTAAAACAAATGTGATACTGGCCTTTCATCACCATGGAGCTTAAAACCAAAGTCAGCTTGCGACAACTGTCTCGATAGTGGGATCAAACTAATGCAAAACAGCAGAGGGGATAGTGAATCTCCTTGAAAAATACCCCTGTTAATCTGAATACTTCTGGTTTCTACTGCTTCCTTTCCGCTGTGGATTAGTAACCTGGTACTCCACGACTTCATACTAGCCTTGCAAAACTCAACAAGTCTAGGATGAAATCGATAGATCTCCAGGGTCTTCAAAATCCAATCGTGTGGTACACTATCAAAGGCCTTTTGGTAGTCAATCCAAGCCATGCTCAAATTACGTTTGCGTTTCTTTACATCATTCAAGATGACTTTATTCAGTAGCAAGATTTGCTTACACCCATAAGAGCCTTTACGACATCCTTTTTGTTCAGCTGGCATTAGATGATTCTTATCTAGATGTCTATACATTTTGTCAGCTATAGCTGAAGTTATAACTTTGTACAGTACTGGCAGACAAGTAATTGGCCTGTAGTTCTTCGCCAAAGAGCTGTCTCCCGCTTTGGGTAGCAAATACGTGATGCCGCGTGTGAGCCATTCCGGGATTTCCTTTGGGTTTTCAAAAATTTTATTAACAGCCTTTGCTAGATGAGAATGTATTGCTGTTAATTTCTTAATCCAATAAATCTGGATCTTATCAATCCCGGGGGACTTCCAGTTTCCCATGTTCTTAATTGCTTGGAAGAGGTCCTCTTCCGAGAATTGGTGAACATCTTCCACTGTTTCTACAAGTTCATCGGCAGCATCAACTTCAGATTGAAGCCAAGATGCGTCTTGTTGTAGGATCTGCTCTCTTCCCAGATTCCTGCCCAAAATGCTTCGACGTCATCTTTTGAAGGAGTAACAGCTTTGCCATTCGGTTTTTGAGTCAGATTGCGATAGAATCTCTTCGTGTCTGTTTCAAACAACCGGTTCTGTACACGGAAATCTATTCTACGTTTGTACCTTCTTATTCGTTGAGCCCATGCTTGAATTTTCTCTTTTAGCTTCTCAACTACCATTAGCCTGCTGGTGTCATTTTCAATTTGGTATTTTTGTTCAACATTGAATATTTTTCGTTGAACTTTAGAGGTGTGCGTTGATTTAGAAGATGCCTCAGCTAAGAATGATATTTCACGCCGGGTGTCGGCTATCCGTTTCACAATTCTGTTCATCCATGGGGTACAGAGCTGTTTACTCTGTTTTGCTGTCGGCCGTCGGTGTTCTTGGCTGGCCCCAAAATTATCTGAGATACTAGATATCCAGTTGCATATATGATGTGATTGATTTCAGTAATATCTAGATCTCTGCCTGGGGTCTCCACCACCTCATTTAAGACAGAATTAACTGTTTCTATCACTCTTTTAGCTTTGGCATTTTCGTATATTCTCCTCAACGGTTCGCGAGATTCAAACGGAAGTTGACTAACTCTTTCTATCTCGCGCCGAAGGAGATTTCGCATCATGTCCTTATCGTGTAATTCATTGCCAGATGAGTTTTCACCACTGACGTGTGTTTCACTGGAAAGCGATGAACCTTCCACGGGATCATCATTTTCAAGTTCTACATGTTCGTCATGTGGATTGTTCGAGCGAAGTACATATTCCGCATTTCTCTCAATGTCAGCAAGTTGATCTGCTGTGAATTTTCCACTGCTGAGTATGTATCGTCGTTGACTGGCAAGCTTCTTTGAGTCTAGGGTAGGTCTCATATCTGGGTTCCGCTCTCTCCATACCTTGAAAACTTCTATTTCAGAGCCCCCATTTTTCGCTTTTGCGTAGTAAAAGCACCACATCACCTCCTTTAATTCATCCCGGGTCCATCTCTGACGATGGCTTCGAGCTACTGCCGGCTCTGGGTCCCTGGGACTAGCATCCGTGGGATGGCCAGACGTCGACAAGGTGACATTAGCTCGGTTTCTGAGCAGGTATGGGACATTGGTAGAACAAGGCACGTTAAGGTTCATTACATTGCTTGTTCTATCCATTTTGCTCATTGGTTTGAATTGAAGATTCGCAGGACGCAAGTTCGAGTTCACAGATCACACTTAACCCTCGGGTTGTTTCCTGCCATCCGTTACTGCGACCCACAGTGGCCTCGGGGCATCCCCCCGCAGGGCCCAGCAAGGGGTCCCTCCGATCGCCAGTCGGCATTACTAAACCCTACGGGATTTTCACTGACTGCTGAAGGCAGCCTCCTTCGCTGGCTAATGCAAGGTTCGGGCCTCCACTCTAATCAGTGGCCTGGTGTGCCAAACCAGTTTCTCTCCTGTACCCTCTATGGGCCGACAACAGGAAGTCCAAAGGTTCATGACCCTTCCCTCTCTACTTACTTCCCACTCTCCTCAAAATGGAGTACTTCTTCGTCTGACCCCTCACCTTCAACCCATTCAGCAAGGGAGGCCCCACCGGTAGCTAGGCTACCACTGACATAGCTTTAAGGCTCATGGGGGTACTCAAGCTCCACCACCAACTGCAAGGTCGTGTACTCCCTAGGTGGAGTTATTATTATTATTATTATTATTATTATTATTAATATAATTATTATAATTGCTGGTGTTGTTTGTCACTCATTGAGTTACCACGTTTCTACGATGGCTATAATTGCTCTCAAAGAAAAAGTGTAGTGTTAACCATATTTAATCCAGTAGCTTAAGCAATATTTATTTTTAAAATTGGTTTAATAAATATTTTATTAATGTATTTTTAAATTGTGGAATTTTTAAATTGAAATTCGTAAATGTTTTATAAATAAGAGCATAATTTCATTTATTATATCCCTTTTCCAGTGGCGGCTCGTGACATTTTTTCTTGGTAGGGCCAGGCGCAAAAGCACGAATATCATCTCATAATCAATCTTATTTAATTAAATAATTGTCATTCAATCAATTATTTAATATTAATTATCAGTTAATTAAACCTTTAAATCTATAGGTTTTCCACAAAAACAGAAGTAGGAATTTTTATTAAGATGTTTAATCAAATATTGGTATGTCAACGGAAACAAATGATTTTTGTAAAAATTACGCTAATGCTGTAGCTTTTCTTTCTGAATGCTGAAAGTTCGAAAGGGGAACACATCGTAAAATAGAGACAAATTGACTTCGTCGTGTTATGTCTACGTCGTGTGAGTTATATTTATAAACACAAAAAAATGTTTAAATGTTCATTTAACACACAATGTAGATTGCTGAATAACGGTAAGTCTAAAAACTTGCACGGTTTTTTGAATCTTCAGATTCATCATGCTCTCTCAATGCTAGTTCATGAGTACCACAGAATTTTAAACACCAATCTCTCTACCTAAAATAGTTTTTTTTTGCGACTTGTTCATTATGTTTCTAGATTGAAATTTTGACCGCCGAATCAATCTGTACTACAATGTTCAAAGTTCGAAAAGTTTTAAATTTACAAGCGTTTTCTGAATGCAACTTCTTCGTGTTGCTGCGTGCGTTTCTTCGTGTTTCTTTATCATTTCCCTCAAATATTTCAGATCCTTACAGCCTACTGTCATCCACAACTTCTCACCACCAAATAATAAACAAAAAAAGCAAAATAAGCTTCGTTTTTCTTCACTCACAGTGAACCATGGTTTTTTCTGAAATTACGAGTTACAAAATGTTCATTTTTTCTTCCCATCAACTTGTGTAAATGAAAAGTCACTCGGTTGATGTGCTTTTAACAGTTTTAATACCATTTTTTTCTTCAAGTCGCAGTGAGGAAAACTGAAAACGGTGTAACGAATCCACTGTGTTCATCTTATAGCGCGCAGAACTTTCACGTGCACTTTGAAAACCGCGCGCTCAGCCTGCCGTTCCTCTGAGAAGGGCCCGCTGGTGCGGGCCCCTCGGTCTGCTAAAATTAGCAAGCAGTGGTCGCGCTCAGTAGGAAAGGGCGCTGACCTTGCAAACGGAGTGAAGTTACTGCTCAAGGGGCCCACGCAGGCCGGGCCCCGTAAGCGCTGCTAACGCTATCTTGGAGGGCGGCAAGTAACTATGATCCCCAATTCTTGTTTTTTCCACTTGGAATAAGTACTGGGAATGAATTGTCGATCTTCACGAATAAACAATTCTAATAAAGTACTACAATTATCACAAAGATATTACGATAAAGATAAATAAACATTTTTTTGCTTTATTAAATCTTGGTGGGGCCCGGCCCCTGTGGCCCCTTAGGACGAGCCGCCCCTGCCCTTTTCACATATTTGTTACACATTCCTATCATTTTTATTACACATTGATATAATTATTTTGCCGTTTCATACTACATGTTTTTTCGGACTCTACTAAATGAGTCATGACGTTTGACATGTACGAGTAAGTGTCACCTGCTGTGATGATTAGTTCAGTAAGTATAGTGCAAGTTATATCACAGGAGATGGCGTAGCTCCTCCTCCGCACGGAACGAGAGAACCGACGCCGACCTACATGACGCTGACAGCTTGAGAGGGTTACTGCTTCCAAGAACCTCCGGCAGACGGGCACCGCTCCATCCGGGTCAGAATCTGAGCTCCTGTCTGGCCTCCCGACATGTCTCGTGGTGTAGCGCAGTGTGGTCCGACCTTTACCTGAACGAGGGCCAAGCAAACTTGAGAATGGGAAGGTGCGGACCACAGACACTTAAGAAAGAACCTTGTGCGACCCCTGTGGTACTCCTGCTAGAATAACATGGGTCAGAAGTATCATTAATTTGTACCATAAAACTTCTATTTGTTAGAAAATTTTCAATTGTTTTCTGAAAGTATTTAGGAATACCTAGATTGGACATTTTGTACAGTATGCGTGCGTGCTCTACCTGTCGTAGGCCGGATTAATATTGAGGAACACTGTCAGAGTGGGGCTTCTGATGTCGGAAGCCATGTATTCTTCCTGTTCAACTATATTTAGTTTTCCAGGGACGTTTGTGAATATTTTAAAGCTTCTATAATTCTCTTGGATTTGAATCTGGAAAACTGGAATAGCTTTCGTATTACTTAAAAAGAGTGTGGTCTAGTTATTATTACTTTCTCGAATATTTTAGAAAATGTTGGTAGTAAATTTATGATACGATAATTGTCAATCAATGATTTTTTCGGGTTTGCAATAAACAAAAGTAAGATATTTCTTTTCTTTTCCACAATGGAGTAAAATAATTTAATTGCAAACGGCGTTGAAAATTGCCGTTAAGGCTGCATCCAATTGCCGATTTAACATTTTAATATATGCGTTGTGGATCGCATCTCCAGGTGCTTTTCTATTCTTCAAAAAACAACTATTGTTGAGGTTTCCGATGGAGAAATGTATTTAATAGAAGATGCAATAGTTGTATTTCGGTTTTCATAAATTTTTCTACATCGTTATTAAATGCAAAATTGGTGACAGAGTGTGGTTGAAAGATATTTTCAAAACCCTTTGCAAGGATTTTGGTTTTTTTCCTTATCCGTATTATTAGTGAAATTTCTGCGTCGTAGAGGAGGAATCTGCGTTTTATCTTTGTAATTCGGATCACTGTTGTCTAGAAAAGTCTTACCACTGGGTGAATTTCAGAAATTAAGTTAAAATGGAGGCATGATAAGTCTTCCGCGGCCGGAGTTTGTATTATCTTCGCTATCCGGGATGAGCCGCGTCTCTCTCGTGGTGGCTGACGTTTCGGACACCATGTTAGGGCCTACCTCAGAGCGTTTGCTGTACGCTCCTCCTGTACTTCCTGAGAGCATACTGTTCAGCAGTACGGTCTGAGGAAGGCCAAAACATGTTGGCCGAAACGTCAGCCACCACGACAGAGACGCGGATCATCCCGGATAGCCTAGATAACACAAAGTTCAAATGGAATCCGAGAAATTAATAATATTTTCGTATTTTTGTAGTAACCTAAAAATGCCGAATAACAGCGAGGTCGGTCTACGTGTCTGATAGTGAAGATGAGATAGGAGAGAAACCAGGGCACTTGCAGAACCGGAAGCGAGTTACTCATCGCTGGATCAGTTGGTCATTTTCCAAATGCAGCAATAAACACAAGATGTCGCAGCGATAGTAGAACGCGCATGCGCAGAACGGGAGTCGGAAGCGGGGCCAGGGGGCCGGCGGGGTGGGGTAGAGCTGCGAGGACAGCGAGGACTGGGAGTGAGAGGGTTGGTGTGGTGCGGGGAAGCGGCGGGGAATGGTAGGGCTGCATGGACCGGCGAGAAGAGGGGAGGGGCAGAGCGGACTAAGCAGGGTGGGGCAGCGCGGGGCGGTGGTGTAGGGCGGGGCTGAATGAGTCAATGGAGAGAGGCGATGTAGGGTCGAGCGGGGCGGGGAAAGGCGAGGGGAGGCGGGACAAGGCGGGGCGGGGAGAGGCTGGGGCAGGGAGATGCGGGGCGGGGAGAGGCGGGGCGAGGCGGGGAGGGGCGGGGCGAGGCGGGGCGGGGAGAGGCGGGGCGGGGAGAGGCGGGGCGGGGAGAGGCGTGGCGGGGAGAGGCGGGGCGGGGAGAGGCGGGTCGGGGCGCGGTGGGGCGAGGCGTGTCGGGGCGAGGCGTGTCGGGGCGAGGCGGGTCGGGGCGAGGCGGGTCGGGGGAGGCGAGTCGCAGAGAAAGGACGTGTCGGAGTAGGGCAAGGGCGGGGCGGGATTTCCGCCAGAGTGGCGTCCGCGTCATCCGCGCCGCCGCGTCGCCCGAAGGCGAAGGTCGCGTGCGCGCCGCCGCCGCCGCAAGCGGACGGATGTTTGGCTCCAGAGGTCGCGGAATAATAAATACGCGCGCCTTCGGGGCTCAAGTGCGCGCTGCGATGATCGACACTTTGCATGCGCCCCGCGCTCGGCATTTGGTCCACCGCATTTTCTGCTGCTGCTGCACTGCATGTGACTTTCTGGAATGCAGGTTTTTTAGAGACAGCGCAACGCCTCAAAACACGATCGATCGCTACAGCAACTGTCATTCAGCACAAATATGAAACGAAACTGCAGACCAGGAATGCCAAGTCAGGCATGTGTCGATGGGATGCGCAATGAATGTGTTCAGATCGTCACCTATGTATGTTTGTACCGTAACCATTCTACCTAGCGAAATAAGTTAGTTGGAAATAGCAAGTCTTTGACAACAAGTGAATGTATGGAGAGTATTTAAAATATAGAATACCACGAATTTGAATTATCTGAATTTTGGGAAATAGCAGAAGTTACAAATAACGCAAGTGTGTTGTAGCGTCACTAGTTTGCCTGGATGAATTGCTTATACTTAAAGTTCTCCTACTAACCACCACTCTCCCTCTCCCTTCCTCTCTCCTCTTCACCCACTCATCCCATCCCTGTCTCTCTCATCCCCTCTCTCCCATCCCTTCAACGCTTTCATTCTGCGCTCCACAAGAAGTCAACATCGTATACTACACTCGGGAACGGAAGTGCGTCAACTTCAACTCCGATTTTCGGACAATTCGGTCAAATTCATACACAGTCTGGATGAGAATCTGGTGGCTGGGTGCTCTGAGCGGTAGTTTTCAGTGGTTTCTCCGATCAACAGGCGAATGCCGGAGCAGTTCCCAAACAAACGGGCCACGGACAGCGCCCGATTTTCCTTCTCCTTCCTTGTCCTATCCTCACCCCTCACTTACACACACTTACACTTACCTGCAATGCACTAACACGCGGAGATCCTCTGGGGGACCTACCTAGAGGAGAGGGACTCTGCAGCCAGCGTGTAGGTCGGCTCCAAATCTCACCATCAAGCGGAGAAGGAACACTCCTCATTCTCGGCATATAATTTACACTACGAAATAGGGACTGATGACCTTAGAGCTAAACACAATTATTCTAAGGAGGGTCCAGTTTGACAGGAAGTGAAACAAAGGAACTTCATGCCGGGCAATGGCATTAAAAGAGTTATCGTCGAAGCCATTTGCAAACGAGCCAACTGCAAACGAACACTTTGGCGATTGGAGCGCATGGATGTAATCTACAATTTTGTTGCCAGCAGTAGCCAAGCATTAGCTGTCAAAGTGGTCCCTTCTTACACTAATATCTCTATGCTAGTGATCACCAAAACGTCGATTGCGACCTACTAGTAGCTCGCGGGGCAATTTTCGGTAGTTCGCGGTCATACTCAAGGTTGGCTAAGCTGGACTTGTTCTACAGAGCACAACAAGTACAGAAACAGACTCACTGATGAACATTTGGACAATTATAATCGAATGGCAGTCATGACCTACTTTCCCAAAATAAAAGAAACTTATTAATGACAAAAAGAGTGCCATTATTATCATTCACAAGTCTGATGAAAAATCTTTTCTTATATTTATAATTTGTTACTAACTGTATTTCAATTTCTTTTGTAATGTTGAATTTCATTTCAATTTATTTTTCTTGTATAGTTTTATTTAAAGCTGTTTTCATATTTAAAAGAAGAGTATGTTTATAGACAATTAACAAACGTTAAGATTGAAAAAAAACTTCTGTCTTAGTCTCGTGGTAGCTCACAGAGCGATTGAAAACATTATTGCTCATAAGCGTCAAAAGTTTGGCGACCACTCCTCTGTACCATGCCCGGAAACTATACATTGGTTTCGGTTTTTCTTTCTTGGCGCACGGGGGGGGGGTCAATAAAATGGAATATTTCACTGTATTTCGCGTCGTTCTCGGTTGTGCCGCTAGGCGTCTCATAATTGCCACTGTATCGAGCAGTGCTGGCGATCATGCGATTCCTGCGGCACAACGGAGAACGACGCGAAATACCGTGAGATATTCCATTTTTGATGACACCCCCCCCCCGTGCGCCAAGAAAGAAAAAAACTAAGAATAATGAATATTTTTAAAACAATGATTGCGAAGTGCGTGGTGTGGTCGGTGTTGCAGACGAGGGCGTGTACAACACGTACGTGCTGGACTCGGACTACAAGTCGTGGGCGCTGCTGCTGCACTGCGCCGAGAAGAACAAGGAGCCGCGCTACCTTGTCCAGCTTCATCATGAGCCGCGCGCCGCACCTCGCCGTCAACGTGGTGTCGTACCTGCGCGACAAGCTGCCGCGCTACGACATCGACCTGGCCTTCATGTTCCCCATGCGCCAGGACAACTGCACCGAGCAGGACCCGGCCCCCGCGACCACCCCCGCGCCCGCCGCCGCCACCACCCCGCGGCCTCACCCTCTGCGCCCGCGCCACGGCCGCCGCCGCCACCACCCCCTGCGACGCCGACTGGCGCACGCCGGCAACTAGCCTCCTCTCTCCCTCCTGCCTTGGGCCTCAGTTCACAATGCCAAACTTAAACGTATAGGTGGCTCCACACATTCGCATTCGCCGAGCAGCGAGCTACTTGCTCGCCCGATCCCGACCAGCTGATGTGTTCGGCGAATGTTCGCTCCCTTTGATGTGTCCAAAAGACCGACACGCGGATGGGTAGGGCGAGCGCCGAATGTTCGTCACTCGGCAAATTGCAAGCGACTCATCCACACTACTCGGGATTCGGCGAGCGGTTGCTCTCTGTTCGCCGAATAGCGAATGTGTGGAGCCGCCTTAACGTAATGCTGTAAACTAAGCGGTAAAATTTACACGTAAAAACAAGCGTTCACAATGACGAACGTAGCTGGAACGTAAGTTTCGCCTGAACCAATCAGAATTCAACGTACTGATACTTTATAGATTCGTTTCTAGCAAGGTGAAAAGATCTTTCCATCATGGTTTCTAGCTTTTTCTTCGACATTGCTATCGATTTTCTGTCTCTCTCTCTCTCTCTCTCTCTCTCTCTCTCTCTCTCTCTATATATATCTATATATATATATATATATATATATATATATATATATATGCGAGTAGCTGTTGTAGTAGTGCTCACATTTCCTTCATCTTATAAACAAGGATTCTCTTGTACCAAATTCACGAGTAATTCGTCGAATATAATTAGATTATTCGCCATGTCAAATTAAAGTCACAATAAAAATTGTCCTAAATTCGTACATTGAATTCACTATACGCATCAAAACCGTTCGCACACTAGTTCTCTACATTACAATAACAATGACATAATCTCAAACTACCTGAACACAATCTGAAATCGAACTTCCATCTGCTCTACTGATTGGTCTTTCGGTAGAATTCCGACGTAAACTTAACGTAAAGCATGGAGTTTGTGAACTCCTTAAGTTTTACGGACTTACGTCGACAGTTACGTCAAGGCATTGTGAATGGTCACGTTTAGTAACTCCTTTCTAGGTTTTGCGCCTACGTTACGTTTACGTTTGCATTGTGAATGAGGCTTTAGTTCAGAAAAAACAACAACTTAAATGATGATTTTAAATATATTTTGATACGATTTAAAAAAATTAAACACGGAAAAATTCTTGAAATCAATTTTAACAATAAGTAGAAGTTAATAATACATTCAATTGTTACGCCAACGTGGTGAGAAGGTTAATTTTTTTATCACCCCCTGTCCCCGTCGCTTTCGTCACAGTCCTGTGACAATGTCGCCCCCGAAAGCACATGGCCCTTAACATTATTGTTCGCTCTAAAGATCCTCTTGGCTTCTGCACACGAGGGAGAAGCACATCTCATAATTGTAATATATGTTTCCTTTTTCTACTAGCCATTCAGAATCATGCTTTAGATTTGTTCTAATTGTTCAACCCTAAAGGACATCAATATTTTCCTAGCATATGTTGCTGATTACACTATTCCCTTAGTAGACAATATTTGATATTTTGTAAATAGTAGATGCGCAATGAATCAGTGGCGGACTGGTGTCACCCAAAAATGGGGATTGCAGCTCCATCAAATGACGGATATGTAATTTCAAAACTCTAGAGCACTAAAATATTATGAAATGTAAGCAACTAATCTAAATTCATGAAAACGAACTTTAATAAATTCTGGTGTATTCAGACATTACTCACATAATTTTATACGTAGAGTTCATGCCAGGTATACTCACTTCCAACAAAGTTCGTATAAAATATTATAGGAATAATAATAATAATAATATAATAATAATAATAATAATAATAATAATAAATTTTAAAATGAAATAATTTGAAAATGCTAATTCAAGAGCATGACAACTCAAAAACTTATCATTTGTCTCGAGATGAGACATTTTGATCTGTTGCTTCTCACCTCATATGCATACCACTGAAGAGTACTTAAAAACTATTTAGTTTCACCGCAAAGTGAAAATACAAGTATGAGGTACTTTAGGTCACGTTAACAGCAATTACTTCCTTTTATATTGGGACTGATCGTTGGAGTGGTTCTTTGCTGTTCACTGCAACCCTTTGCAATACCGAACTGTCCAAAAAAATGTAGAAGTTAGTAATTTCTTCGTTTACTTCTTTCTTACTGAATATTAGTTGTGTAGAATTAATGTCTTTGTTTCCAACAGTACAGGAAGAGTATAAATTCTTAAACATGTAAATACTGATTTTACTTTTGTAAGTGTTATTTCACGTGCCATAAACAAAGTCGATATATGTTATATGTTCTCGTTGTTGAAGAAAGTGTAAATGACTTTTGAAAGGTATTTCCCTTATCTGTGATCTAAATACGCGTTTATTACTAATAATCAATGTTAATGAATGTGCTGTATCATGTTTTGTAATATGTGCAATTCGATAAGTCTGTATTGTAATTCTGTAAAATGTCGCGGATAAGAAATATATTTCCCAAATGAGTAGTGCGAGAGATTTCTTTATTTTCTTATTGACTGAGCAATGATTTCAGTGATCTTTCTCCCCACCTTCGCGGCACTGGCGAAATTAGTTTGTTTACATATTCATTTCATTTCGTAGGTTCCACACTGTGTATGTGCAGCTTTTTGTTAATGCTTTTAAAATTATGGTTTATTTATCGGAATTTCAATTAAACGTGATTATTTTAGAGTCCATGGTATCTGATAGGGATTTTTTTGTGTTGGTTAACTACTTAAAAGGATGAAACTATCGTTTGCCTTGCGGAGTTTAGGGCTTTGGGGCTAATTGGTTCCTAGCGTTGTTTTCTGCCACATCTTTCCCGGATGCCTATTAGCATTCTTTACCTTCATTCGAAACCGAAAGAAACTTGCACTCCGTGATTGGTCATCTGAAAAAGGTCAGATGTTAACAAAAAGCATATGTTTTATGAGTTCAGTTATATTGAATGTAAAGTTTATTTCATTAGAGCAATATTATTTTGATTTTGTTATACTGAATATTGTAATTATTATTGACATTTTTATATTGAATTGGGTTGTCAGTAGTACAAGACTAACATGAATGACGGAGTAAAAAAGAAAAAAATATAATTGAACTTAGTTGTAGTTTGTGTGCAAAATTTTTTAACCAGTATATCTCAATTAATTTATTTTGAACAATAATAAAAAATATGTTGAAGATATTTAAAAGTTAATTTAATATTTTAACGACTAGCTAATGGACAACACAGCAACGAAGCTCTTCCCCAAAACGTTCTTTGCAACCTGTACTAAAAATTCAACTTATATATGAGTTGCGGATAGGGATTCCAGAACTCAAGAAAACGTTCACAGATTGCACATCCCTCCGTAGTACGTCACACACATGTTTAACCGGTTTTTGGCGCTAGACAAATCAGTGGGTACCCCATAACTAAAGACCGGATTCCCTGTGCAATTGCATCTTTTGTTTGCTAACTTAAAATTGGATGAAACCTTGACAGAAATTTGAATCATGAAACGGACGTTATTTTAGTACTAGTTTTATTTTGCACGAAATTGCACGTTTTACGGGTTTACTGCACAATTATTGCACGTTTTAGGTAATGCTGCCAGAAAATTGTAAATTTTGGGATTTTACTGGACGAATTTGCAAGATTCATAATTTATTGCTTAAATTATAATTTGTATATTATCAACTTGTTTTAATGTATATTTTTTTAAATGTTTTATTTAAGAAAAAGTGTTAATGACAAACCCAGTAATGCCTTCGGGTGGTCTGTGAAACCGTTTAACGGTTTAACATTAATTCCGCATTTTGTTGTCCTATGAACTGATCGTCAATGCATTTCAATGATGCCTATATTGTCTAATAAAAATTTCCGAGAGTGAGCTACTGCAGCATGGATAAGCGATGTTACCACGAACTAGGTCCGCGGCCCTTGGTTGCGGTCGCTCAGCCAACGCTATGTTCGGGGTCTATCTTTCCAATCGGATCATATATCCGTTGTGTCAGTCTTAGCTGAACTTACCAACACGAGACTGCTTGCGCGAGTCACATTTGACCTCAAGTCAAGTTCGGGCGCGAAGCTTGGTGGCAAGCACACTGCGTTTCAAATTCATCGAAATTCTCGGAACAGATTATGGCCTGGGAAATCAAGAGAGAATAAACGCAGTTTTGATCGCTTTCACTGCGGGCACACGTACGCCAGAGTGATGCTTGACACATAGACAAATGTAAATGTAGAACGAAACTTTCCTGTCTGAAATATAGATTGATAGAAGTTTTAAAAATTTCTCAGAAAATAGTTTTGAAATATACATAATTGTGCCAGGCGGCTTAGCTCGTTTGTCAGTTTGCTCGCTTTTCATGATGCTGCCCCGGGTTCGATTCCTAGTCAGGCAAGTTTATAATGTGCGTTTTCCTTGCAATGGCCCAGCATATATTGCTGTGTGACGATGAGAAAACTCACTTCTCAGGTTGAGAAGACCAGAATACAGTGTAAGGTTGTGTTCGTGCTACCCATATCTATCCCCTTAATCCATGGCCGCGAGGCCATGGCCCGTACGCGGGCTGTCGCGCCAAGTATAAACATAGGTAATTGTAAATTATAATGAAAGCAATTAAGAACATTTCTTCTGTAACTTATTTTTTATTTCTGAAGGATTATTTGTAATTTTCATTTTTTGTGTTTACTTTCTTATATTTTTATGCAAAATTAATTTTTTGGGCGCATAATATTTAAAATGTCAAATATGGTTTGATTAAACAATACATACAAAATTATAATAAAAACACTAAAATAATAATATTTCAATCACACTAAATAAACATCCCAAATATAAAATAAGTTGATAAATGGATTAACTGGAGTTTTTAGGCTACATAACA
This sequence comes from Acheta domesticus, assembly GCA_031308135.1. Taxonomy (NCBI): domain Eukaryota; kingdom Metazoa; phylum Arthropoda; class Insecta; order Orthoptera; family Gryllidae; genus Acheta; species Acheta domesticus. The sequence goes on along the minus strand of JAHLJT010009436.1, from coordinate 180,227,987 downwards.
CCGTTTTGCAAAGTTTGATTTTTTATTGCATGTTTTTGCACATTTTGGTGTTTTTAGTGCAAGTTTTAGAGAGTTTTACTGCACGAAAATTGGGTCTTTACTCATAACCATTTTTGAAAGGGATGGATTTTAACATATTCATGCTGTAGTTCCACATGGAAACAACTAGTCATTTCATATCATTCGTCAGCGATCAGGAGAGAATTTCTTATGGAGGAAGGGGCCGTCGTTGGGCGCCAATTCGCTGGCGAGGCGGTGCCCAATGGGCACTGCCCATGCGAGGGGACGGCAGAGGCGCTTTCGCTCCCGCGTTGTGGAGGCGCCTCATCGAGTTGCGCGGTGCGTCGCCTCGCCCCTCCTCCCCCGTCGGCCGCCTTCGCCCACGCCCACGCCCGCGCGTCGGAATGCCCCCCTGGCAGGCCCCGCGGCGACTGCGTGCGGGAACAGGGCCGCGAGAGGGAGCGTTATAATATCACTGCATACGTATTTATACAGCAGCGCAGCTCAGTGTTAAATGCGCTCTGGCAACGGGTTGATCAGCGACTCTAGCGATCCCCGCGGCGGTCAAGGAATACTACTCTACTTTACAATTCGTAATAGAGCATCGTTCTACTAAATATAACCAAATAGTAAATGTTAATATATTTGTATATATAATATATATATTAATGTCCTTATGCTTATAATTAAGAAGTTTTGAACAACGTTTAAGGGAAGAAATTGTTTAAATCTAATAAATGTTGTCCATTGAAAGTGAATAGTGGAATCATGAGGAAGAATAGGTATTTTTTACTGTTAATGAAAATATCTAAGTAGTAATCTAGTATCTAGTAGTCTATGTAGTAAATAAGGGTATCTAGGAGGTAATAACATTTGTTAGGAGATAATAAATGTACGTTTTCCTTTACTATTTCTTCCTTTCTATTTTCTTTCCTTTCTTATTGGACGAGTAAAAACAACATAACTCAGGGTTCTGTCCTTCATTATTTCTCCATTTAATTGCAGCATAGTACGCCCCCTTTGACACACGCATAGTTAGTAATGTGTTAACTAGAAAAGTATAATAATTCAGTTGGTACATGTCAAATATGTTCCGATGCAAGTCAAATGTAAGATTAAAACGTAGGATCGATGTAATTTTACATGTTATTTAATGACTTGCCCTTGAAATCCTCGAAATATAACACCATGAGGTCAAGAAATAAAAACAAATTAAGTAATTAACTAGCTTTTAATAAACGTAATTTCGCAAAGAAATGCATATACTTCATTAGTATCTATTAGTAGTTTTACTTCACCTCCGTCAGTATCGCTAGCTGTATGCGCGCGTATCCCTAACTGTCCAAGAAATGGGCTGAGCTGCACTACTGTGTAAATACGTATATTGTGCTAATATTGCTCGGCCCTTTCATTTTCTGTCAGCGTGCGGACAGTTAGACCGTATTTTGCTTCGATGCAGACATTCTAGGGGTTCGTCATGTACCAAATAGCCATCGTTGTTTTCACAATCGTCTCGACTCGCTCCTTCCCTGTTCTGATCTGATCCGCATCGAACTCGTTCGTTACTAAAACATTCTGGATATGCACAGCTTCTTTTTAAGGAGGCTTGCAGTTCGCGTGTTAGGAAACCTGGACTCAGAAACTTCCTCAAATGGCTAACGCCAGGGGAAACAAGTCTACCCAAGACATTGTCTACCCAAGAGACAGATTAATGCATATAATGTAATACAAAAATAGTTCAAAAGAATATTGCCAAGAGAAGAGAATCTATTTCAATCCTAAGACGACTTTGTACAATATACCTTGGATATGAACTAGACTCACTGAGAGTGCTGCTCGCAAGGAACAATTCCAAGATGGAGCCGCAGCCATTGTAGCGGAAACGTGAGAAGAACCTTGAGGTCATCACTGCGACTGTGGTGGAAGCGAGATAGTTGTTTAGAATAACGATACGTTCTTTGCAGTGCCTATATTATTTCTTAGAAAGAAAATACACGTCAAAAAAGAGTTGAAGAGTTGTGCGACCCCCGCTGGATGGCGAGATGACATTTGCGGGCTTTTTCCCAATCAGGTGTCTCCCATCAGCGGGGCTCCGCCTCAGCCGTGGCAAGCTCTAAGCTCCCAATTGGTATGTCGTCATGTGTGGTTAATGCAGTACTTAAATTTACAGTAAGTGTTCGCAATAGGAAAATATCAAATTAATTCGACAGATAGTATAAAGTATCTTTATGGTCGTGTGTAATTTTTCATTTTATTTTATTCCATTATTTTCGTAAAGCATTTAAAAACACGGTATATTTTACAGTCAGGAAGAGTTGGTGATATTGAGAATTGAGAGAAACAGTTGACACTCATTGTACAAAACTGTTACGTGCATTACGTGCGTTTAACGAATCAATGTCGCATAAACATATCGTAATACTTCCAAAACGTCATGTAGCATGGAGACCGCATGCTAAGTCATCCATTAGAATTCTCCTTCAGATAGTGGCTGAATTAGATATAGCTTTTTTAACTACCCGAAATTCGCCACTGGCGGAACTCGAACCTAGAACCTTCCGGTCAGCGTCGCTACAGAGGCAGCGGCAATGCTGACTCTGAGCCAAACTCAACTGGTCTCAAGCTCAAGAAAATGTGCGAAAATTATGCTTCCTCATACATCTCATATGATTTTTTGACAATAAATAAATAAATAAGAAGTTCCTTCTTCAGCGCGAGAAACTAAAAATATGGGCACCTATTCCCGGCATATTTGGATTCAACAAAAGTGGCAACATGAAATAATACAGGTACCAAAATATACCATGGTGGCAAGTTGGTGAATTAAGGAAGATGATATATTATTTATTTCCACTTCAAAGATAACCTTACACATACTTTTTTCTTTCCCGTATATATACGTATGGGGTAATGTATTTACAATTTTCGAAATTTGCAGAAGTTTGAATTTTTTCGGCGTCTTCCTACAACTACAAAATGAAGATAGAGATTTTTCCTTCAAATAAAATTTGTTCTCCACAATGAGTTCTTTCATTAAGGCCTTGTATATTTTTCTGTAATTTTGATTATTTTTTAGCAGTATTGTGTGCAATATTCGAAATTTAAAAAAAATAACCAACACAAGAATTTTTCAAAAACGGCTTTAAATTTTTTCTTTAAAATTTTGATAGGGTCAGTGCTAAGTGAACTCTATGAGATGACATAAACATCTGTTTTTTCTATCCTTTTGTTTTTTTAAACGTGACAAAAATGTTTTTTTTACTTGTCTCTCACTTTGTTAGTATTTACATTACCGGCGATTTGTTCATGTTACTATATTTATGAGTACATGTGATTTAAATAATGTCATATAAAGTTCCTCGAAAACACAACCCTTTTCTGCGAAAACGAGCTCAAAATCTCGCATTTTCAGAAACGCTCAAACGCCATTTTCTTATAAATAGCTCCATTTTTTTTTTCCAAAGTTTTCGAATGGATCGTGGAAATTGCACTTTTTAATATGAAATAAAGTTCATTTTGGGCGATTTTTTTGTTTTTTTTAAAAAATTACACAAATGTAATTTTTTTGAAAGATTACTTACACCGCCAATACACACATTTCCGGCAATTTGTAAACGCTATTGTATTCGTGAGTTAATGTGCTTCAATGAAGTTTTTCGAAAACTCAAAAAGTTTCTGTAAAAAAGTGCTTCAAATTTCAAAATTTACAGTAGCGCTGAAACGCCATTTTCTTAAAAATGGCTCCAACTTTTTCAAAAAAATTGCCATTACGATTAGGTTTTACTTTTTTTAATATTCTTAAACTAATATTTCCGTTCTAGTATTAGGAAACCGAAAAATTAAAAAAATGTCAAAAAAAGTACTTAGGCGGCGATAGATGGCATCTGGCAAGAATATGTGGCAAGTCCAAATAGCTAGCCGAGAACAAAGGAAATGGAAAAATATGGGAAAGTCTGTGCCATTCTGTAGCACAAGTACTGTCACATGTTTCCTTCCTGAACTTGAAGACAATACAAACGATATCAAGTGCAAACCGTTTTACAAACTTGTGCCGCGCGCGCACGGCAACATTGCCGGCGAAACCGCCCACACTTTGCTTATTTTATGTACTGACATTCCTAACTGTGAGTTACGTACGTTGCTCGTTGTCCCTCCCCAACGAAAGATTCCCCTCATGAAGCCCTAATCACCCCTCCTCCCTCCCACCGATGATTTCCCGTCGCCGGAGCGACGCGAACTGCCGGGTTCCTTAAGTTGTACCGTGTTCTAAACTTCAGTCTTGTAAAAACTAAATGTTTGATTATCTCTTTTCATTTCTCTTCGCCAGTTTCATAATTTCTTGAGACTTCTTTTATTACGCCAGTCGATCGTCTTATTTTTGGTTTTGACAATTACAGTTTCCCCTTACTTGCGAAGTTTACGGTGACAATGTTTCGTGCTTGTTTTGTTCAGACATCTGGATGATCAATTGTTTTCATTGCGGTAACTTTATTATAATAGATTATTGTTTCGATGATTGCGTGTGTAAGTATGTGTTAAAGAGTGATTTGATTTGATTTATTTGGTCAAAAAAAAACAGAAAAAACTGTATGTGACGTATAGGAGAGAAGATTTTCATCCATTTGACATTTCATCTATTTGGAAAGTGATCTACGATGTTTTCTGTATGTCCCGATATTGGTAAGTGCATTTGTATTGTATCTGTATTACTTCTCAGGGGCATTTTCCTGCATATTTTCTCTTGCCAACGAACAATAATAAATAAAGCTTTTATGTAACAACTTTCTAATTTGTAGAAACATGCCGGGAGCGATTTGCCAAAAAAGATGCACTAAATTTAACTTTTTATTCAAAATACTATAATTGTTTTTTTACACTCTGATAATTCATGAAACATGCATTATTTATTTAGCTTTTCTCTGATTCTGTATTAGTAAAAGTTCCTGTGATAAATGTGTCTTTGACATAAAGACTTTTAATACTGTCTATTGATGCCTGTATATATGCATTCCCAAGATCCAAAGTCTATAATAATGCTTTGAAATTTCTTAAATACTTTTTCAGTGAGAAAAGCTAATTACATAATATATGTCATTAATCTTACTGTGAGTTAATAAGGGAAATATTGTTGACATTTTTTCTAGAAATAGAATTTTAAGGCCAACATAATTTTTGTGGATAATATGAAATTATTGATCAGCAATCAAAGTTAAGTGGAATAGGTTGACTTTCAACAATAAAAATAAATGTACAATAGGATTAACAATAGGTGTACAATAGGATTAACTTGTAAGAATTACATTAAAATATTAGTATTTGACTATGACTCCTACTGTTCCTTCTTATGACATTAAACATGGTAGGATTTCAACTGTAGATACCTTGTTCAATGGTACTATCTATTTATTTTTTTTCACATCAAAAATGGTTAGAAACTGTGTTTGATGATCCCATTCTTGTAATGCTGGAACAGTTTTATTCAGAGGTGTACTCTTGTCTTGAGGGACTCTTGAGTTTAAGAAACTATTTGAGTCTCCATAGTAAGGAAATATTACAGCTTTATATTAATAAAATAATATAAAATTTTGTTTACCAAAATAATAGGATTGGTTGAAATAATTGGAATTTGGATTCTATCCAGCAGAGGCTAATTATTTCAATTTTTTCTTTATATCAGAGACAATCAGCTAAGAAGAAGTTATTCAGTCAGTTTTATCTGTATTTGTTAAAACAATATTTTGAAGAGATTTTTCCATATCATCTCATTATAAAGAACGGTTTGACACCTAACAAATAGAGATGTGTAATCATGCATAGTAGTACATATGCTTGATGTTGTAGAAATCATGTTTTACTCTGTGTGAGGAGCAGCATGGTTTAACCATTTTAGAGGTCCCAAGCTAAAATAATGTTTGAGGCCCCCCTCAACAATAACTCTTTTGAGATTGGGGATTTTAACCTTTTTATTTAAAATTAATGAAACAATTAAAACATGCCTCCAAATAATAATTTTACTCAGATTTTAAATTTAAAAGTTGATAAGAATCTCTATATAAATTATACCCATTATAAATTTGTATATTTTCATTAAATTTTTTAGCAAATTTGTTATTTTGTGTAATAATTTTTGAAACCCCTTGGTCTCTTGCACTAAGCTGTAGCTTATTTACCTGAATGATAAATCCGCCTTTGGTGAGGAGAGAGCATACATCTTACTCATCTCATTAACTTGGATTAAAATATTCTATAAAAGTCTGTTGATAATGAAAATCCTCTTGAAAACATCGATTTAATAAATGGATAAAATTGCCTGAATAATTTATTTTTACTTCATTGTCTCTAATAGAAGGAGAAAATTTAAATAATTATATCATTTGAACAATTACAATAAATATAAATAGGTTTATTAATATCTGAAGAATACCAAATATAAATTTTTATTTTGGTTAGGTAAAGCTCCTAAAGAAATGACGATTGCAATGGCAGCACTTTTTATCCTTGGGAGTTTCTGTTTGTGATACATACATTTTTTTTTCTAATGTAATTCGTGAACCAGAGTGTATAACATATTCATTACTTATTAGGGTATTTGAATATCTTCAAATATGATTCCAAAGAGAGAGATCTGAGAACAGTACTACAAGTAACACAAAAATAAAAAATAAGAAACTAAGTTTTATGGAAAAACCTAAAAACAAAGAATCTTGTCACTGAAATAGAGAAACATATCAGACAAAATGACAATAACATATGAAAAGAATGCAACCAAGTAGACTTCGAAACAGGTTGTATATTGGAAACAAGGAACAGGTCATGGGACCTAAACCTTTCTAATGTTGATGATGATGAAATATGATTTTAATGGAGCTTAAAAACAGAAAATAAACTTTACTTTCAAAATTTGTTTTTTATTAAACACAATAATTATTTTGTAGAAACACAATGAAGACAGGAGTAAATTAACTTAAGAAAATTAATTTAAGTAAAAATGCTTAAGTATTGTTGCCCTGAAACAAACACTATTTTAACTAAAAGTAAAAATAGTACTCTTTGACTCATTTTCTCATTATTTTTAGGGTTGGCCAATAATTACAATTTAGTGACAAAGTAACAGTTAATTCAAGAATGTCACGTTCCTATGTGTATTAACATTTGGAGCGGAAGAAAAAATATAAAACACACTTGTAGACCCTATAATGTTAAGTAATACATACAATTATTTTACTATCATCCATAAATTATGTAAAACTAAAGAGGGGTGAGGGGGGTTGAGGAAGCATTATGCTCTGTTACTTAGAGGGGGGGTGTTGATTTAGTTGTACGTTGTGCTGATATTATTTTTTTATTTTTTAACCTTTCCTGAAATACTTTGTTATATTTAGTCTTACGCACAACATTAATTATTAACAAATTTAATTAAAAATATAAATAAATTTAAAAAGTTATGATGGATAAAACTTAACACTAAATTGAAAGTATATTTTTATTAATGGTATATTGATTGAATCTTAGATATTGAAGGATATATTCAAAACTGATCTATAATGCATTCTAGAATACAATTAAATTGACCCATTTGATTCTTGTCCATGTGTTGTTAATGTAAAAATTGTCCGGTAATCTTATTGTTAGGTGCAGTTGGCATCGTCAATTAATTCTGTCTTTAATTAAAATAAATTTTAATATACAACACAATAAAATTAAAACACATTGTTTTCAGTGTTGTATAATTTATTTTTCCTTTAAATCTTAAGGGGGGGTTGTGAGCGCTAATTTTTTTTGGGAGGGGGTTCAAGCACGCATTACAGGTATGTTACAGTGGTAAGGATTGGGTATTCAAAATTTTCCAAATTTACTTTACAAAGTATATGGCCCTCATGATATATTTGTATTATATAAGAGTCATGTAAGTTTGTTATTAAAACAACAACAACACAAAGGCCCATTATATACAAAATGATTGAAGGCCTTTTTTAGACTCTTCAGTGCTCCTGCTTCTCCCACTTTATGAGTCTTTCTATATTTCTTCTTTCTTCTGGACTATAGTGTAGAATTTTTCTGTGAAATATTTTCCATAGGGTTTTTTTATGTATGCCAGTCATCTCGCTAATTTACTCTCTTGCCCTTTATTGTCCCATGTCAACTCTTAATGCATTTTTTACTTTTAATTTATTTTTAATGACTTCATTCCTTTGTCTCCCCAGCTTGTGTCCCAGTAATGAAAAGGAGAAAACGAAAATGTAGAATATGTTGCAATATATTTGACTTACCTTAGAATTGATTGAAATTTGCAAAACTCCATGTTTCTGTGGAAACCATCTGTTACAGTTTTGAATTCAGGGAAAGTCTATTAAGACAAGTTGCGTACAATTAATTCTTAAGAAAACTTGTATATTAATCACAAAACAATAACTTATATTAATCAAATCATAGTTCCTAATTTGACTTAATATAAATAAATAAATAAAAATACTTGTAAGAAATTTATATTAGTATGTATTGACTTGCAAGGCTATTTACTTGCTGCAATTTTCCAGATATTCTACTTACTTTTCCTTTGTGACTGAATTGTACTTATTAGCATTATATATTGCAATTTCATCAGGGAAGTTTCAATAACATTGTAAGATAGTTTACAAACACTTCATTTTTAGTCTTTGTTTTTGTGTTAATACTAATTATTAATAATTTAATTTATTATAATTATTAGCAAGAGCAGAATGATGTTTTGACATCATTGTGAATATTGACCAATTTTTGCTTCCATTAAAGTACTATGAAGTATTTTATTGTGGTCAATTGATCTCTGCAAAACAGAAGGGTCTTATAATGACCAGTAGTTCTTTCTTTTGGAATGTCTTGAAATATGCTGTGAAATGTCTTTGAAATTGTCATATTTGATATTATGCTGGGTATTAGTTTTATTGTGTATGATACTGTACAGTGTACAATATTATTTTTAAATAATTACATAATTATAACATAAATAAATATTTAAATCAATTTTGCCAAAGAAAGGAAGGTAACAAACAGAAACTCTAGGCTTTAGCCTTTAACTGGCGATGGGCGATGGCTCCCATCACCCTCCCCACAGGATCCGCCATTGATACAGAGAAGCTGTTTGAGACCTTTTAAACAATGCTTATCTTGTATAATGTGTAATATTATGAATTTTTTATAATTGTGTATTACATTGATATATTTAGACACATATGTGCCTTCTCTCTACAACCAACTTTTTTTAATTACAGTAAAAATTTGAAAAAGTATTTACCCGAAAATAAGTCAACTCTGAATATAAGATGAAAATCTAATTTTGAAGAGGCCTCTTGAGAATTTTTAAAATTTTTACTATTCTTACTATTTAGTCGGAATAAAATTGCAGATTGTACTTATTGATTAGAAAATTGTGATGTTGCATGAGAATGTTAGACTTATTGCCTGAACTGTCATTTTCTTATTCTTTAAAATAATCATGCTAATCGTTTTGTCACTACCCTCATCATCTTCACATGCATCAATGTTTCTTTCTTTTTGGCCCTCTTGGCTGCGACATTTGACTCTTCGTCCCCTGTGAAAGTTTTGTACGTTGAATTCGCGTTTGGTCTTAGACTTACGTACGTCATAAGTCCGTGTCCTCTGAGAACATTCTATGTCACCAAATTTTCTATCTAACCCGCGTTTGTTGATAGCCGCGGTTGATGTGATGATTTCTTTAACAGTTCTTTCGCATTCTTTAACAGAAAAAACTTGAAATTAGTATCGTTTACTGTTCCTGTGATCGAATTGTGAACTGCGAACTCGTACACCTCTGTTCCTGCGTTTCGCGGGCGAAGTGGGAGACAGCGACAAATTTACAAATTGGGAGGTTTTGCTAAGAAAATATATTTATTATCATCTTTTTCTTTGGATTTAGAATGTGTACGTCTGTCAAAGTGATTTTTTTTCATTTCCTTCTCTTACAAACCGCAAATTTGCACTAGCCGTACTTCGAACTGAGATTCCGCGCGGTCTCGTCGAACATGCATCATGCAACAAAATCTCGGCATTCATTTTCACGTTACATTGCACTTGATACAGTGCCATTCGTTTGAGAGTCTCAATTTACCTGCCCATTCGCAAATATCGGTCTGAATTGCCCGGCAAAATAAATTATAAACGTCATATTTTTACCGTCTTCGCATCTTATTGTTACGTCAACATTACGAGTTTCGTAACATGGAAAGGCAATGAAAAAACAAACACTAACCGACTTACCTAGCCGACTTAACGTACCGACTAGGCTTAATCTGCGAATATAAGACGACCCGGATTTTTCGACTGTAATATTTAGGAAAAACCTCGCCTTATATTCGGGAAATACGGAAGTTGAATAAAAGTTGAAATTAAAACTAGTGGTGCTGAACAGCACATACTTTCTCGTCCGTATTTTCACGCAAAAATACGCGAAAACTACTCAAATTTTTGAAAAATTATACAAGACCATATTTCAAAATCTATCTTTAATGAACAGATTTCATGAAGGTAAAAAAATTTTAGGAAGACCCCGAACAAATTTTGAACTTTTGCAATTTTTGAAAAATAATGGTTTTCGGCGAACATGAGACCTGCACTAATCTCTTAAACGTCCTTCAATACTATCCAACAACAAAATTAATAAAAACGGAGCCTTTTTTTTTTAAATTTGGAAAATGTCCCAGAGGCTTCATGTAAAGTACCTCCCAGAATTAAAATGTGGGTTTCATATTCAAGGGGCCGCGACATCAGCCACATCAATTGAGGAATATCAATTTTGGAGAAAATCCGGTGTGGGTCATTCCATATTAAATCAACGCAGTCATTTTACATCACCATCTCAGATTCAAATGAAATTTGACATATAGGTAGTATGCATGGAGAATAAGAAAACTACAAATTTTGAGTAAAATATTTCCACCCGTTTCTGAAATACAGCCATGTAAAATTTTGCAAAATTGGCTTCCCGAAAATTTTTAAATTGATGTAGAACCTCACCAAATTAAAATAGAGAGCTGAAACGGGTGTCATTTTGCAGCTTTCTTTATGGCCTTTTATATGATATACAACTCAATAGGGGTTGCGTTCAAAAAGATTTTCAAATTTGAATTTAAAATTTTGATTTTGAGTTTTTTCAAAATACTCATCTTCAAAAAAATTGAAAAAATTCTATAATAATCCTTGTATATATCCAAACAGATGGTGCAAGTTTAAAAATGGGACTGCAATGGGTTCATATGGTAATCTTTATTTAAAATGCACAATATTTACTTACTCTAGATTTTTCTGATTTAAAATGCATTTTATTTCAAATTATAAGACCTAATATATACAAATTATTATTTTGTGTTTTTTGTTGGTGAGTGTATCGTGTTTTATTGTTATTGTTATTATTATTATTATTATTATTATTTTTATTATTTTATTATTATTATTCGAACTGAGATTCCGCGCGGTCTCGTCGAACATGCATCATGCAACAAATCTCGGCATTCATTTTCACGTTACATTTCACTTGATACAGTGCCATTCGTTTGAGATTCTCAATTTACCTGCCCATTCGCAAATATCAGTCTGAATTGCCGGCAAAATAAATTATAAACGCCATATTTTTACCGTCTTCGCATCTTATTGTTACGTCAACATTACGAGTTTCGTAATATGGAAAGGCAATGAAAAAACTTTACAGACAGAACGTACTTACTCGTACAGACAGAAAAACAAACAAGACGTTTTGCGCTCATTTTTCTGTATCAAGGACCCACAAAACATGGGTTTCTGGCTACACCATGTGTTAGAGGATTTTTTTTCTAAATATAGTATCTGGATTTATCCACTTTTTCGTTGCCAGGGCCCTGTAAAAAAGGGTTTTTCTGCCGAAAATTTTCGAGCATTACATATACTTACATTACTCTACTGCGTAAGAGGTAGCGAGGAAGTAAAATGGTTTTTATTAATTCAGAATGTAATGGAATCTCTAAAAATTGTACTGAACAACGAGCTTGAATTACCTAGAGAGGAAATGTGTAGTGATAGAGCGCTCCTGACTGAAGCTTTTTTAACTACTGGCCGCCATGTTTTCTGAGGGCAAAACAAACTAAGGGTTATTGAAGTGTTGTACGGATTCTTGTTAAAAGTACAAGTTTTTGGCGTATTTCGGTGTAGTGTTTGTAGATTAGTGACATCAAAATGCGGTTTTCTTGTTCGGCATACAATTGCATCAATAGAAACGGCAAAATTATTGGAATATCGTAATTTACGTAAGTATTTCATAATTCACGCCTTTGAAGTTTTACCTATAACTGGTGTTGGTAAATAACATGTTTTGTAACATTTTAGTTTTCCTCTGAACGACGAAGAAATTGATGAGAAGAGAATGGTTGGTGAGAGTGCTGTATGGTGTGATTATTCTCAGCTACTTTATTTACTTTCTCGTCGCTTGAGCCAACGCCTTTTACATGAGTCCTTCACAATCCGGCTTCATCACAATTGTAAAAACAGTACTGAAAAGCACTAAGGAAAATCTAACAGAAGTGTTCGCCAAATTAATACATTTCAAAGGCCAGTGAATGATGATGTAATACAATGTTTTGTAAATAATTTTGTAAATTGTATTTTCGTCTTTGTATGTTTTTAATAATGTATTAATGTTTGAAAGTTTTAAATGCTATATTGTTACTTTAATCTGGGCGTAGAACCCCCATCAGGCTTTATGTGTAGTTTCTCCTGATCCATGGAGCAAATGCTGAGATGGCCCTTTGTTTTGTTTCTGCACAGTAAATGTAAATGGATCCCCCACTATTAAATAAAGAATATGTCAAGCTTACCCTGTGCTTTTTTTCCCTCAAATGTAAATGGAAAGTACAAATTTGGAAGTTAAATCCATTCCTTCTAAAATATGATACAATAGTTATCCAAGTAAAGGGTATAATTTTATACTAATTTTTGCGTAATTAATGCATATTTTAAATAATTAATAATATATTTGCTGGTGAATTTAAATTAATTTTAGTTTAGTCCTTATGTCAACATTCTGTAGGCATTGCTTAAAGGTTGTGTAGGATATTGCAATTAGTAAAACATTTGGGACAAGTTTATTAAATACATTTCTTTACATCGACGTTAGCGACACAGTTGATTGGTTTCAAATTATTGTAAGCACATTTCCAGAGAGATATCAATTTAGTTAAAATTTACAAAAATGATAATAATCAGAATTGTACGACTCAAAATTTAAAATTTTATAAACTTTTGTTACTAAGAAGAAAAATTTAATTTATATTACTAACAAGCAATAGTAAACTTCATTCTCTATGATATTAATCTGGATAAGTTAAACATGTTTTAAATATTACATCTCTTCCAAATGCACTTCGATCGAATTGATAATTACGCGTACGTTCTGACACTGCCCTCAGAAAACATGGCAGCTGTACTTTCAAAAAGCTTCAAACATGGCGGGCACATCGCCACTCTATACATTTCTATCTCGTTGGTACTGAAGAAGACTGTTTTTTCTGCTAAAAATGTTTTTCTGACTGTAATACACACGTAGTTCTACATCCGCTCTGTAGAGAGCTCTGGAAAGGAGTGCCGAGCAGTTTCACGATTGCCTGGTTAAGATGCTCCCGGCATCTGGTGGAAAGGCTGGAAACTCAGTTGGCGCTGGCCAAAGGCTGGGGAGGGAGGGAGGTGACACGCAATGGCCTATTTCTTTCAGGAATGTGTGCCCGTGTATGCCCAACTATTTGACAGATCCTAGCCTTCCAGTTATGTGATCCACTTAGAATAAATCGATATTTCAACCAATTTTCGGCTACAAATTTTAGACAGATGGTGGGTTGATGAATGTGGATAAAATATTTAAAGATCTTTTGTGGTGAAGGACGAAGTACGCCTCAGTCTTACGTAAATTATTTATTGTGGCGATAAGACAACATGGCCTTATGGATATAATTTCTAAATATTCAACTTCTATTTATTGAAAACTCATTTATTGCTTAACTGCCATGTCGTCTAGACAAGCTATATCTCATCAGAGCTGAAGTTGGAAGTGCTTTTAACTAACTACTCAATAAGTTAGACTCTTGAATGTGGGTGTGCGTGCTCGTGCGTGCGTGATATCGTGCCCCACTAGCACGTTATGCTTCCCCTGCTGACAGTAAAAAACTACCGTGTGCTTTTTGTATTTGTATCTCTGTGAAAAGACTCCTTGTTTTTCCTGATATTATATTTTATGCAGGGAGTCCCACCAACTATGGGCCACGCCATAAATTCTAAACGGTTCCCGGTATCGAAATGCAGTTTTCCCTCAGTGGCGGCTGTGTGCCCCAACAGGCTGGAGGTTCAACTCCATCGAATGACGGGAATGTAATTTGTGTCTGTGTTGGGTATATAGGCACGTGGTTCTGGCTTTGATTTTCATTAAGCACTTAAGTTCGACGCCAGCACATTGCAAAAAGCACTGTTGCTTCGACACGTTTCACACAAATAAAATTATTTTATTTCGAAAAGTTAACTATCCTGGTAGGCATATGTTGCAATAATGAAAGATATTCTACACACATTCGTATGCACAACAAAGCTCGTAGACTGCTGGCAGATTAGAAGTGTGAGATACAGGAACGGCCAACTATGTGCAAAGAATTTATCAAGTGACATTTTTAATCAATAAATCTAATATCAAATGAAATCAAATTCTGCAAACGTCAAAAATAATTCATTAAATACCGTCAATAATTGAACTTGTGTACCTTCAATAACAAGCGAAATTCATATTATGTTGCAGCGAGTCAGGACGAAGACAGAATATCGGTATTCCCCTCAGACTCCGTCGGTCGCCACGAAGCGGCCGACAGCGCTACCCACCTGGTAGGGCAACCAAAGAGCCATATGTTCGCCGTGATTAACCGAAGTGCTAAAGAGTAAATGCAGTAAACCCAGAATCACAGCCAAGAGCATAGTGCAATTCGTCAAGGCTTCAGACACGGGAGAGAGCGCCAGTTGGACGCTCTTTGGTTTCAAAATGATTTCATTTACATCGATATTGCTGCATTATCTTGAATATTGAATGTTATTAAAAAGAAAAGTATATTCCAAAGACATGAAAACATTTTTTCGATTACCTGGGGAGTTGTGCAACCTAAGCACGACACGAGTGCTTTAGAGATTTTGTTCGAAATATTCTTAGTTTTCGAGAAATTTAACCATCTTTGATTTTTTAAAGGGAACCTTGTATTTTTATTGTATACCGAAAACCCAATTGAAAGGAAAACATCCGTCTGTCCGTCCGGCTGTCCGTCTGTGAACACTGCTAGCGCCTAAACCATACGTACGATTTCTTCCAAAATGGATATTCCCCGGTCGATCTGATTCTAGTCAAAGCTTTGAGATATTGAAAAAGATTCTTCAAAATTTGGGGGTATTTTATATGAAGCCCCCCGGGGATTTTCAAAATCTTCTTGAAAACGGCTCCAAATTTTTTCTTTAAATTTCTTGTATGAATAGAGTAAAATACACTTATTAACATGGCATAGGTCCGATTTTCACGTACAGCTCTGAATTTTGGAAAATTATGAAAATTTGACTTTTTTTTTCGGCGTCTTTCTCAAACTACAAAATTGAAGATAGAGATTTTTTCTTCAAATAAAATTTGTTCTGCATACTGAGTTCTTTAATTAGGGTCATGTAAATGTTTTTCAAAATTTTTGTAGTTTTCGTGCAATATTGCGTGCAATATGTGCAATTTTAAAAAATTACAAAAACAAGATTTTCTCAAAAACGGCTCCAAATGTTTTCTTTAAACTTTTGCTAGGGATAGTGGTAAATGTACTCTATCAATGACATAAAAGCCATTTTGGTCTTTCTGTTGGTTTTTTCAAAAATTACAAAAATGTAAATTTTTTTCACATGTTTCTCGCGTCGATAATATTTACATTAGCGGCGATTTTGCACATTATTATGTTTACGAGTACATGTGCTTTTAAATAATGTCAAGTAAAGTTTCTCGAAAACACAACTGTTTTCTGTGAAAAGTAGCTCAAAATTTCGCATTTTCAGAAACGCTCAAACGGCATTTTCTCATATATGGCTGCAATTTGTTTCTTGAAACATTAGTAACGGATAGTGCGAATTACACTCTTTAGTATAGCGTAAAGTTTATTTTGAGTTATTTTTTTTGTTTTTTCAAAAATTACATAATTGTAATTGTTTTGAAAGATCTCTTTTCGTCTTTAATATGCACATTACCAGTAATTTGTAAACTTTATTATATTTGTGAGTGTAAGTGCTTCAAATAATTTCAAATAAAGTATTTTCAAAACTCAAACATTTCGGTGAAAATGAGCTTCAAATTTCGCACTTTTAGTAGCGCTAAAACGCCATTTTCTCTTAAACGGCACATAATTTTTAAAAGAAAATTGCCATTTATTTTGGTTCTTGTGTTTTGTGTTCTTTAATATTCTAAAATTAATGTTTCCGTTCTACCAATAGGAAACCGAAAAATTAAGAAAATGACAAAAAAATGTACTTTTGGCGGTGATAGAGGGCAGCTGGCAAGAAAGAGTATGTGGCAATTCCGAATAGCTAGCGAAGACCCAAGGAATGAGAAAACTAATACGGGAAAGCCTGTGCCATTCTGTAGCACCACTAGTTTAAGTATATTTTTGAAGTCTTTCTCTTTTCTAGTTTCTGTTTAGTGTAATCTTCATTGTCTTGCTTCAGCTGCATTTCTAATTCCTTTTGTAAAGTTAAATTGTTTTCCACTTCCAGAGGCTGTTGGCTATTATCTAATTTACATGAACTACAACTACAAGTTCTACATTTTGAGCGTCTTATTTAGTGACTCGTCATACATTTTTTTTCATTTCTTGCCGCAAATTATTCTTTTTCGATATTACAAACATGGAATTGGACGTTTTCAACTCCTGATCATACTTTTTTGGATTCTGCAAAAAAAAAATCAACATAACTGTAATTTCACTGCGTCTTTCTTTCACTCTTGCACGTAGCGCCTCGGATAGTTCATTGCTTAAAACTGTGTCTTGCTTTTCCAGATTCCCTAAAAGAAATCGAAATGTTGTCTGCAGTTGTTATGGTAGTCTCTCTTCTGCATAATACTTCGACCCCCAATTTAAAGGGCTGCAATCTGTCAGTTACGTTTTTGATTTTGTACCATTCTTCTTCAGTAAGTTTTATGTCGGATGCTAGGGAATTAAAGATGGCAAATTTGAATGAATTTACGCGATTTGAAGCTGTTGCGGGATCTCGCAGGGCCTAAAATTACGCTGGATCCCGCTGGATTGCAGGATCCCACTTTGCTGGATTGCAATCCCTAATCATTGCATTCCTCTTTTTATGATCTATTGTGAGATACCCCGCTAATTTTGATTATTCAATCTTGATACTATTTGCAAACAAATTTTATGAATATCATAAAGCTATTACTTTCTCTGATATCATCAATATTAGTATTATTTTAATTGCCCTGCTATGCTCATAAATACTCTAAATGTTAAAATATTTATTTCAACTTCAACAAGTTTTGCATAATGTAATGTATAATATAACATAGGTTTACATAGTAAATACTGTCTCACATTTAAAACAATAAATATATTTCCATGAAAGTGTGAAAGTATCAATTGTATGTATTCGGTAATTGTATGTTCAAAGCAATATAAATCTGCTTATGACTGAATATGAATTGCTAGAGCAAAGTATATTGTCGTACATTGAAGAAATTATCATTGACTTAAATTATTGTTAATTTTTTTCAGTCGCAGCTCTTGGTTTTCTAAATGAGGCTGCAAATGTTTGGAGTAAGGCTGCAAATGTTTAATTGCTTGGGGGTCCTTCAATTCGGAGGGCAGTACTAGGTTTTCATTTGTAGAGACAGCAGGGGGACCTGATCTTTGACACAGTTTTATCTAGATATTTCACTAGGACTTAGCTTTTAAATAGTATTGTATTTCTAAGCACTATTTCTTCCGATACATACATAAGGGAGAAGCGCAGGGGCGGGATTTCGGATCTTTTTTGGGGGGGCAAATTTGGGCGCTATTATAAATATCAAAATATTCGTTTACATGCTTTAAGTTAATTAATTGTGCTGCAATTATACACATTGCTTTTAATTTTGTTAATTATTACTGAATGTTATTAATTATATTAGTTGCACACAGCGGTGAGATTCCGCATTGTTACTTGAACGGTCCGAACTGTTAATTCAACGATACATTTTTACTTTCCCATATACGTACGTATACACGGAGTGATATACGTAGTATAGGGAAAGTTATGTAATGCTGCGCGAAAAAATGGCCAATTTCGGCGGAAAAAAAATTAATTGCCGGGCCGTGAAAAGGAACTAGTGGTGCTACAGAATGGCACAGACTTTCCCGTATTAGTTTTCTATTTCCTTGGGTCGTCGCTAGCTATTCGGATTTGCCACATACTCTTTCTTGCCAGCTACCATCTATCACCGCCAAAAGTACATTTTTTTTGGATTTTCTTAATTTTTTCGGTTTCCTATTGGTAGAATGAAAATATTAATTTTAGAATATTAAACAACACAAAAACCTAGTCATAAATAGCAACTTTCTTTTAAAAATTATGTGCCGTTTAAGAGAAAATGGCGTTTTTAGCACTACTAAAAATGCGAAATTTGAAGCTCATTTTCGCAGACAATTTTTGAGTTTTCAAAATACTTTATTTGAAGTTATTTAAAGCACTTACACTCACAAATATAATAATCTTTACAAATTGCTGGTAATGTGCATATTAAAGATGTGAGAGATCTTTCAAAAAATTACAATTATGTAATTTTTGAAAAAACAAAAAAACTCAAAATAAACTTTACGCCATACTAAAGAGCGTAATTATCACTATCCGTTACAAAAGTTTCAAGAAAAAATTTGCAGCCATATATGAGAAAATGAGCGTTTCTGAAAATGCGAAATTTTGAGCTACTTTCACAGAAAACGGTTGTTTTTGAGAAACTTTACTTAACATTATTTAAAAAAACATGTACTCGTAAATATAATAATGTGAAAAAATCGCCGCTAATGTAAATATTATCGACGTGAGAAAACATGTGAAAAAATTTACATTTTTGTAATTTTTGGAAAAACCCAACCTATAGAGCAATATGGCTTTTATGTCATCTGATAGAGTATATTTACCACTATCCCTACCAAAAGTTAAAAGAAAAAAATTGGACCCGTTTTTGAGAAATCTTGTTTTTGTAATTTTTTAAAAGTGCACATATTGCAGGCACGAAAGTAATTGCACGAAAACTACTAAATTTTGAAAAACATTTACATGACCTTTATGAAAGAACTCAATATGCAGAACAAATTTTATTTGAAGAAAAATCTCTATCTTCAATTTTGTAGTTGGAGAAAGACGCCGAAAACAATTCAAAACTTCACAATTTTCGAAAATTCAGAGTTATTCGTGAGAATAGGACCTATGCCATATTAATAAGTGTATTTTCCTCTATTCATACAAGAAATTTAAAGAAAAAAATTGGAGCCCTTTTTGAGAAAATTTTGAAAATCCCCGGGGGGCTTCATATAAACCTCCAAATTTTGAAGAATAGTTTTCAAAATCTCAAAGCTTCGACTAGAATCAGTTCGACCGGGGAATATCCATTTTGGAAGAAATCGTACGTATGGTTTAGGCGCTAGCAGTGTTCACAGACGGACAGACGGACGGAGTACAAAATTATTTATTGTGGTACAAAATTAGTAAACAAATAGAAGATAATAATTGGCTAGTTGGATTTGAATTTGTGACTAGTGTGGGTGGCTTGGCAGGCACTTTTGTTTCATGCCACACGCAATTTTTTTCTGTTTTTCGAGTGCATTATCTCCGTTGGGGGACCAGATAAATTTTTGAAACAAATACTCCTGAAAGGTCACTATAGTAGTAAACCGCTGTATTCATTTCAACTTCGAAGTGTGACTCCAAGGGGATTTAAAAAATTCGTCAGTATGTGCAAAAAGTGTATCTTTTTCAAACCGTTTTTAAATTGGTTATAGGTGAGTACAAAATTTTTAATTGTGGTACAAAATTAGTACATAATTAGTAGACAACAATGGGTTACGTGATTTTGAATTTCTGAAAAGTGGGGGTTGTAGGTTGACGTCAAGCTAGCACCCCCACTTTTGAATGTCGTTTTTTATTGGTTTATAGTTGAGTACAAAATTTTTTATTTTGGTACAAAATTAGTACATAGTTCGTTCAAAATTATAGGCTAGTTAATTTTGAATTTGACAAGTGGGGGTTGCAGCTTGACGGAGGTCCGGCTCTTGCCGAGTCGGCAATGCCGACGGCCCTTTGCTCTCGACTCGTCTTTTTGATGAACCCTGATTTACAGTGTACTACAAAAGGCGTTTAATAAAAGTAAATATATTCCATTTTAATAAACGAAAATATATTAAGCGAGAGAACAAATGGCCATCTTACAAGACGCCGTACTATTCAGCCCATTCACTAAGTTCATGTGCACGAATAATGTTACAGGAAGTAAATCGATTCAACCGAAAACAATGTTATCAGAATATTATCGGAAATATGTTGGTATTGTCTTGACCCAATTCACGTTTCTTTCGAAAGAGAAATACACAAAAATAACTGACTTCGACCCACTTCTAGACAAAAACCGGTAGTTCTTGCACCGAAGTCGCGGGTTCGACTCCCGCCTTGGGCATGGTTGCATTTCTATTCGTCCTTTCACCCCCTATCATCACCATATCATTTCATCTTCACAGTTACCATAACGTCACAGTTAACAAATAACAAAAAACAGACATGCAATTCCATGAAATCCCGCGGTCTAGATATTAGAATTGAATAAAGATACATAATTATTAATGTCAAATTTTGTGTGACGGTACACTTAAACTTTACACATTAATATATTTTTTGACAAAACATATGTAAAAATTTTGCTTTCACTATTTTGTTCTTGTTTCTGAATAAAATAATTACATGAATGTAGCAATTTTTCACATGTTAAGTATAAAATTGAATACTGAAATTAAATTATTTGAGGAAAGTGACGATCAAATAATTTTCTTTACAAATAATGATCAGTGTTAAGTATTAGAATTAAATGATTGAAGTATTTGAATTGTAATTAAAATTTACGGTTTTAATGACATACAAATTGCGTGCATTGAAGTACATAAATATTAGCTACGCAATGTTAAATCGACGAGATAAAAACATTCGACATTCTGGAAAGTGGACAAAACTGTCAGTTTGCCGAACTTTACCATGCACGAACTTTAACGATTCATAGCAATAACAAACCTTCTTTTAAATTATCGTAGTAAAAGTTGCTCTGTTGTCCAAAAAAGAACCCAAAAACTTTTTTTGTTATAAAAACCTTTTTTTTATAATAATACAACCGACATTAGATTAAAACAACAGATTCCCATTTATAATAACAGAGAAGGGAAGTTATTATCAGTGGCCTAGCGTGATCATTTTTCCTGGGTAGGCTGCAAAGCAGATTAACGTATTATTTGACACTCCTCTGTCGTCATTAACGAAGAGATGTTATTCTCTTGATTACCCAGGGGATACTAGAATAACGTGAGTCAATGGGCTATTTTGCTATAACTATTTGGGAAGTTTGCTATTTTGCTATAACTTCTAGGAGAACAAAGTTTCTATGAGATTGTCGTCTGGTAAAGTCACATTTCCTTCAGTAAACAATAACACTTGTATTATTCATCAGCTATTGATTAAATTCTAATTTGAACTAAACGCGATGAACAAACATTAATTTCTCACCTGTCAGATACAAGAGCTGAAATCTTCTTACTTTCTTGATCTGGCTCGTTTCACTATAATAAAAGCTCGTGTGTTCGCCAGTACTGCAAGAACTCAACTGAGCTCTTATTCTTATGACGTCGCAGAGATGTCATCGTCACCTATACCGAAAGCCCTCTGACTGAGGACCAGGACAGTGGTCCGCATTCATGTTGGACAAACATTTATTTCACAGCCCCCAAAAACAATTTAAAAATGAGAGAACCAAATGGGTGGACAACAGGCTTAGGCTGATTTTAAGGACAGGGTTCGGCTCACTAAAACAACGGCGCACGGTTCACTTGCGCATGGTTCACTCGCGCGGATCACGAGAACGGATCACTCAGGGAGCACTGCTTGCATTGTGCATTGTGCGGTGTGGTGCGAATGTGTAATGGAGAATTGCAATGGTTAAATGCATAAAATGCGTTGCATGCATAATGTTAAATGCATAAAATGCGTTGGTAATTATGCGTTGGACAGACTCAAGGATGTTTTATGTTAACGCGAGGGCCGAAGGCCCGAGCCTCGTCCTCAACTTGGACACGGGTAGCGAAGCGTCACGATTCCACACGAAAGTGCGTTGGCCACGTGGCCGTGTGCACACTGTGGCGGCGCCGCGAGTGACTCGTTCGGAACCGAATCGTGCGCGTCAATAGGAGCCGAACCCTGTTCTTAAAATCTACCCAGGCTTATTATAATTAACGACTGATTTATTTTGCTCTCTTTTGTCCCTGTCACTCACGGCTGTCGTTAAGAATTTTTTTAATTTTCTTTATTATTAATAATAGAGTATTTATTTTGGTCTATAAGAAAAATCCTAAGAATCAACTTTCCACACCATTTACAAGACATTTCTCATCACAAGTGTGAATTAAACGAATTACGTGTGAATAGTACCGATTATAATGAATCGTACCGCAAGCCGCCCACTGTTTCCTGACATCTCTTTCAGCGCCTGTGAGGTTGGTCATTCCGATAAGCTGGGCTGATTTATGTGGTGTGTGTGTGTGAGTGAGTGTCGTGGCTGTGAGAAAGCCCGCCACTGACCCCACTGATCTACAGTGCCGAAAGGACACGTACTGTGGATGCGTTGAGGGCTCCGAAAGAACAGAGACTTAGTTTTCTCTTTCGTGTAAGTTCGAAACTGAGTAGGAAGTACAAGATGTCAAACCTATCATGATTTTACTCATAAAACTGTTTAATTTCTAAGTAAATATCATTTAAAAGTAAAATATAATTGAAGGATGTTTTTTTAATACGGGATATTCACAGTAACGCTGAACATTATCCCGCGCGTTTAATAATATTGAACTAAAGTTTGCCAATTTATTTAAGTAGTATGGTATTATCTTAGCTTAATAAAATCATTATTCCCTTAATTATTATTAAAATTCTTCTGAAAATACAGAAAAAAGTAAATTTCTTTTACATAAACTTGAATGCAATGTCTAAATATATTTTTTTAAATATGTCCCAACATTGGGGGGGCAGTTGCCCCCCCTTGCCCCCCCCCCCCCCGAATCCCGCCTCTGGAGAAGCGCCCCTACCGCAGACCCACGATGCGGCCCCTCTCGAACGCGTTAACTGGACAACCGGCGTCGCCTAGGCATAGTGGACATCCAGGCGATGCTCTGGCGACGCTCCGCGATGTCGCAATGGCCGCGCGGCCATTTGAGGCCCTCTTATCTCGGCCAGTGGGTGCGACCGTCACGCCCCTACCCCCGACTCCCAGTGCGTGGCCGACCGTGAAAACGAAATTATTGGCTTAGTGAATGGTGTACAAAATACCCACCGGGTTTGGAGCAGATCAGTAGGGTCCTCCAGGGTGCAGTTTTTTTTTATGATGATGAGTGTATTACCTTTAGACTATAATTCTGAAAGACTAATAAGCTTGTAATAAGTACTGAACTTCAGCTTCTGGGTCAATAATTCGAACTCGACGAGATTTTTTGTTGAGTTTCGCTGATCGTTTGAGATAATATTGAGGAGGCCCCTTGTTTTGCTTCCGGATATTTAACTTATGTGTACGTTTTCTAGGGATCAATGTGAGAAGTAGATATTAAAATTAAACAGGTCTGCATCTGAAAATTTGTTTGGAATGTAATGGATTATTTGCACAAATTTTGGGGTTCTGAATTCGGAAAAAATCCCATCGCCCGATATTTTTGCACAAATCAATATTATAATTGCATGGACTGCAGAAGAAATTTCTCTTCTTCCATCCCATGCGACTGTGACGGAAACATTGTCTGCAAATTAATAGCTAATTTATCTAGACTTTTGTGGGATGGATTAAGACAAAATAATGAAAAAACTCGCCTGTCATTTTTGCACAAACCAAATTTTTTAATTGTAAACTTCGCAGAAAAGTACACCATTGATATTTCTGCTTCATAGTTCTGACTTCTGAGAATTCTATTTTATGTGGATTACATTGTTATTGTAGAACTGCTCTTCTATTGTTGTTCACTTGTGAACTCAATTTATTTATTTATTTATTTACGTCAAAACAGTTAAAACTGCGTGTGACGAGCTATGGGGAGAAGTGAATTTTGTGCACGTTTTCATAATTCTGTGGTCTCCATCCTAAACCATATTCTAGTCGAATTTTGAATACAGAAAAGAGAGATTTTTTTTCGAGTTTTGTTGGCAAAATATTCGCTCCTATATAATAAAATATAAGTTTGTCAATTGTCATCAGAACTCATAACCCTCTGCAGTGATCGTGCCTGAATGTCCAGGGAGACCTATGCCCGTGTGCTATTTGAACGTATTTGCGCATTCCTCATACAAAAGCAGTAAACGGAGCTTTGATGAGAAACAAATATAATAACACAATTATTAGATGTATAAGCTAGTAAATTCTTGTGAGCGATTTTCTGCATATAACATTTTGCAATGATTCTTTTAATTTCATTCGCAAACACACGTTTCTATAACATCTGAATTTATGTATTATTTTTCCATAAATTCAAAATCACATTGTGAAAAAACTTTACGTGATAAAAAAAATAATGAGACAATCAGCATACCAAATTCTGTAAACTACAGGTAAAATTTCATAAACAATTTTCTGTAATCTAAATTTTGCAGGCCTGTTATCGTTCTCCCGTTCTCGCGGAAGTAAGTCGATTCCTTTACTAGGACAGGACGAGGGATAATAGCCAAAATCTATAGGTGCTTGGCTTTGCAAATAATTTTCATTTCATGGAAGAGAATATTTTATCACCTCTTGATAGCCAAATATGATAGCCAAAAATGCTCGTTTCCATTTCTATTGAGAATTCAACTGGAGTTAGGATAGGGATCCCAGAACTTAAGAAATAGAAGAGAACCGAAATAGTTTGAAAACGGGTTTGGGAAAACTGGGCCCATCTGGCCATTTAGCCCTCTCATTTTGCAATGCACGACCAAAGGTCTCCAAAGCCTTTTGCTTTTTCGGCTTTGGCTCAAAATGTTCCCTACAAACTTCGTCGTTCGGAACAATGATTCCGATCGAGAGTATTTGTTGGAGACCAGGTTATGGAAAAATGAAAACATATTGTTTGTCTTTAGGACTATATCATCTTTCCTGTTTCTGTTTCGACTTCAATTCGTCTCATCAACTTGGCAAGTTCACGAATGTCTGTGCTACCCAAAGACAGAATGTGAGTGTTTTCTTAAACTGTTGAAACCTTTAGTGCCCCACGAGGTCAGGCCGTACTTTTGGCGTACGCCTTTTGTCAATTGGCTTTTGACAAAACATCTGTCTATTCGTCCGTCCGTCTATCCGACTGCTTATGGTCAACGTCATATACAGTTTTTACTGTTTTTGACCAAATAAATAAACGCTAGCGCCTAAACCATTCAATAACATTTCTCTGAAATGATATTCCCCAATCAATTTAAACGGAGGCCCTGCGGGTTTGAAAGGAATATTTTAGCTGGAGGTACTTTACTTGAAGCCTCAATTACATTGGTAAACGTTTCCTAAAAATGGCGCCAAATTTGTCTTAAAATTTTTCCTTCATATGTGGGAAAGAACGGTAAAGGAAGAGGTGATGGTCGAATTTTATTTTATGTCCCTCAAATTTCGAAAATGCCTAAAGTTCATTTTTTTTCCGTGCTTTCCTACAGCTATAATATTGAAGGTAGAGATGTTTCTCTCAATAATATATGTTGTTGAATGACAGATCTTTACCCAGTTCATGTACAATTTTTCAAAAATATTATGACCAGCCTAGGTAGCTCAAGGCATCAATTGACGTCACACCAAACGCCACAGACAGGGAGGTCCTGGGGTTCGAGTCCAGACAGTGGTAGGATTTTCGAACTAGCTACATCCCACAACGAAGAAAATTCCCCATTTTTGGGACAAAATCAC